>VWZI01023261.1:294413-307879 GCA_013396835.1 Psilopogon haemacephalus | reverse complement strand
AGACCCTGCACTTTAGCAGCCAGATCCTGCCCTTCTGCAGCCAGACCCTGCCCTTCTGCAGCCAGACCCTGCCCTTTTGCAGCCAGACCCTGCCTTCTGCAGCCAGACCCTGCCCTTCTGCAGCCAGACCCTGCCCTTTTGCAGTCAGACCCTGCCTTTTGCGGTCAGACCCTGCCTTTTGCAGCCAGACTCTGCCCTTCTGCAGCCAGACCCTGCCCTTTTGCAGCCAGACCCTGCCTTCTGCAGCCAGACTCTGCCCTTTTGCAGCCAGACCCTGCCTTTTGCAGTCAGACCCTGCCTTTTGCAGCCAGACCCTGCCCTTCTGCAGCCAGACCCTGCCTTTTGCAGCCAGACCCTGCCCTTTTGCAGCCAGGACAAAGATCCTTACCCCGGGGAGCTTTGCCACTGGAAGGCAGTGCAAGGTTTCCAGGAGGTCTAGCAAGGTTCATGCTATGCTGGCACTATTGGATTTACAGAGAGAGGCTCAGCAGGATAGCAGCACTAAGTGCCCCAGATTAGATTTCTCAGTCAGAATCCTCCCTCTTGAAAGAGGAAAAATAATCTAATTGGAAAAAAAAAAAAAAAAGAAAAAAAAGAGAGACAAAATAAATCCCATACCTTGGGCAGAGTCCCAGCAGAACCTGCTGAGGTTGATCTTTTGAGTGCTTTCATTGCTGCAGAAGTGGAATAATTTCTCATTTGGAAGTCCCTGCTAGCTTCTGGGAGAGCAGACGAATGGCACAGTCCCAGCTGCAGGATCAAAACCACTCTGGGGTGACAGCACCTGTCCTTTTGGTTTTTTTTTTTTTTTCCTTCTGGATTATCTATCCCCAGCTTTCAGCTCAGGTTCATAAAACAGTTTGGGTTGGAGGGGACTTTGAAGCAGGCACCTCCCACTAGCCCAGGTTGCTCATGGCCTCATCCAACCTGGCCTTGAACACCATAAACTAGAAACTTGATGCCTCTTGGTGTTGATGCTCTGGATAACTTCCAAATTGGTAAGAAGGCTTCTTTTGCTCTACTGTGATTATCACATTTCTTACACAGCACCCACAGCCCAAGGCAGACTGATGGTAGAAAGTCCCTGATGCAGAGTGCAGAGAGTGATGGTGAAAAGTCCCTAAAGCAGAGTGCAGAGACACAACATGAGCCTCGAGTGGCCAAGCACACAGAAAGGAATATTCATTGATTGATAGAATGGGTTGGAAAGGCCCTTACAGATCATCTAATCCCAAGCCTCCTGCCATGGGCAGGGACACCTCCCGCTAGAGCAGGCTGCTCAAGACCTCATCCCCAAACATCTGCTGCAGCTTCCTCCCCTGCACCCCAGAACTCCACAGCAGGAGCTGCCTTCTGGGCCCACGTGTCCCCAGGTGCTGGTCGTTCCTCAAGCCCAGCTGCTTGGTCTCCCTCTATATCTCACAGGGCTAAAGCCAGGCAGGTTTTTATGCCCTCCATAAGGCAGCTGCTGACCCCCTCCACAAATCTCTGCCTGCCAGCAGCGCCGATCGATACCGGCGCTAAAGGTGCTGGTGCTGGTGGCTCTCTGCAAACCTGCTGCTGACCTCTCTGCCGCTCCCTTCCCCCTTGGCTCTAAGAACAGGCTCCCTAAATCAATTATTTATCGGCTCCAGAGGGACTTTGGTAATAAGTGCGGTGAGATTTGTGGCTCCTGGGCCCAAATGAAATCCCATAACGCATAAAAAGTTTTCTGTTCATACCTCATTTTCCAATCTCTTTTGAAGTGTGTGTCCCCCCCACACACACACAAAACAGCCAAACCTTTGAGTGAGCAAAGATTTAAGGGCTCTTTGTCAGCACTTACTGAGCTCATCCCCTGCACAATGAGAAATCCAATCCCCACGGCAGGGAGATGACTTTGCCTTCTCCCCAAGTGCCAAGCCAGATAAGCCCTCAGAGCTTTACATCCACCCCTCTCCTTGCAGCACCCCTCCACTACCTCACTGCCTTCAGCTCCAGCAGAGCCCTCACCCAACTTGTGTTTGCACTGTGTTGTCTCATGGAATGTGAGTTCATCTCCTGGAATGCAGAGTCCCTCAGGGATCAGTTCTGGGACCAGTCTTGTTCAACAGCTTTGTGGGTGCCATGGGCAGAGGCACTGAGTGCAGCCTCAGCAAGTTTGCTGAGCACTCCAAGCTGTGTGGTGCAGCAGCCAGGCTGGAGGGCAGGGATGGCATCCAGAGGGACCTGGACAGGCAGAGTTGGGCACAAGCTAACCTCAGGAGGTTCACCAAGGCCAAGTGCAAGGTCCTGCAGCTGGGTTGAGGCAATCCCAGGCACAAATCCAGGCTGGGCAGGAACTGGCTGGAGAGCAGCCCTGAGGAGAGGGACTTGGGGGTGATGGTGGAGGAGAAGCTGAAGATGAGGCAGCAGTGTGCACTTGCAGGGCAGAAAGGCAAGCAGAGGCTGGGCTGCAGCAGGAGCAGTGTGGGCAGCAGGGCCAGGGAGGTGATTCTGCCCCTCTGCTGTGCTCTGCTGAGAGCCCACCTGGAGTAGTGCATCCAGTGCTGGAGCCCCTGGGACAAGAGGGATGTGGAGATGCTGGAGGTGTGCAGAGAAGGGCCCCGAGGATGCTCAGAGGGCTGCAGCAGCTCTGCTGTGAGCACAGCCTGAAAGAGTTGGGGCTGTGCAGGCTGGAGAAGAGGAGGCTCCCAGGGGACCTTCTTGTGGCATTCCAAGATCTGAAGGGGGCTACAGAAAAGCTGGGGAGGGAATTTTTAGGCTATCAGGGAGTGGCAGGACTAGGGAGGATGGAGCAAAGGTGGAGGTGGGGAGATTCAGATTGGATGTGAGGAGGAAGTTGTTGAGCATGAGAGTGGTGAGAGGCTGGAATGGGTTGCCCAGGGAGGTGTTTGGGGCCACGTCCCTGGAGGTGTTTTTGGCCAGGCTGGCAGAGGCTGTGGGCAGCCTGATGTAGGGTAGGGTGTCCCTGGGCATGGCAGGGGGGTTGGAACTGGATGATCCTTGTGGTCCATTCCAACCCTGACTGATTCTATGATTCTATGAATGATCTGAGTTAGCCATGCTGGACAAAGCGCTTTAGATGCTGTGCTTCAGAAACGTCAGCAGAACACAAGGTCTGTGCAAGCAAAACCAATTCAATGGAGAGAAATGGCAGTGCTGGGAACAAGGAGGCTGTGAGCATATTGCAGATAGCATCCCAGAGTCCCCACTGCATTCTTCCCTTTCACTCTGGCTGCAGCAGCACAGCCAAAGGGTCTCCATGGTGAATTAGAGCTCTTATCTGTACAAGCCCAATGTGAGGAATGCATTCTTATCACAGTCCCCCTTGGCACTGCTGTGCTAGCTGTAAGCAGCCTTCAGGTATAAACAGCACCATCACTCAACAGGTGGTCTGCAGCAAAGAGCCACAGACAGCTCAGCAACACAGCAAACTACACCTCCCAGAGTGCCTGGGGAAGGAAGCAGCTTCCCTCAATTGGACCAGGTCAGCATTTGAATAGGAGCCTGCCTAGGGTGGAGGGGAATGCACCGAAAAGGGCTGAAAGGATGAGCTCAGCACAGGTGAAGCTGGCAGGGGGAGGAAGCTCCAGAGCCCTGTGAAGGGCAGACATGAAGATCACAGGAAATGCACTCCAAATATTCTGGGTGCAAGAGGATTCTGAGTGGTATTGAAGCAGGATGAATTAAACAATGCAACTGGAGAGTGGAACTCCTTACCACAGGCAGCTCTGAAGCTGAAGGTGTTTCAGAACCCCACACCTAGACCTCCTATTATCATAGAATCCTAGAATCAGTCAGGGTTGGAAGGCATCACAAGGATGATCTAGTTCCAACCCCCCTGCCATGTCCAGGACACCCTACCCAAGATCAGGCTGCCCACAGCCTCAGCCAGCCTGGTCCTAAACACCTTCAGGGATGTGGCCCAAACCACTTCCCTGGGCAACCCATTCCAGGCTCTCACCACTCTCATGCTCAACAACTTCCTCCTCCTCATGTCCATTCTATTGGGCAAAACAAAACCAGAGCAAATTCTTGTGCACGTGAGACTCTCTTACAAGCCTGGGAATAAAAAAAGAATAGCATAGAATAGAATAGAATAGCATAGAATAGAATAGAATAGAATAGAATAGAATAGAATAGAATAGAATAGAATAGAATAGAATAGAATAAGTCAGGTTGGAAGAGACCTCCAAGATCACCCAGTCCAACCTAGCACCCAGCTCTATCCGATGGCACTAAGTGCTCCATCCAGTCCTTTCTTGAACACCTCCAGGCATGGTGACTCCACCACCTCCCTGGGCAGCCCATTCCAATGTCAATCACTCTCTCTGTGCACATCTTCCTCCTAACATCCAGCCTGTACCTCCCTTGGCACAACTTGAGTCCTGTCATTCTGTTGCAGGTTGCCTGGGGGAAGGAGGCCAAACCCAGCTGGCTACCTCCCTTAAGATAGTTGTAGAGAGCAATGAGGTCTGCCCTGAGCCTCCTCTTCTCCAGGCTGCTCACCCCCAGCTACCTCAGCTTCTCCTCACAGNCCCCCCCACCTTTTGATATAACCCAGGCTAAGACTCAGATGGCTGGAAGTTGGTAAATGAAGCTTTATATTTACAGCAATGCTCAATATCCAAGCAGATATTTACAATGTGTAACAGATATTTACAGATAGAGACAGTGAAAAGGTAATACAGAAACACCACAGCCCTCCCAAAGATCAAGATCCCCAAGAGGGGTCTCTAACCACCCCTACCACCTTTCCCCCGTTCCCCAATCTTATCTCACTATCTGTTGATGCAGCAGAGAGATTGGCCAGGGGTTAGCAATGGGAAAGAAGTTAGTGGAATTATTAAGAATCAGCTACAAGAGGCAGAGAGAAAGGAGCCATGCAAGAGAGCAGCCACAGCCCAGAGAGGCCTGAAGCAGTCTGACTTATCTACATTTGGGTTACAACTCTTAAAACATTGGGTTTTTTTCCTTCTCAGCAGAGCTCTGAGTGAAGTGACACCACGTATTTTCATTTCTCAGCCAACAGTCTAATTTCTCACTCAAATTCTCCAATTAGTTCAAACCAGCACAGCACCAATCACAGATCTGCTGAGGTTTATGCTTCAGGATTTGTCTCTCTGCAGTGAAGTGAAGGGGGGGGTGGTGCTGGGGCTGCAGCAGGGAGCAGGGCTGAGTGGATACGCAACTCCCCCCTCCAAGGACCTCCTCGGTGTGCTGCTTCTCCACCTGCCATCGTCGGGGGGGGAGGTTGTGTTTGCAGTGCCTGCAGCAGGAAGCAGGGCAATTATGCCCTCGAGCAGCTCTGCAATTTCATATTTAATCTTAGGAACTGCGCTCTTTCAGTTTTAACAAATCAGCCCTAAATTGCCAATCAAATCACTCCAGGAAACGAGGCTCTCCATCCCGCTGGCTTGTGAGAAGCAATTTACCAATTAAACCCGAAGAGAGTTACAAGAATAATTTAGGGAGGCTTTCTTGGAATGTGGCACTTTAACGGCGTCACACCAGAAAAAAAAATAATCATCGAATCACAGAACGGTTTAGGCTGGAAGAGAACTCAAAGCTCAGCCAGTTCCAACCCCCCTCTGCCATAGGCAGGGACACCTCCCACTAGAACAGGTCACTCAAGGACTCATCCAGCCTGGCCTTGAACAGCTGCAGGGAGGTTGTGGAGCACAGACCGCCAGGTGCTCTCTGCCGACACGTGGAGAGCACTACCATTTTTATTTGGAACTTGGACCAACTGCTTTTTCAGCATCAAATTCCTACATCCTGCCTTCATCCAACATCAAACCCATCCGTCTCAGCGTTGGGACTCAGTTGCCTCCCACGGGTTGTGTTTGTATTTTGTTCCCCATTTTTTTTTCCCCCCTCTTCTCCCCAGCTCCTGTAATTTTCCCTCATTCTCCCATAGCCTGTATTCTGGTTTCCCCTTTTCTCCCACCTTCTGTAGAAAAAAAAAAAAAAAAAACCAAACCTTTCCCCTCCTATTTATTGTTAAAGTTTTATACTTTACTTCCAAATCAGATTGAGTATTTACCGGGCTTTCGGTAGCTATCTTAAACCCAATACAGAGCTTTAAAGCAGAGTCAATTCAGCACCTCCAGCTCTGTCCAAGGAAGCACAAAGATGACTCAAAGCCACTTTTTTCCTCAGCTGTTCCATTCACCACTGGAAATCTGCCCTGAAGACTGTGGTGACATACCCTAAAAAAAAAAAAAAGAAAAGAAGAAAAAAGGCAGCTAAAAATAACACCAAAGTGAGATTGCTCTGCACAAGAAAGGATGACACTGGTAGCATCAGTCCTCTCCTATCACAGTGCCTCCCTGAAGGGCCCTGGTTACCTCATTCTTCAAAAGGATTCATTTCTCAGCCCCTTTTCTTCTGCAGTTCACTTTGTCCTGGCCTGCCAGGTGATGACTAAAGGAGTGCCAAGCAGCAGCCACAGTGACCAGGCAGCGTGGCCCAGGCAAGGCTCTGCCAGAGTGGGAACTGCCTGAAGAGTCTTTTGTAAAGCCTCCACTAGAGTAAGCATGAGCAGCATAGAGTGGAAGTTCCTGCAGCAGCTTCTTCCTGCTCTGCCTGCATTGCCATTGCTGGGCTTTGCATGCCAAGCTTTGACTAAATCAGCAGCAAGACATGAAAATAAAGTTTACAAGCCCCAGCCATCTCCTCTGCATGTGAAACAGGATTTCAGGAGCTGATCCTGCTCACAGGCTCTGTGCGGTGCATTCCAGAGAGCAGGACCAGAACACTGCCCTGGGCAGTGAGTGGTGAGAGCCTGGAATGGGTTGCCCATGGAGGTGGTTGGGGCCACTTCTCTGGAGGTGTTTTTGGCCAGGCTGGCAGAGGCTGTGGGCAGCCTGATCTAGGGTAGGGTGTCCCTGGGCATGGCAGAGGGGTTGGAATTGGCTGATCCTTGTGGTCCCTTCCAACTCAGACTGATTCTGTGATTCTAGTTCTGATTTCTGACCCAGAGAGCTCAGACTCGTGTGTGCGACAGGAGGGAGCCATGGGGACTTGGTGGTTTAGCAGTTACCTGCCCCTCCCCATCATTTGAAATAACCCAGGCTAGGACTCAGAACGGCTTGAAGTTGAAAAATGAAGCTTTATATTGACAGCAATGCTCAATATACAAGCAAATATTTACAATGTGTAACAGATATTTAGAGATAGATACAGTGAAAAGGTAATACAGAAACACCACAGCCCCTCCCAGAGATCAAAATCCCTAAGAGGGGTTTCTAACCACCCCTACCACCTTTCTCCCCTTCCCCAATCTTCTCTCACTATCTGTTGATGCAGCAGATAGGCGAAAGTAAATCAGCCAGGGGCGTTAGCAGGAGCAAAATAAGTTAGTGGAATTATTGAGAATTAGCTGCAAAAGGCAGGGACAAAGCAGCCATGCAAGAAAGCAGCCACAGCCCAGAGAGGCCTGAAGCACTCTGCCTTATCTATGTTTTGGGTTACAACTCTTAAAATATTGTTTTTTTCTTTCTCAGTAAAGCTGTGAGTGGAGTAGCATCATCTGTTTTCCTCTCTCAGCCTTTAGTCTAATTTTCTCACTCAGATCCCCCAATTAGTTCAAACCAGCACAGGTAGATACAAGAAAGACAAAGAGAGAACAAAGAGAAACAAGAAAACATTGGTGAGAATGGCAAGAGGTCCCCTCAGCAGCTCAGCTGACACAGGGAGAACTTCATATCCATGCCATTTGCTCCTCTGCATTCCCCTTCCCAAAGAGCAGAGCCCGGTTAGAGAACCCCCTTGGGGCACTTTGGGTTGCATCAGCTGATGAAAGAGCTGCCAGCTCTGCCTGGCTTAGGTGCATCACAGCTCATGCCCTCAGTGCAGCTCCTGTGAGAAGTGGAAGTGCTGGCAACAAAGGCTTCCTTGTCTGCTTAAATCCTTGGCTAAGCAGCCTCCCTCTGACTCCTGACAGAGGCCAGGTACAAGAGGCTACCTGAGAGTGTTTTGCCTGAAGGATGGAAATGGACATTCTTTCTGTTGTCAGGATTTAAGGAGCCCTAAGACACACAACAGACAAAAGTTCTTGATGGGTTTAACATCAGGCCTGCCAAAGGAGGCAGAAAACCTTTGAAAGGCTCACAAAAGGAACAGCCACAGCTACACAGGTAAGGAGGAGGCATCAAATGAAGCAGTGGATGCAGACAGAAAGCAAAGGAGGAGCCTTTGCCCCTCTACTGACTCTGCAGGTAAGCTCTGAGCACTTCACTACAGGACCCTGCACGTGCAAAGCTTCATGAGACAAATTCCTGGACAAAGCATGAAGACCCAAACTTCCAAATCTGAGCCTAGCCCCAGCATCCAGAAACCATTTACTAGCCAGGAGGTCTGGGCTGAGTTTAACATCAGTTAAGGCTGCAGTTAGCTACAGTCAATTTGCTGTCCCCACTGAAATTTGCCATAGCCCCAACCTTGTCCAGCTGCCACAGCTGGGATCTCCCAACAGGAATCTGCCTGGAGAGCTCCCAGTTTCCAAGCCCTGAAGTGCACCTCAGGCTTTGTAAAGGAGCTGTGCTGCTCTGGAGCTCATTGGAATATTTTAATGAGAAAAATGAGATGATAGGCTGTGAAAAGAAAACACTGTTATGGCTGCTGCACTCACAGGTTTACTGAGATGTACAAAAGCAAGGGCACAAACATAAAGCACAATTGCTTTGGTCTGAGCTCTGACTCCCTCTCCTTGGCTTCCAGCTGGATCTGTGTGACCCAACTAATCAATTCTGCTTCTGTGCTGGTTCGAGGCTAATTGGAATATTTTAATAAGAGTAATTAGGTTATAGGCTGTGAAAAGAAAACACTGCTGGTGTCCCTGGGCATGGAAGAGAGGTTGGAACTGGATGATCCTTGTGGTCTCTTCCAACCCTGACTGATTCTAGGATTCTATGAGGTCTGAGCAGAGCAGAGCAGAGCCAAGGGGAATTTGGGTGATTTTCCTCCACAGCATCGCACAGAGCTCCTTTTATTGGGCTGAGGGACAGGAATGATGGAGGCTTTTGTGTTGACTTGCTGCAGTCAATATTGGTGTGAAATAGCAGTGTTAGGAACTTCATAAAATTCTGCTGGGGACACCAGAACTGGAGGCAGGGTTGGAGGTGAGGTCTGAGCAGAGCAAGCAGAGCCAAGGGGAATTTGGTTGATTTTCCTCCACAGCATCACAGAGAGCTCCTTTTATTGGGCTAAGGGACAGGAGTGATGGAGGCTTTTGTGTTGACTTGCTGCAGTCAATATGGGTGTGAAATAGTAGCATGAGGAACTTCATAAAATTCTGCTGGGGATACCAGAACTGGAGGCAGGATTGGAGGTGAGGTCTGACCAGAACAGAGCCAAGGGGAATTTGGGTGATTTGTCCCTCCACACACCAGAACTGGAGGCAGGGTTGGAGGTGAGGTCTGAGCAGAGCAAGCAGAGCCAAGGGGAATTTGGTTGATTTTCCTCCACAGCATCACAGAGAGCTCCTTTTATTGGGCTAAGGGACAGGAGTGATGGAGGCTTTTGTGTTGACTTGCTGCAGTCAATATGGGTGTGAAATAGTAGCATGAGGAACTTCATAAAATTCTGCTGGGGATACCAGAACTGGAGGCAGGATTGGAGGTGAGGTCTGACCAGAACAGAGCCAAGGGGAATTTGGGTGATTTGTCCCTCCACAGCATCACAGAGAGCTCCTTTTATTGGGCTGAGGGACAGGAGTGATGGAAGCTTTTTGTGTTGACTTGCTGCAGTCAATATTGGTGTGAAGTAGCAGTGTTAGAAACTTCATAAAATCAGACATCTTGGGCTAGAGTGCTTGTAAATGTTTTGATTGTGGAATAACTCTACTAATTAATGCAAACAGAGACGGGTAAATAAACTTTTAGAACACTTCAGAAGTCATTAAAAAGGGAGCTGGAGTACTCGGGAAGATGCAGCAGCTTATTAAGAGAGTGCTGCAGTTCATCTAAAGCTCCTTAAGCCTTTAAATTCCTACTTATTACAGAGGAGTGTGCCATAAATTATATATATTTAGGGAAAATTTAATTACCGTTGCCATTGGCTTTCTGACACAGGAGCTCGTTTAACATCTCAATAAACACCCAGGAATTTGTAGGGACAATTGCAAATGTTTAGTTCGGCTCAGCTGAGGCTGTAAAGACCCAGGGTACTTGGTGGGGGGTGGGGGTTGTGGCATTCAGCACCCAGGCCTAGAATCATAGAATCAGTCAGGGTTGGAAGGGACCACAAGGATCAGCCAGTTCCAACCCCCCTGCCATGCCCAGGGACACCCTACCCTAGGTCAGGCTGCCCACAGCCTCTGCCAGCCTGGCTGGAGCAGCAGGACTACCTCACAACCCTGAGTTCAAAACCAGAGAGCCTCCTGGGTTTGGGGAGCAGAGCCCTCCAGGGATGGGGCCCCAACCACCTCCCTGGGCAAGCTATTCCAGGCTCTCACCACTCTCATAGAATCATAGAATCAGTCAGAGTTGGAAGGGACCACAAGGATCAGCCAGTTCCAACCCCCCTGCCATGCCCAGGGACACCCTACCCTAGATCAGGCTGCCCACAGCCTCTGCCAGCCTGGGAAGGAGGAAGGGAAATGAGTCCCTGTCTCTCTTCCAGATGCATTTGGTGTAGCTGATGCTCTATTTCCTTTCCTTCTTCTGCTCCCCAGATCCAGGAGGGGCTCTGGTTTTGAACTCAGTGTTGTGAGATAGCCTTGCTGCTCCAGCCAGAAGAGGGATACTTGAAGCTGGTCCCATCCTGCTGGCTCTGGCAGAAGCTGGATGAGGTCCTCAGTGCTGTGGTGAGTAAGCTGCCTCAGAGAGGTGCTGGTGGTGACAGGAGAACAGATAAAATCGGTGGGGATAAAGCTAAGCAGGGCTGCAGTGTGCCTGAGTTCACACATGAGCTTAGGTCTGATTTTGGAGCTGCCTTGCAAACAGCCCTTGCAGACCTTGGGGCATCCACTCAGATGCCCTCTTGCATGTTTCCTATAGGGCATCCTGACTCTTCTTTGCTGCTCCTTATTAACTCTTCTTGTGTGTGCTGTGCTTCTCCAAAGGCATTAAACCTCTCCCATCTCAGCTGGGAAACACTTAGCAATAGTGTGAGATCTGGGAGCTGGTGTAGGGGAAGCCCAGAGGTGAAGAGGTTTTTAGGCTTTCAGGGAGTGACAGGACCAGGGGGAATGGGGCAAAGCTGAAGGTGGGGAGATTCAGATTGGATGTGAGGAGGAAGTTGTTCAGCATGAGAGTGGTGAGAGCCTGGAATGGGTTGCCCCTGCAGGGAGGTGTTTAGGGCCACGTCCCTGGAGGTGTTTTTGGCCAGGCTGGCAGAGGCTGTGGGCAGCCTGCTCTAGGGTAGGGTGTCCCTGGGCATGGCAGGGGGGTTGGAACTGGCTGATCCTTGTGGTCCCTTTCAACCCTGACTGATTCTATGATTCTATGGTTCTAAGTCACCCAGGCTGTTCACAGCCTTGGCCATGGGGAGAGAGGAACACTCAACCTCACCACCCAGTGCTGAGCACAGGGACATGATCCCTCCTCTGCACAGCTGCCCTGGCCTTGGGCAAAGCAGCAGCTGCAAGCACAGTGCCAGGCTGGCAGAGGTGAGCAGCTCTGCCCACCTCAGTGCTCACTCTGCATCTTCTGAACTCTTAAACACTCAGCACAGCTCTTCCCAGTGCTGCTAATGCTCCCTTCATTAAAGCAAAAGCAATTAGAGATTTGCATGCTTGCCTCTTTCCCTTTATTCACCATTCTAACAGCTAATACCAGGTGCCAGCCCACCTCTAATGGAAAATTGATTTTAGATTCAATTAACTGCCTGGGCCTGGAGGGAATGAGACTTGCACAAGTCTCAGCAGCAGGCTCCTTTCCCCTGCCAGCATCCAGGGCTGGATTCCCCCTGCCACAATCAGAATCTGTAAGAGGGGCAGCTGGAGAGATGTCTGAAGAATGCACATCCATCATCTTAAGCATTACATTGCTGAGGGGGAGACCTCCTCACATCAGCTCAGCTGATACTCAGCCTTGGGACAGCCACTTGTGGTGGTCAGGCAGTGCCAGACCTGGAAGAGGAGCCCAGGCTCATGCTGGCCTCCTGTTTTACCAGACTCTGTTGCATTTTTTTCCCCTCCTTGCACAGGTAAATGCTTCTTGCAGTAAGAGGTTTGAGCAAACCTCACAGTAGAATTGCAAGATTTGGATTGAAGTTTTCTTTCGGATTTTTGGAGCCTGCTCTAGAAGTCAAAGCAGAGCTTCCCTCCTCCCTTCCCACTTCTAAATGTGTGATAAAAGAAGGATTCCATAACAGAAACAGTCACAAATGGTCTTCAGCTAGCTTGGAAGGCTTGAAGCTGCAGCTGCTGATGCACTGGGGCACAGAGTCCGGACTCACTGCTCCAAGGCTTAGCTACTCATTTGCTGCCTCCTTCAGGGTTAAGGTTACTTTGGCTGTCTTGTGACCACCACAAGAGGAAAGCAGAACACATCACACTGCTGCTCTGTGCCCGAGGGGAGCCGAGGCTGCTGAGGATTTTAAAACACACTCTGCTCAAACAGCTCCCAACTTTCAATCACTAGAAAGGAGCAGCCAAAAGAATGCAGACTTCGTGGTAGTGTGGTGTGGAGCAGAGGGCATCTGTAGTGGAACAAAGCAAGGGAAGAGGGGAGAGAAAGGACCACAGCAGGTCACAGGTGTGATGTGGGAAAGCACCACCCAGAGCTCTAAAATCCCAGGATGGTTTGGGTTGGAAAAAGCCTCTAAGCTCATCCAGTCCAGCCTGCAACCCAGCACCCCCATGGCCACCAGACCTTGTCCCCAGGTGCTGTGGCCACAACTTTCTTGAACACCTCTAGACATGGGCACTCCACCACCCCCTGGGCAGCCTGTGCCAATGTCTTCAGCAGCACAGGAGGTCCAGAACATCACCCAGAGAATGGCAGGAAGGGTTTTTAAGATTGTGCTGATGCTTTTGTGCCATCAGCGAGTTCAATGCAGATCATTTTTGAGTGGCGATGGACAAATAAACTCCCATAACACAGAACAATCAGAATCCTAGAATCAGTCAGGGTTGGAAGGGACCACAAAGATCAGCCAGTTCCAACCCCCCTGCCATGCCCAGGGACACCTTACACTAGATCAGGCTGCCCACAGCCTCTGCCAGCCTGGCCTCAGAAATGGACAGGACCACATCAAATAAGCTGGAGAAAGCCCAACTGGTACTGAGTGTCACCTGCCCATCCTGGGCTGAGAACTGGCAGGGTCAGGGCAGTAAAATGCCCCTGGAAGGTTTGAACCCCACACTCAGGAGGCACAGACTGACCACGGTGAGCATCTCTCTGCTTTGCTCACCACCTTGGCTCATTTCAGCTGCCTGGCAAATAGACCTGCTTGGGGTTTTTATTTCTGCAACTGCTGGCTTCAGTTTGCTTGTTTGGGGGGGTTCTGTTTATTTGTCTACTCCCCCACAGCTC
>VWZI01023261.1:263950-293983 GCA_013396835.1 Psilopogon haemacephalus | reverse complement strand
TGTGTGGTGGGGGGTGTTGTGTTTGGTTGGTTGGTTGATAGAGGTTCTGTTTGTTTGAGGGTTTCTGTTGGGTTGTTTGGGGGCTTCTGTTTGGTTGGTCAGGGAGTTCTGTTTGGTTGGTTGGTTGATGGAGGTTCTGTTTGTTTGAAGGTTTCTGTTTAGTTGTTTGGGGGGTTCTTGTTTATCTGAGGGGTTCTGTTTGTTTGGGGCAGTTCTGTTTGTTTCAGGGTTTCTGTTTAGTTTTTTGGGGAATTCTCTTTGGTTGCTTGGGGCTTTGGTTGATTGGTAGAGGTTTGGGGTTTGGTTTTTTTTTTGGTTGGGGGTTTTGGGGCTGGGGTTTTGGGTTTTTTTTGTTTGGCTGCAGGGGGTGAGGGGATTTGTTTGGTGGTTTTTTTTTTTCCCCCAGGCAGCCAACAGCAATTTTGCCTCTCTACCGTGAGTCATTCTCTAAAAGGCACAAAACAAAACTGCAAAAGAGATGAGAAATAGAGGAGTGGATTCACCTCTGCTGGCTGCCAGAACGCTCTGATAAGGACAGCTTTAGAGGTGAAGAAAGCCAAAGCAAACCCGAGGCCAAGAATCAACTCTGACAAGAAAGATAATGAAAATTATTTAAATGTGCACAAAGCCTTTGAGCACTTCCACGACCTAGGAGCAAAACAGGCTGATGAAACACTGCATGCTCCACAGCCTGATGCCTCAAGATGAAGCACTCCAGCCCCATTACACCAACAGGCAGCAACCTGCCAGAGATGAGAGACGTGAAGATGTGAACTACCTTAGCCCAAGGCATTCATCCATCCTGCTCTCAAACTGGGGTGCTGAAGGAGCTCAGCAGCTGGGGTTAGTCTGGGGAAGAACTGTTTAGAAGGGCTTGGAGTGACAGGATGAAGGGGCAGTGCTTGAAACTGGAGGAGGACAGACCTAGGCTGGACACCAGGACTAAGTTCTGCACAGTGAGGGTAGAGAGTTGCTGCCCAGAGAGCTGGTTGAGGCCCCATCCCTGGAGACATTATCAAGATCAGACTTGATGTCTGGACAGCCTGATCTGCTTGGAGTTGTCCCTGCTGCCTGCAGGGGGGTTGGACAAGTTGAGGTTTGAGGGTCCCCTCCAACCTGGGCACTATTTCCAGTTTCACCCTGGTGCATTTGTTGCTGAAGATGCTGAGATGATGTCAGTGTGAGCAGCACCACTGGGTGACGCCAGGACAAGAAATGCATGTCCCTACTGCCTGCAGGAGAGTTTGGACAAGTTGAGATTTGAGGGTCCCTTCCCACCTGGGCACTCTTTCCAGTTGTACCATTTGCTGCTGCAGATGCTGAGATGATGTCAGTGTGAGCAGCATCACTGGGTGACGCCAGGACAAGAAATGCATATTTCTAAAGGCAGGTAGGACTAGAAAATACCAAATGTGACTTTACTGCAGAATAGGCTTGCTGGAAAATTAAATTACACCTTCATGTAAATTAAGAGGCTGTTTTCTCTAGCCAGCACTGTTGCACTTCATGGTCACAGCTTACTTTTTCAGAGAGAAAAGAAGCTGCCCATAACTAAGGAGAAGACTCCCCTTGGTGTGTCCCCCAACCCAGCTAGGCTGTCTGGGGGGTCCAGAGGCAGCTCAGGAAAGGCCTTGGCACACCTCCTGGAGCAGCACTCACACATGGCTGGGAGTTGTTTTGAGCTTTACTGTGGCTCTGAAGCACAAATTTCCCACACAAATGAGAGGAAGGATCTAAGAGCTTCAACTCTCCTGCCCCATCCCACACATACAACAACAGAGGGAAGAGAAGGGCTTTAGCACCAGGTCTCCTCAGCACTCAGGTCCCCAGGTTTGGCCAGGACTTTGCCCATCACACAGCAGAGCAGCCCCAGTATAGCCCCAGATCTCCCCCAGTATAACCCCAGCACCTTTGGCTGTCGGTTAGAAACTTGTTACTCTGATACTGCATCCACTCTGGCTCTCAGCCCAGCATCAATCCTGATTCAGTACCATCACCATGGTTACCTTGCCACTGCATTTGAGCCTTGCAGGTGGCTTCCCAAGATGGCTGGTCCCAGCACAAGCCCAGGACTCACTCTCCCCACCTTCCCCAGGCACCACCCAGCTCTCATCTCCTCTCTGGTACCACAGGGCTGCAATCCCTGCTGCTCCACTGACAGAGCAGCACAACAATGCCATCCCCTGTGTGAAAAGGAAGCTTTTGTGCATGAGGAACACAAACCAGGCTCCTAATTAGCTGCTTTCCTTCAGCTCCCATTCCTGCATCACCAAGAACCCTTCCTCTCTCCATCAGCAGGACCACTGAGGACACAAAACCACCCACAACAGAAAGTGGAGCAGAGCTTTGTCAAGGAGCTGAACTTGCAGAGGTGCTGTAAAAATTAAACTCTCCAAAACACCTCTCCAAGAGCCCTAACCTGGGGCTGCAGTCCCTGGGGGAGGGCACCACCTGAATGCGAAAGGAAACATTAAGTGATGCAATAGATCTAAACCAGAGCTGACTCTGAAGGTCCAAGCAGACTCTGCTGATTTGATCCCATCCACCTGAACTTCTTTTGATTGTCATAGAATAGCTGAGGTTGGAAGGGACCTCAGAGCTCATCTACTCCAACCCCCCTGCCACAGGTCTGGACACCTCTCAAATAAACTCAGCTGCTCAAGATCTCATCCAGCCTGGCCTTGGACACCCCCAGGCAGGAGGCAGCCACAGCCTCCCTGGGCAGCCTGTGCCAGAGTCTCACCACCCTCACACTGCAGAACTTCATCCTCAGCTCCAGTCTAACCCTGCTCTGCCTCAGCTCCAAACGATTCCCCCTTGGCCTGTCTCAGACACCCTCAGGACAAGTCTCTCTGCAGCCTTCCTGCAGGATGCTTTTGGACACTGGCAGGCAGCTCTGAGGTCCCCCTGGAGCCTTCACTTCTGCAGGCTGCACACCCCCAGCTCCCTCAGCCTGTGCTCACAGCAGAGCTGCTCCAGCCCTTGGATCACCTTTGTGGCCTCCTCTGGCCTCACTCCACATCTCTGTGTCCTCTTTTTACACAGCTCAAGTCCCAGGCTATCACTAGCATGTCTCTGGTGGGGAGATCCCACTCCTACCCCAGATGCCACAGCCCTTGGCTCCATCTTCTAAGGGTTGCAAAGCAACAGTAGGAAACGCCCTGGAATGGAGAGCTTAAAATGAGCCTGACCAAAGCAAAGATCCTTGGCTTCATTGTTAGGTATTCTCCTGGTTTCTCAGCTTCCTAACCAAGCTCTCCCCCCCGACTCAGCATTCCTGCTTTTGTACTCCTGTTGCTCTTCACTTGACATATTTCCCTGCAATGTTTCATCTCCTTGTGACTGTGAATCAGAACCTTCATTATCTGATGATTAAGTTGATAAACACTGATTCATTCTCTCTTGCTTCATTAAGCTGCTCTGCTGTGCTCCTGATTTATTCCACATCAGCCTGAGAATTCACCTGCACCAAGTGTAAGGTCCTGCACCTGGGTCGCTGCAATCCCAAGCACAACTCCAGGCTGGGTGTGAGTGGCTGGAGAGCAGCCCTGAGGAAAAGGACCTGGGGGTCTGGGTAGATGAGAAGCTCAACATGAGCCAACAGTGTGCACACACAGCCCAGACAGCAACTGTGTGCTGGGCTGCATTAACAGAAGCTGTGGGCAGCAGGGCAAGGGAGGGGATTCTGCCCCTTTACTCTGCTCTCCTCAGACCCCACCTGGAGCACTGTCTGCAGTTCTGCAGCCCCCAGCACAAGAAGGACATGGAACTGTTGGAGAGAGTCCAGAAGAGGGCCATGAAGATGCTCAGAGGACTGCAGCAGCTCTGCTATGAGGACAGGCTGAGAGAGTTGGGGCTTTTCAGCCTGGAGAAGAGAAGGCTTCGAGGAGACCTTAGAGTAACCTTCCAGTATCTGAAGGGGGCTACAGGAAGGCTGGGGAGGGACTGTTCACAAGGTCTTGTAATGACAAGACAAGAGGGAATGGGTTCAAACTGGCAGAGGGGAGACTTAAATGGGATGTTAGAAGAAAGTTCTTCACAGTGAGGGTGGTGAGACACTGGCACAGGTTGCCCAAGGAGGTTGTGGCTGCTCCCTCCCTGGAGGTGTTCAAGGCCAGGCTGGCTGAGGTCTTGAGCGACCTGATCTAGTGGGAGGTGTCCCTGCCTGTGGCACAGGGGGTTTGGAACTGGATGAGCTTTGAGGTCTCTTCCAACCTAAACCATTCTATGATTCTGCTCTCAGAAGCACTCTACAGGAGTCTTGGGTCCTGTTTGAGGCTTGCAGGTGAAAGGTGTTCCAAGTGTGTGCTGTGGGCCAAGACTGTTTTAGTCTTCAATCCATGTCCTCAATATGTCCTGGACCTTCAGTGAGCCAAATAATGCTGACGTAAGGCAGGTTGATAGAGAAGTCTTTTAAATCACAGAACCCTAGAATGATTTAGGCTGGGAGGGAACTCAAAGATCATCCAGTTCCAATCCCCCTGTGCCATAGGCAGGGACAGCTCCCACTAGAACAGGTCACTCAAGGCCTCATCTAACCTAGCTTTGAACACCTCCAGAGAGGGAGCAGCCACAACCTCCCTGGGCAACCTGTGCCAGTGTCTCACCACCCTCACTGCAAACAACTTCCTCCTAACATCCGGTTTCAATCTCCCCTCTGCCAGTTCAAACCCATTCCTCCTCATCCTGGCATTACAAGACCTTGTGAATAGTGCCCCCCCAGCCCTCCTGTAGCCCCCTTCAGATCCTGGAAGGCCACTCCAAGGTCTCCTGGAAGCCTTCTCCCCTCCAGCCTGCACAGCCCCAACTCTCTCATCCTGACCTCATAGCAGAGCTGCTGCAACTCTCTGAGCATCTTTGTGGCTCTTCTCTGGACTGGCTCCAACAGTTCCTTGTCCTTCCTGCATTGGGAGCTCCAGACCTACATTTAGACAGGGTCTCAAGATTCAAAACCTCACTGCTGTCAGTCCCAGGGTTTCAGTGGTTTCACAGATCTCTTCCTCAGGACTTCAGCCTTCAACTTCTCTTAGCTCTTTCTCAACTCAGAGCTTAATCTCACCTGATTGTCTGCCCCAGAGTTTGAGCTGACCCTAGTCTCAGTGTGAACAGCCCATTCTGTTCTGTGCTTAATGTGACTGAGTAGGCATTTGCCACTGACTCACATCATGAGAAACCATTAAGGAAATGGAAGAAATAAAATAAAGATGTCAGCAAGAGCTGAAGCAATCAGCCCCTCGGCTCCTTAATTCAAAATGACTGAATGTTGGTGCAACGACGAGCAGGTAGATGAGAAATATCCTCTTCTGTCACAGCTGCTTAGGGGGAAGTCATCCTGAGCCATTTCCACTCACAAACACAAGCAGAAAGGCACTGGGGCAGGTTCTCTGATGCCCAGGAAGAGCTGAGCTCACACCACACCATCGGAGTTCATGCTCTTGATGGGATCCCTGCTCTGGCAGCACTGGGATTGCCACTCCAGTCACTCCAGGCACATTGACATCTCCACTCTCGCTGCTCTGGCATCACCACTCCGGGATTTCCACTCCAGATGCAGTGAGATTGCTGCTCTGGCTGCACTGGGATGGCTGCTCTGGCTGCACTGGGAGCCCTGCTCTGGCTGCACTGGCATCACCACTCTGGCTGCATTGGCATGGCTGCTCTGGCCACACTGCTGGTGGTTTTTGACCCAACCCTTGCTCCTGGGGACACCAACTTCTCTAAATTATTTTGGGTCCTTAGGTCACCTGTGTGGCCAGGACAAAATTCCATACCTCAGCTTGGTTTTGGCAGCTTGATCCACATAGAAGAAGGTCTCCAGTCAATGATCAGAAGCTGCCATCCATCCCAAGAGCAAGTGGCAGGCAGCAGAAAGTGCCTGCCCTGCCATTCCTAGCAAGGCTGCCCATCTGTCTCAGTGACCAGGCTGCCATCTACATGCTGCCAGGGTGAGCCAGTCTGTCACCATTGCCTTCACACCTCAGAAAGAGCAGGATGCATTAGGCTGGCTCATAAACCCTCCTGTGTGCCAGCTCTGCAGCTGGCTGCAGCAGCATAACTGATGCTTCCATTTAGCTTCTGCTGTGGCCTTCCAGTACCTGAAGGAGACCTACAAGAAAGCTGGGGAGGGACTTTTGAGGCTTCAGGGAGTGACAGGACTAGAGGGAATGAAGCAAAGCTGGAGGTGGGGAGGTTCAGAGTGGAGGTGAGGAGGAAGCTGTGGGACATGAGAGTGGTGAGAGGCTGGAATGGGTTGCCCCTGCAGGGAGGTGTTTGGGGCCACATCCCTGGAGGTGTTTTTGTCCAGGCTGGCAGAGGCTGTGGGCAGCCTGCTCTAGGGTAGGGTGTCCCTGGGCATGGCAGGGGGGTTGGAACTGGCTGATCCTTGTGGTCCCTTCCAACCCTGACTGATTCTATGATTCTGTGCTTTAAAACCATGACTGGTCTCTGGCTTCTCCAGCATTAACTTCCCTGGCAGTGTGACCTGCAGCTTCTATTTGTAACCAGGGAGCAGTTTGTCTCCCAGAAGCTCCCTTTTGCCTCCTGAATGGCTTCTGAGACTTCACATTCAGTTAAAAAATCACTAACTTTACCCTTGTAGATGACTACTTCAAAGGCAAATAACACACCGGTAGCTTAGATGAGGTGGAACCAATGGGATCATTTAGAGAAGCAAAAGGAAGCAGAGTTTGGCCCTCAGTTCAAATTAGGCAAGGCTGATAAAACTCTGCAGTGCTTGGGCCATCTATGCAGGGAGCTGTGACAATGCATCAGCTGCTTCAGAGCCCAACACAACACCACAGGGCTCTCCATGGCAGAACGGATGAGGCCAGAGGCAGGTGGAAGAGTTTAGCAGCTCCAGCACATGTGGTCAGCTCTGCAGGCAGCCTGCTAGGGGCTGGCAAGGACCCCCTGGCTGCAGGTATGGCAGATTCCTCCTCCATGAGGTTCAAACAGACTGAAATTGTGCCAGGAGAGGGCTAGGATGGAAAATTTCTGTGCTGCAAGTGTGGTCAGGGAGCAGCACAGGCTGCCCAGGGAGGTGGTGGGGTCACCATCCCTGGAGGTGCTCAAGAAAGGTGTGGCCGTGGCACTTGGGGACATGTTTAGTAGCCATGGTGGGGTTGGGTTGATGGTTGGACTGGATGGTCTCAGAGGGCATTTCCCACCCTAACCATTCTGTGATTCTCTGAAATTCTACTGATTCCCTTTCCCTCTCTCTCCTGGGTTATGTCCCTGCCTCATAAGGAAGCGCAGCAGCAGTCAAAGCCAGAGCCTGCCTTGAGCATGGCCTGGTGCACAAATCCTTCTCTTCTCCTTTCTCCTGTTTTTCCACCTGTTTGCTGGGATTATTCCAAACACACTGCCGAGCCCTCAATCCCAGTGTGCTGGTTTGAATTAATTCAAGGATTTGAATGAGAAATTAGGCTATAGGCTGAGAGAGGAAAGCACTGATGGTGCTACCTCACTCACAGATTTACTGAGAAAGAAAACAAAGATGTTTAAGAGTTGTAACCCAAACATAGACAAGTGTGATGGTTTAGCAGTTACCTGCCCCCACCCACACTTTGAAATAACCCAGGCTAGGACTCAGTTGGCTGGAAGTTAAGGAATGAAGCTTTATATTTACTGCTATGCACAATATCCAAGCAGATATTTACAATGTACAACAGATATTTACAGATATACACCTCCACCTATCTGCTGCATGAAACAGATGGTGAGAGAAGATTGGGGAAGGGGAGAAGGTGGCAAGGGTGGTTAGAGACCCCTCTTAGGGATTTCGATCTCTGGGAGGGGCTGTGGTGTTTCTGTACTACCTTTTCACTGTATCTATCTGTGGATATCTGCTATACATTGTAACCATCTGCTTGGATATTGAGCATAGCTGTAAGTATAAAACTTCATTCCTTAACTTCCAGCCGACTGAGTCCTAGCCTGGGTTATTTCAAAGTGTGGGTGGGGGCAGCCAACTGCTAAACCACCACACCCAGTTGCTGGAGGAGCAGCCACCACTTGGACAGAAGGCAAAAAGGCTGTACCCAGCTCTCTTTTAACCCCATCTCAAGCGAGGTGAACTCCTCCATCATTTGTAATTAAACCCAGGCAAGAGCGAGCAGGCAGTTCCCCAGGCAACTCAGCCCCAGTGTCAGCTGGAACCTCCTCCCCGCCGTTGTGCATAGCTTTGGGAAGGGGATTAAGGATTGATTTGGAGATGACAAATGGAAATGGCCTCTCTGGCAGCTTCCCCTGACTCTGCCACCACTGCCATCAGCTGCTTCGGCAGCACTCAGGGTACACAGAGGCTGCGTCCCTGTGCTCAAAGGCAGCAGGAGGTATTTCCGAGCTGTCTTTTCACAGTGCTGCTTTGCTGCTTCCAGTTGGATCCTTCCAAGTGGTGGATCCAGTGGTTGTGATTCAGCACATCTTCAGCCTGGCCCATGTGGACAATAACTCAACAGTAGAAGATATTTGTTTTCCCTGACCCCTTTTTTTTTTTTTTTTTCCCTTACCTTTCAAGACTGAGAACTTCCAAGGCAAAAGAGAAAGGGAAAAAAATAAAAGAGAGAACAAGAAGAAAATCTTTCCTTTTAGCTTGAGTCCCTCACAAACTTTGGGAGCAGTGACCCACCTGAGAAAACAATAGATCAAACCCATCCATTTCCTTGATGAATGGCCAATAACTGGGAAGTCAAATCTGGAGACTGTGCCAGCATTAAATCAGGTCTGAAGGACACTGCAGGACTTGGGTCACACCGTAAATCAGGGGAAAAAATCATTCTTTGCTCCACTTAGATTTGTATTTACATAGGAGCCAAGTTTTACAGAAGAGCTGACCTTGTCTTCTCTCAAGATAAAGTGTTTGGCCTCCTATCAGCAGACCCAGGAGTTCAAAGCAGGGATTGATCTTCTGTAGCTGGGGTATTAGGGCCAGTCTGGCTGGAGCAAGGCTAAAAACTTCTTTCTGTGTTTTCTTCTTAAACCAACATTCTTGCATCACGTGGAGAAGCTCCCAACAGGTAACAGCAGCTCACTTGCCCACCCTGCAACTCAACTGGCAAAACAGGACAGAGCAAACTTGGCTTCAGAATCAATCTCTGGAGCAGGTACAGTGCAGGAAAGGAGTTAAGCTGCTTTTTATTTTACATCAGAGGGCCTCTTATTTGAAGTTCTCTCAGGTAAAGCCTTCTGACTTACCAGGCTCAAATCCAAAGCCCATTTCATTTCTGATCCCTCTAAACTTCCCAAAACTTTCCATTTTTCATGGGTGTTTGATTGGAGGCACTCAGAGAACTGATCCAGAACACTGAGTGAGCTCAGGTTAAACTCCAGCAAGGCAGCAGCCAAAAAGGACATTTCCATGCAAGCAGAGGCAGCCAGTGTGGGTTTAGGGCACCTTTCCCACACCCTCATCATACAGAACAATGCCTTGGTGCAGTGTGTGGTAAGCAGAGGGAAGAAAACAGCTTCCCAGCGCTGCTACTCCAGCAGGAATACTTCCACATGCAATTAAGCATCCTTGCAATACAGCAGGGACAAACAAAGGCAGATTGAAAAATCACAATCAAATTAGAGAACCACAAAGGACACATTCAAGTGACCAGTAACACATAAAGCACTACTGGAGCAGGTCAGTGTGCACCCCTGGTCACCAAAGAATTCTTGGCATAACAAGAGGAGGGAGAGAGAAAACTCCACTCATCAGGGGCTTGCAGCTGCGCCAAGCAAGGGACAAGCACAGCTCCATGGCACAGGGACTGATCTCAAGATGCTGTGCCTCAGGTCCAGGATCACCCACTGGAAAGGTTATTGTGTCTCAGCTGGATGGTGAGGATCAAATTCCACTCCTGTCCTTCACTGCAGTTTCCATCTCTGATGGGCTCACTACAGCCACCTCCACCACATACTTTGGTGCTGTAGGTCCCAACAAACACTTTTGTGGTGTCTCCCACACTGCTTCTCACTGCCCTTCCCCAGACCTGCTGCCTGTCACCTTCTTTCCACACAGTTTCCCCTTGCTGCAGTGCTTGTGGGATGCTTCAGAGCAGCTTGCTGAGCAGGCACAGGACAGTTTGTCTTGTGTTAGAGATGTGTGAGAGACTTAGGAACGAGGAGCAGGTCAGTGTGCACCCCTGGTCATCAAGGAATTCTTGGAATAACATCAGGATGGAGAGAGAAAACTTCACTCATCAGAGGGTTGCAGCTGCACCAAGCAAGGGACAAGCACAGCTCCATGGCACAGGGATTGGCCTTGAGATGCTGTGCCTCAGGTCCAGGATCACCCACTGGAAAGGTTATTCTGTCTCAGCTGGATGGTGAGGATCCAATTCCACTGCTGTCCTTCACTGCAGTTTCCATCTCTGATGGACTCACCACAGACACCTCCACCACTTGCTTTGGTGCTGTAGGTCCCAACAAGCATTTTTGTGGTGTCCCCCACACTGCTTCTCACTGCCCTTCCCCAGACCTGCTGCCTGTCACCTTCTTTCCACACAGTTTCCCCTTGCTGCAGTGCTTGTGGGATGCTTCAGAGCAGCTTGCTGAGCAGGCACAGGACAACTTGTCCTATGTTAGAGATGTGTGTGAGATTTAGGAACAGGGATTGACCACAGAGCAAGGGAATCTCTCTGTGGAAGGGACCTTAAAGACCATCTAGTTCCAACCCTCCTGCCTTGGCCAGGGTCACCTTACACTAGACCCATCCCAAACCCTCATCCAACCTGACTTTGAACACTTCCAGGGTGTGATGGTTTTAGAATATTCCCCCTCCCCACCCCAGATCAAAGCTTCTGGAGATTATAAGAACTCTAAAGCTGGTTTCTAACAGCACCTCAGCATCCTGTCTATTCTTTTTATTCTGTGCTGTATTCCTACCTACTTCTAGCTCAAATTTAGCCACGTAGCTGGATTTGGAGCTATGTAAAACCGTAGGTGATGTCAGTGAGAAAAGTCTCACTCACTGAAGTCTAAAATGTGGCATCCTCTGAGAGGGGAATATTGCAGTCAGCATTGCAACCCCTTCTCAAGGTCTGAAGCTCAGCTTTGCAGCACGACTCTTCAGAACAATAAATTAACCCCAGCTGCTCTCAGTCCTCTTAAATGTTCTCAGGGAGCCTGGAAAGCTGCACACCAGGTAAATGTTCTAGCTGTTGACAGTCCCACTGACACAATGCCTCCACTGTCCCCTGCCTTCAGGGCACGAGGAGAGACTGAAAGAGTTGGGGCTGTGCAGCCTGCAAAAGAGGAGGCTCCCAGGTGACCTTCTGGTGGCCTTCCAGGATCTGAAGGGAGCCTACAGAAAAGCTGGGGAGGGACTTTTGAGGCTATCAGGTAGTGACAGGGCTAGGGGGAATGGAGCAAAGCTGGAGGTGGGGAGATTCAGATTGGAGGTGAGGAGGAAGTTGTTGAGCATGAGAGTGGTGAGAGCCTGGAATGGGTTGCCCCTGCAGGGAGGTGTTTGGGGCCAGATCCCTGGAGGTGTTTTTGTCCAGGCTGGCAGAGGCTGTGGGCAGCCTGCTCTAGGGTAGGGTGTCCCTGGGCATGGCAGGGGGGTTGGAACTGGCTGATCCTTGTGGTCCCTTCCAACCCTGACTGATTCTCTGATTCTGTGAACAAGAGCTCTGAGACTCAGCATGTGTGAGCTCTGCCAGGGAGCTCACAACCATTTAGGCATCTTAGGAGTAGCAGCAGCTCCTGAGACCTTTTACTTCATTCCTCTGGATAATCCCCAGCTGCAAGAACTCCATGTGGAGAGAGGGGCTTGTGAGAGCAGGCTGTGTGACCCCAGGACATCCCAGACAGGCCATTACCTCCATTTTAGCACCCACCCCTCAGGCATTTATGGGTGATAAGATCCCCTCTCATCCTCCTCAAGACCAGACAGCCTCAGTTCTCTCTGTCTTACCTCCATTTGGGTTTTTTTTTGTTTCTGCTGTGGCACTTCAGAGAGCAGCGAAGCCCTTTCAAGCCTGTCTATTGATTTCCAGGGAGCACTTTTCCCTCGTGCATTTCTTCTTCTGTTCAGGTTTGCTGTTTGGTTTTGCCTCGCAGCTTTTCAGCTCCCACTCTGTTTGCAGGGGGTTACCAGCAGCAAAACCTCCCTGTGAAAGCTGCAGCGAGGCTGAGAAGTGGTTTGGGGCACCGAGCAGAAGAAAGGAGCCACGGTGCTTCAGTAATAGCACTGATATTAAACTTGCTGTGGGCTGCAGAATATCATTTCCTTAGCACCACCACATCCCTCCTATCAAAACAGCCCTGAGTTACGACAGAGCATGAAAACATTTGCATTGTATAANAGTGACAGGGCTAGGGGGAATGGAGCAAAGCTGGAGGTGGGGAGATTCAGATTTTTTTTTTTTTTTACCTCTTATCATCCACATGGTAAGCAGCAGCTGAGCTCCAGGCAGGGGAAAGGTGCCACATCACAGCTGGGACCTTCACAGCTCTCTTTTTAGGAGCAGACATGAAAGCATCAAGTGCAGAAAGGAGTCGGTTCAGCTACCTCAACGTGCAGGGGTGAAAGATCCTTTCACACACGCACGCACTCGAGAGCACACTGAAGTTTCTCAGCCTCTCTGTGGCAGGTTTTGGATAGTCTCAGGTCTGCCTGTGCTCCTCACGAGAAGGGGAGATGATTTCTTCCTGTCCTCCTCGAGTGCCTTAAATGCTGCTGCAGATGGATGAGCACAAAGCCCTGATCAGGGCTCGTCATAGCATAGGGAAATGGTAATAAAGCACAAAGCTATCACAGCTGGAGAAGAAACAATAACAACTTGTTCTGGCCAAGAACTCTTGATTTAAAGCCTGGGAAACCATTTTGCTGCATGGACATCATTTGTTCCCTCAGCCAACCTCCACTCATTTAGCACCACTGCCTATTCAGGGACCACCAAAGGCTGTTAAGCAGCTAATGAGTTTCCAAGGAAGCTGGCAGAGGCCTGAAGCAGGAATTACCTCCAACCTTCAGCCTGGGCTGCAGAGCTGACCTGCTGTTCCCCATCATCCTCACAACTGATTGGTGGCAGCCTCAGGTCTGCCTCTCTCACACAAGGGGGAACCGCAATGAGCCATTGCCAGGCCACAGAGGGCTTTAGCATCTGCCTACAACGTGCTGCACTGAGCCACAGTGGACACCTATCCTGGGGGTTAAGAAGCAGAAATTAAGGCCCAGGAGTGTCCTTCACCAATGCATCCAGTTCTGGAGCCCCTGGGACAAGAGGGATGTGGACATGGTGGAGCATGTCCAGAGAAGGGCCACGAGGATGCTCAGAGGGCTGCAGCAGCTCTGCTGTAAGGACAGACTGAAAGAGTTGGGGATGTGCAGGCTGGACAAGAGGAGGCTCCCAGGTGACCTTCTTGTGGCCTTCCAGGATCTGAAGGGGGCTACAAAAAATCTGGGGAGGGACTTTTGAGGCTATCAGGTAGTGCCAGGACTAGGGGGAATGGAGCAAAGCTGGAGGTGGGGAGATTCAGACTGGACATGAAGAGGAAGTTGTTGAGCATGAGAGTGGTGAGAGCCTGGAATGGGTTGCCCCTGCAGGGAGGTGTTTGGGGCCAGATCCCTGGAGGTGTTTTTGGCCAGGCTGGCAGAGGCTGTGGGCAGCCTGCTCTAGGGTAGGGTGTCCCTGGGCATGGCAGGGGGGTTGGAACTGGCTGATCCTTGTGGTCCCTTCCAACCCTGACTGATTCTATGATTCTAAATCACCCATGGGCAGCACAAGCACAACAAAACACTGGCTGCAGAGAGCCAGGAAGGTGGCAGAAACACAAGAAAGAACTCTCAGAATGCTGTTGAAGCACTTTCAGGAGATCTGATTGAATTTCCTCATCAAAGAGACTCTGGCTAAAGCAGATAGCTTTTCCCCAGCAGCCTCCCATTGGAAATGAGGCCCTTCCAAAGCAGCATCACAGAAGCTGTTTAATATTCTGCTATCTCTAAACTGGCAGGTATGCAGCATTCAAAACTAACAATGACAAGAAAAAATAAAAAAGGGAAGACATCATTTGAAAAACTGAAATCGACCCCCAAAGCACAAAAAAAACAAGGCAGGAGGAGATGTGCCAGGACGTCCAGAGGACCTAAAGATGCAAACCCAAGCTAGGGAGGGGCTTGGCTGGGGTGATGCTTTGCAAGCTCTGTGGCAAGTCCGTGACAGTGCAGGCTGGCAGCAAAACTCTCACTTTTCAGAGACACTGTGGTGGTTTAGCAGTTACCTGCCCCTTCACCCTTTGAAATTACCCAGGCTGGGACTCAGAACACTGGAAGTTGATAAATGAAGCTTTATATTTACAGCTATGCACAATACCCAAGCAGATATTTACAATGTATAACAGAGATTTACAGATAGAGACAGTGAAAAGGTAATACAGAAACACCACAGCCCCTCCCAGAGATCAAAATCCCTAAGAGGGGTCTCTAACCACCCCTACTACCTTTCACCCCTTCCCCAGTCTTATATGACCACCTGTGGATGCAGCAGATAGGCAAAGGTGGATGGGCCAGTGTGCTGGTTTGAGCTAATTGGAGAATCTGAGTGAGACATTAGACTATTGGCTGAGAAAGGAAAACACAGGACGGCACTGCACCCAGAGCTTTACTGAGAAAGAAAAAAAAGTTGTTTTTAAAATTAAAACCAAAATATAGATAAGGCAGACGGTTTCAGACTGCTCTGGCTGCAGCTGCTTCTCTTGCATGGTCTCCTTTGTCTCTCTGCCTTGGTAGCTAATTCTCAGTAATACTACTAACTTCTTTCCTACTGCTAACCCCCCCTGGCCAATCTACCTCAGCTTATCTGCTGCATCAACAGGTGGTGAGATAAGATTGGGGAAGAGGGGAAAGGTGGTAGGAGAGTGGTTGGTTACCCCTCTTGGGGATTTTGGTCTCTGAGAGGGGCTGTGGTGGTTCTGTATTACCTTTTCATTGTATATATCTGTAAATATCTGTTATACCTCGCTTGTATATTGTGCAAAGCTGTAAATATAAAGCTTCATTTATCAACTTCCAGTGCTCTGAGTCCTAGCCTGGGTTTATATCGAAAGGTGGGGGGGCAGGTAACTGCTTAAACCACCACAGCCAGGGGGTTTAGCAGAAGCAAAAGAAGTTAATGGAATTATTGAGAATTAGCTACAAAAGGCAGGGACAAAGGAGCCATGCAAGAAAGCAGCCACAGCCTAGAGAGTCCTTAAGCACTCTGACTTATCTATATTTGGGTTACAACTCTTAAAACATTTTTTTTTTCTTTCTCAGTTGTGCTGTGAGTGAAGTGACATCATTTGTTTTTGTCTCTCAGCCTATAGTCTAATTTTCTCACTCAAATCCTCCAATTAGTTCAAGGCAGCACAGGCAATTTCCCTTTCTAAAGGGAGCCAGCTGGATCCTCCCAGCAGAGAGCCACAGGCAAACCAGATTCTTCCTCTGTGAAATCTTTCCCAGCACCTGCTGCTGCTCTCAGGTTGTGCAGCCCTAGCATAAATGGGTAATACTAAAAGCTGCCTTCAGGCAGAGCCTTGAGCTACAGGGGAGTGAAGTGTGTTGCCTTCTGAGCAGCCCCTCACAAGAAGCACAAGGGAAGCAGGTTCAGAGAGAAGCCTCACATTTAGGTTCCTTCTTGCTCCCCCAGTTCAGTTTTCCTTTAATCCTCCTTTTTTTTCTTTCTTTTTTTTTTTTTTCCCCCCCCAGCTTGTGAAAATTCCCTGGCAACAGCCTCATGAATTCTGAACCCTCAGCCGGTCCCTTAGAGGAGATGACTGCCCAGAAGATCTCTTTGCCTCTCACCTATCTGGAGCATGTCCAGAGAAGGGCCACGAGGATGCTCAGAGGGCTGCAGCACCTCTGCTCTGAGAACAGACTGAAAGAGTTGGGGCTGTGCAGGCTGGACAAGAGGAGGCTCCCAGGTGACCTTCTTGTGGCCTTCCAGGATCTGAAGGGGACTATAAAAAAGCTGGGGAGGGACTTTTGAGGCTCTCAGGTAGTGCCAGGACTAGGGGGAATGGAGCAAAGCTGGAGGTGGGGAGATTCAGACTGGACGTGAAGAGGAAGTTGTTGAGCATGAGAGTGGTGAGAGGCTGGAATGGGTTGCGCAGGGAGGTGGTTGGGACCAGATCCCTGGAGGTGTTTTGGGCCAGGCTGGCAGAGGCTGTGAGCAGCTTGATCTAGGGTAGGGTGTCCCTGGGCATGGCAGGGGGGTTGGAACTGGCTGATCCTTGTGGTCCCTTCCAACCCTGACTGATTCTATGGCTGCCAAACTACCACATTTCCCTCCCTCCTGCTGATGTATTTCCCAAGCTCTGCTCAGCCTCTTGCTAACCTTTCATTCTCTCCTGGCCTCCCTCCAGTCTCTGGGATCCTGCCTCCAGGAGCTGCTGCTCCATTGCATTCCAGAGCTCAATCAGGCAGCCCCAGCTCCTGCTCTCCTCCTGCCTCCTGTAAGCAGGGGCAGGCCTGGGGAAAGAGCTGCTCCATTTGCAAGTGTCCTCACCTGGAGTCAGGCTGCCCACCCCACCCTGGCTTGATCTTCAGGTCGCAAGCAGCTGCTCTCCAGCCTGGCTCTGGAGCCTCCTGTTGCACGGCAAAGCTGATTCAGAGGCCAGGGAGCATTGATCTCACTCACACAGGATCGATTTCGTGCCCAGTGGGTTTGGTTCTGCACAGGCCAAGGGGAGGAGAAGATGGATAAGGTCTACCATGGAGCAATGAAACCTGTGGTCAGGACATTGCTCACCACAAATGCCCTGTGTCACACACAGGTGTGCAGATGATTCCTCATCCTGCTCTGCCAGCGCAGAACAGCCCAGAGAGCAGTGCTGGCATCCTTGGGGAGATGCCACCTCAGCTCCTTTGAAGCTGCTGGGCACCTGTTTGCCAACTGCCTGCTCAGCACCATCCTCTCTTTCCACAAAGGCTTCTCTGAAGGTGAAAGTCTACCCAGCAGTGCAGCCCCGGCAAGGACAAGGCTTGGATTGCATTCAGGATGCAGCACTCCTGAGATCTTCCTGCCCAGGGTTGGTGCTTGAGCATCTTTTAAGTAAGCTTCCACCAGAAATTTCCAAGGTGCAGCACTGCTCCTTTCCCCTGGCATTTCTGCACACTGCACCCAGCAGTGCAGCCCCAGCCAGGACAAGGCTTGGATTACATTCAGGATGCAGCACTCCTGAGATCTTCCTGCCCAGGGCTGGTGATTGAGCAACTTTTAAGTAAGCTTCCACCAGAAATTTCCAAGGTCCAGCACTGCTCCTTTCCCCTAACATTTCCATGGCAAAGGCAGGAAAATATCAACTGCCAGCTGCAAGCTGAGGAAGGAGAAACTGGAAGCAAAGAGAAAACAAGGAGGCAAACTATCTGAACCTCCCCTCTGGGGAAAATGATCCCTTCATCTTCACTGACTTCTGAACTCCTGCTAGCCTCAAGCTGACCTGCTCTGGATGAATCTCACCCCAGCCATCTGCTGGAGGAGCTGGAGCAGAAGATTCTCCTCTGTGCCATGCAACATCATTCCCCTCAGTGTCTAGCAGCACTATTCCAATAGCTAATGGTGATGTTTGCACTCCCATACCAGCATCAGAAGCTGTTGGCATCTGAGGCACCTCGACCATCAGCTCATTAATCTTCCTTTTCTATTCCTAATAGCATCACACCAGACTACTGCTGCCACCAACTTCTGCCTCCATTTCTCAGGGACAGGATGAGGGCAGGAATATTTACTGCTCTGGACAATGTGCTGAGCTCTGCAACAAAAAGCAGACACAGAGAGGCTTGAAAATTTCAGCATCACCGAGGGCTGAAATCACCATAGAATGGGTTGGGTTGGAAGGGACCTCACACAGGATCTTCCAGTTCCAATCCCACCAGCCCAGCTTGCTCAAGGCCTCATCCAGCCTGGCTTTGAAGACCTCCAGGGAAGGAGCATCCACAGCCTCCCTGGGCAACCTGTGCCAGTGTCTGCCCACTCTCACTACCAAGAATTTCTTCCTAACCTCCAGTCTCAACCTCCCCTCCTGAGGGCATTTTCATTTGCCTGCCTCAGAGTTTCCTCAGGTTTCTGGTTTGTTTTTCTCCCATATATCAGAAATAATTCTGCTGCTTGTGCCAAGCTGGATCTCAGTGCTTCAGAAGAGTTGAAAACCACAGACAATGTCAGTTGTGATTGGCTTTCAAAGTCTTTCCTGTGCACTAGCAGACTGCACACCAGATGCAGGAACACAAGAGGATTCAAGCAAGACAAGCCCACACAGAAGACACTGTCAGTGTCAAAGCTTCTCTCTCTGCCAAACCCAAGATTGAAAACCAGGAGAGAGATCACTCCAGCAAACGAGGTGTGTGTTTTAAAACACCACCAGCAGCAGCAGCAAGGCCTTCCTGTTCAAACCATTGTCAGGATGAAAGGTGGTGACTCAGAAAAGGAAAGTAGCCTCCTGCCTAGGGCAGAGCCAGGGCACTACAGCTAACTACCTGTATGGCAGAGGCCATCTGCCAGGCTGGTTGGGAGCTCACAAAAACAAGGCTTGCTGCAGTGAGCTGCTGGTGGTTGTCTTCTCTGCTAGGAGAGCAGTCACTGTGCCAGGGCAGAGCTGCTGGGTCAAAGCAAACCTTTGCTTCCTCTGCTGCTCTGCCCCGTGCCACAGGTTGGAAGGGACCCTCCAAGCTCGTCTTGTCCAACCATGCATTCAGAGGGACACCTCCAGCTAGAGCAGGCTGCCCAGGGACAGAGCAAGGCTGACCTTGAATGTCTGCAGAGATGTGGCCTCAAGCACCTCCCTGGGCAGCCTCTGCCAGTGTCTCCCCACCCTCACTGTGCACAGCTTCCTCCTGATGTCCAACTTATAGGCTGGATATTAGGAGGAAGTTCTTCACAGAGAGAGTGGTTGGCATTGGAATGGGCTGCCCAGGGAGGCATTGGAATGTCTCCAGGGAGGTGATGGATTCACCATCCCTGGAGGTGTTCAAGCAATGCCTGGATGGGGCACTTAGTGCCATGGTCTGGTTGATTGGGAAGGGCTGGGTGCTAGGTTGGGCTGGATGAGCTTGGAGGTCTCTTCCAACCTGATCGATTCTATGACTCTAACTCTGCCCTGTTCCAGTTCCAAACTACTGCCCTGTGGAGAGATTTCTGAGAAGGAGCAGCCTGATAGAGGTGAGCAGCCCCTGCTGTGAGGAATGCATCTGAACAGAAGCACAGCAGAATGCCTGTGAGGAGAAAGTGCAGCCTGAACAGAGGGGAAGGAAAACAACACTGCAGACTGAGACAGTTCCTGCTTCTGGAAAAGTTATCAAGAACTTTCTGGCTGAAGAGGAGGTTATTGTTACTGCTTGGACAATAACCAATTGTTGTCTTCCACGTATGGTCCCCTTTACCAATTGGCTTGCAGTGTTAGCAGACACTTCCCACTTGCTAGCTGTAAAAAGAGCTGTAGGATCACGAATAAATGGCGTTAGAGCTTCATCACATTGATGTCTGTCCTGTCTCTGAGGTGCTCCTCCAGACACTGCCCTCACCCTATCCCCACAGGCCCTTTCTGCCCCCCCTCCCCCCCTCCCAGCCATCCTGTAGGTCCCCTTCAGACATTGAAATGCAGCTCTAAGGTCCCCCCCGAGCCTCCTCCCCTGCCCCAACTCTCCCAGCCTGCCTTCAGCCTGCAGCTTCCATCTTCTCTTTCGAAGGCAGCAGGCACCTGGGAGGATTTGGAGAACCAGCAGCTGTTTCTCCCTGGGGCCAAGGCTCTGCTTTGCAAAGTGGGAAGGTATTTCTGAGGCCATGCCCTACCTTGCCTGCTGTCTTGGTTTTGCAGAGAAATGCTTGATAGGCACAAACCCCCCGACCCCAGGATCTGCATTCCTTCCACGTGTGCCTCCCAATTAAATGTCAAGAATCCCCAAGAGAAGCCTGCTAATGAACAGCCTTAGCCCACAGCACCCACTATCTGTCACTCTTATTACACACTGAGAACGGGAAGGTTGCTATAAATGTTGATATTTAAACCAAAAGGGAAGGTTTCCTGTGCATATTCATGAGGCATTAACATTAGCACCTCTTTTGTTCTGCCCAACGAGTTCAGTGATAAATAGACATAAAGCAGGGTTGAAGGCGGTCGTCGAGGAGGAAGCTGCTGGGGGATTTGGCCTGCTCTGGCAGGGGGGGGTTGGATTGGTTGATCTCTTTGGGTCCCTTCCAAGCCCTGGCATCCTGTGAGCCTGGGATTTCACACGCCTGGCTGGGCTCTTCCCTTGCTCTCTTCTCCCTCAACCTGAGAGTTTGCAGAAGCCAGCAGGAGCTACCCAGACTGTGCAACTGCTCCTCAGCATGGAATGCTGGAGAGGGTCAGCTTAGAAGGAACCTCAGAGCTGAATGTGCAGGTGCTGTAAAAATTAAACTCTCCAAAACACCTCTCCAAGAGACCCAAGCTGGGGGTGCAGTCCCTGGGCGTGGGGGAACCACCTGAATGCAGAAGGAAACATTAAGTGATGCAACAGATCTAAACCAGAGCTGATTCTGAAGGTCCAAGCAGACTCTGCTGATTTGATCCCATCCACCTGAACTTCTTTTGATTGTCATAGAATAGCTGAGGTTGGAAGGGACCTCAGAGCTCATCCCTTGCTCTCTTCTCCCTCAACCTGAGAGTTTGCAGAAGCCAGCAGGAGCTACCCAGTGTGCAACTGCTCCTCAACATGGAATGCTGGAGAGGGTCAGGTTAGAAGGAACCTCAGAGCTGAATGCGCAGAGGTGCTCTAAAAATTAAACTCTCCAAGAGCCCTAAGCTGGGGCTGCAGTCCTGGTGGGGCACCACCTGAATGCAGAAGGAAAAGTTAAGTGCTGCAATAGATCTAAACCAGAGCTGACTCTGAAGGTCCAAGCAGACTCTGCTGATTTGATCCCACCTACCTGAACTTCTTTTGATTGTCCAGAGCATGAGTGCCTGGTCAAGGTCTTTCAGATGTTTAGATATACCACAGCAGTTATTTGAACACCTGAAGCAAGCAAATGATCCTTTTTTTTTTAAAGTCATCCAGACACGCAGCAGAATCCTGGGCCACCAGAGAGCCCAATCCATTCCCCCACCTGAGGAAAGCCCTTTCCAAGTGCATGGGCAGACTGTGACACTTTACTGCAACCTGTTTATCAAAATTAGGTTGCCAGAGACAAATGGATGTGTGGAAAAGTTGCTTTGCTCCCTAGGGAGCATTGCTTCATGAAGGCAGACCATGCAAGTGCCAGGACCAGGCTATGAAGCTATTTCTGCTGCCATACCTGTTGGCCATAGTGCAGCCACTTCCTCAGCCACTGGTTCCTTCCCTCCTGCCACCTAGGACATAGAATCATAGAATGGTTTAGGTTGGAAGGGACCTCAAAGATCATCCAGTTCTAACCCCCCTGTGCCATAGGCAGGGACATCTCCCACTAGAACAGGTCCCTCAAGACCTCACCCAGCCTGGCCTTGAACACCTCCAGGGAGGGAGCAGCCACAACCTCCCCCGGGCAACCCATTCCAGTGTCTCACCAACATATTGGATCCTCCTGCCCAGGGTCTCCAGAGTAAGGAGCAATTAGTTACTCCTTTACTCAGCACTAGGCTGGAGTGGTGCTCTGATGGCACTTGGGGCCCATGGATGCTGCTGAAATGTCTGTAAAAATTACCATAAAGTGATAAAACCATAAAAAGTAATTGTCTCATGCTTCGCTGCTTGACTTAATATTAATCTATAACAGTATAATTAAGGGATCTTTTACTGTTTCTCTTAAAATAAATTCTGAATCATAACAGCAGTACTGAGCTTTCCTTTCCAGCTGAGCAGCACATGTGGATGTGTCTGGCAGTGGAAGCTTTGCACAGCCCAATTGTCCTAGCAGCAGGCTGCAGCATCTGCTGGAAATGCTCCACTCTTGGCCAGGCAGAAAGGGCTTGTGCCTGCCTGCAGCTCCTGAGCTTGTGCCTTCCTGCAGCTCCTATGCCTGTGTCTGCAAGCAGCTCCTGTGTCTCTGCCTGCAAGCAGCTCCTCTGCCTCTGCCTGCAGCACCTGTGCCTGCCTGCAGCTCTTCTGCCTGCCTGCAGCTCCTCTGCCTCTGCCTGCAGCACCTGTGCCTGCCTGCAGCTCCTCTGCCTGCCTGAAGCTCCTCTGCCTCTGCCTGCCTGCAGCTCCTCTGCCTGCCTGCAGCTCCTCTGTCTGCCTGCAGCTCCTCTGCCTCTGCCTGCAGCTCTTCTGCCTGCCTGCAGCTCCTCTGTCTGCCTGCAGCTCCTGTGCCTGTGCCTGCCTACAGCTGCTCTGCCTCTGCCTGCTTGCAGCTCCTGGGCTTGTGCCTGCCTGCAGCTCTTCTGCCTGCCTGCCTGCAGCTCCTCACCTACAGTCTGCTGGTCCTTCCCCCTCTTGTGATAGGACAACAAAGAATGGATTGAAGAAGGAAGATTAAGACCAGAGAAATTCTTGACAGTGAGGGTGGTGAGACACTGGCACATATTTTCCAGGGAGACTGTGGATGCCTCCTCCCTGGAGGTGTTCAAGGCCAGGTTGGGATGAGGCTTTGAGCAGCCTGTGCTGATGGGAGGTGTCCCTGCCCATGGCAGGGGATTGGAGCTGGATGACCTTTAAGTCCCCTTCCAACCCAACCCACTCTGTCATTCTATGACCCTCTGCCTGTTCTCTTATTGGAATGTGTGAATTTGGCATCTGTGCCCACAGCAATGCCTGTGACAAGAACACTCAGCCCCAGTGCCAGCCCCTGGCACTGCCACAGCTGCAGGACAACAACAACTGACCCCAGCCCACTGCTGCTCTTTCCCTTTTTGCCATTCCCCTCCGTTCCCCTTGGGTTTGCAGCTGACTCTGGTCACTCACTGCACTCTGCAGAGAGGCTCTTAAAGAGGAGTTGTCCTGTTGTGGTATTTGCAGTGCTCACCACAAGCGTGGCTGGCAGTGACTGACTGAAATGCAGACCAATGGAAAACAGCTCAATATTCCTCTAATGAGGCAGGGAGGGTGGACATTAAAAAAAAAAAAAAAAAAAAAAAAACAAAAAAACAAACTTTAATATCTCACTCTGCATCTTGCAAAGCCTGAGCTCAGGTATTAAATTCATCACAAGAATTACTGCTAAATTTTGGGATGATTTTCTCCCTCTGGCTCCCAGGGATTGTGTGTACCACACAAGGGTACCTGTCCAAAATGTGGATTATTTTCTCACGTATCCAACCTGACACTCTGATGGCAGCTTGGGCATGAGCTGAGCCCGAGCAGGGGGAGCAGCAGGGCAAGGCTGCTCTAATTGCTCACCACAGGGCTTTGTGCCTGCCTTTAGCCTTTTTTCAAAGCAGGCATTCCAAATGCAAGCAAACACTACTTAGGGCAGCCCTGTCGAAGCCAACTGAAAAGCACAGAGACAAAGCCTTAAGTAGTCCAATATTTACTGTGTGACAATCCCTCCCACTGGGAAATGGCTTTGCCAAAATTCATAGCTGGCCTCGGCTCTAATTCCTTCCTCGGCCAGATTCTCAGCAGCCTTCACAATCCTCACTGGCTCCCTAGGGATTTGACAGTCCCTCTTGTCACTGCCCTTTCTCATCCAGCTCATTTAAGGAGCTCATCCAGCTTCCCCAGCCACCCCCACACTTCTGAAGCGAACCCAGACTAGGCTCAGTCAGCTGGAAGTTAATAAGTGAAGCTTTATATTTACACCTTTGCCCAATATACAAGCAGATATTTGCAATATATTACATTTATTTGCAGATATATATATAGTAAAAAGCTAATACAGAAGTGCCAAAGCCCTCCCAGAGATCAGAATCCCCAAGAGGGGTTCCCAACCACCCTTCCACCTTCCCACCACTACCCAATCTTATCCCAGTATCTGTCTTACATGCCAGGTAAGCAAGGAAGATCTGTCAGGGTGGGGAGTTAGAAGCAGGAATTCATTAGTTGGGTTACACAGATTCAGATGGAAGCCAGCAGCTGGAGCAACCCAAAGCAGCTCTTTGTCTTATCTGTGTTTTGGTTCTTACTTTTATACCAGTCAGCAAACCTATGAGTGGAGTAGACAATTTTTTTTTTCTTTCTCAGCCTATAATTTTTTTTTTTTTTTAATTAAAATCCTCCAATTAGCCTCAAACCAGCACAATGCTGCAGAGGCTCCATGGGGCACAGAGCAGGAGGCAGCAGGGTGACTGCAGGGTGACAGCTGGGTGACTGCTGAGGAAATGACAGCTAGGAGCCAGCTAGAGTCATTGCTGCTGGACCTGAAAGCAGCTAACCCAGCAGTGGGAAACCCCATAGAGCAGCCAGGCACAGCTCAACAAAACATAGAACAGCCAGGAACAGCTCAACCAAACATGGATCAGCCAGGAACAGCTCAACCAAACATGGATCAGCCAGGAACAGCTCAACCAAACATGGATCAGCCAGGAACAGCTCAACAAAACGTGGATCAGCCAGGAACAGCTCAACAAAACGTGAATCAGCCAGGCACAGATCAGCCAGGAACAGTTCAACCAAACATGGATCAGCCAGGCACAGACAGGAGAATTATAGAATCATAGAATTGTACAATCATAGAATCAGTCAGGGTTGGAAGGGACCACAAAGATCAGCCAGTTCCAACTCCCCCTGCCATGCCCAGGGACACCTCACACTAGGTCAGCCTGGCCAGAGCCTCATCCAGCCTGGCTTTAAACACCTCCAGGGATGTGGCCCCAACCACCTCCCTTGGGCAACCCATTCCAGGCTCTCACCACCCTGAAGAATTCCTTCCTAGCATCCAGTCTGAATCTCCCCATTTCCAGCTGTGCTTAAACCACTACGTATTTTTAATATGCAAAGGACGAGGCAAGAGGCTGTGTTCTTGGTGCTGCAGAGCAGCCAGCAGCAAGCCCACAGCCAGCTTCTGGCGGCAGCTGCTGGAGCTGGAAGCGTTTTGAGTCGCGCACCGAGGAAGAGCGAGGGTTGTGCTTTTTTTCTCTCTCTCTCTCTGCTTTGCACCGCGTATTGGTGTGAAATTGAAAGGGGCAAGCAGGAGATAGCCAGGAGGAGCCCAGGTAGGGGAAAAGCAGGAGTGTCAAGCTGCCTCCCAATCAAATCCGCTGCAGCAACGAGCTAGACAATGAGGAAATGGAGAGTGTCACCAGCAGTCAATTACAGAGCCAACTGGATGTGGAAATCTGAAGCACGGGGTGCCTGTCACCCGTGTTATGCATTATTCTTCTTAGCCCCTGATTCAAATGAACCTTGTAAATGGAAATGTGCACTAGAAGAGGGTGTTCATAAAGCCCCATTTGGAGAGTTTCGCAGTTTGGGCTATAATTACTGTTTTAGCACAGCTCTCGGTGACAGTGACTGCCTCTCCAACGAGGACTGATTCTCCACAGCTCCTGCTGGCTCCCCTACAGGCTCTCTGGGGAAGGCCTCCTGCTAGACAGTGTCGGTGGGAAATGGACTAACAAATAAAAAATGGGATGATTGATGAGAAGCCAACAAGTGCCTGAGTGCCGCAGAGGATCCGTTCTGCTGCTACGTCTGGAGAGAGGAGAGACAAAGCCATGCAAGATTCAAGAGGCAGTGGCAGAGAAGGAAGAGAAGCCAGAGGCCAGGGTTTTAGCTGCTAATCTGACGAATTGATTATTAATGAAAAGTCCCTGGCAGAGTGGCTGTCACCCTGACACAATAGCCTTGTCACCTGGCCCAAAGCAGCCCTGTCACCTTAGAGATGCAGCTCAAAGGTCTCTGCCAAGCCAGGCAGCAGCAGCAGCATCCCTGCGCACCTGAGCTGCAGCTGGGGAAGAAGCAAGGATTAAATGAGCCGGTTCAAGGAACAAATCTTAATCTTGATGTGACTCACATGTTGAATGGCTTCTCTCTTACTCACTCGAGTTTTTTAAACGCCAAATGCCAGAGCCTCCCCTCATATTTCTTCCTTTCTCCTGGCCTACACCCGGGTGAAACGCCAATACGTCAAGGAGGAGACGGGCTGGGAGCGGTTCTTGTAGGGAGCTGACACAGCATTGATCTTTAGCGGCTTATCTATGGCCTTATCCCAAGCAGGGAGATCTAATCATTTAGGAATGATTTCCTTCACCTCACCCGAGCATCCTCCTTCACATTACTCACCCAGTGTCTCTGCAATTACTGGAGAGCACTAACAAAGGTGTTTGGCGAGGTGAGATGATTCATGCTCCGGAGGTGTGAAGTTTTCCCTCCTCAGCTGAAGAGGGAGCTTCCACAATTTCTAAAGGTAATTTCTATCCTCGTCATTAAAATTAAAGAGAAGCTAATGACACCGATGGCGAAAGAGTTTGGGGCAGAACCTTGCTAGCCAAAACTTGGTTGCCATGAAGAACAGCACACAGAAGGGAGACCTTCAGCCAGCTCAGCCTCCGGAATTCCTGGCAGCCAGGAGCTTCTTCTGCCCTGAGCTGTGGTAACTCTGTTGTGGTCCTGCCCATTAAAAACTTCCACAGTAGGCTGAGCCCTTGAGACATTTTAGGTTATCAGGGAGTGACAGGACTAGGGGGGAATGGAGCAAAGCTGGAGGTGGGGAGATTCAGACTGGACGTGAAGAGGAAGTTGTTGAGCATGAGAGTGGTGAGAGCCTGGAATAGGTTGCCCAGTGGGGTGGTTGGGAGCACGTCCCTGGAGGTGTTTGCAGCCAGGCTGGATGAGACTGTGGGCAGCCTGATCTAGGGTAGGGTGTCCTTGGGCATGGCAGGGGTGTTGGAACTGGCTGATCCTCATGGTCCCTTCCAACCCTGACTAATTCTATGATTCTATGGTTCTATGACTTCTTAACCACTCCAGGCTGTTGGGATCCATTGTAAGCTCTGCCCTGCACTCGGAGTTGCCATCGCTCCTTGGGAATGAGACCTGGATTTATAAGTGTGTCCACTTCTGCGAGAGGTTAGAAATCACTCCAAAGAGCTCACTGAATTAAATAAAAGCCTAAAAATTTTAAAAACCAGTCCCAGAGAGAAGTCTGATTTGAGGAGATATTCATGAAGATGAGGGCAGCTCTCCAAAATAAAGCAGAGAAGGAGACAGCTGGAAGAGAAACGAGAGGAAATGATCTTAGGTTACACCAGGAGAGGCTCAGTTGGAGGTGAGGAAAAGTTTATTTCCTGCAAGAGTGTTCAGGCTGCCCAGGGAGGTGGTGGAGTCCCCATCCCTGGAGATGCTCAAGAAGCTGTAGATGTGGTGCTTCAGGACATGGCTCAGTGGTCAGGGCAGCTGGGTTACAGCTGGGCTCAATGATCTCAGAAGACTTTTCCAACCCTAATGATTCTATGGTTCAGTCCCAGCACATCAAGCAGGCAGCCTTGTACTCCAGTGTTACTGTCAAATCTCCTCCAAGTGAACCCAAGTAAAGAGCAGCAACTGCAAAAGGTGAGGCTGCAGCAAGAGCAGTGTGGCCAGCAGGGCAAGGGAGAGGATTCTGCCCCTTTACTCTCCCCAGACCCTCCCTGCAGCACTGTGTGCAGTTCTGGAGCCCCCAACACAAAAAGGACATGGAACTGTTGGAGACTATTCACAAGGTCTTGTAATGCCAGGATGAGGAGGAATGGGTTTAAAGTGGCAGAGGGGAGATTTAAACAGGACGTTAGGAGGAAGTTGTTTGCAGTGAGGGTGGTGAGACACTGGCACAGGTTGCCCAGGGAGGTTGTGGCTTCTCCCTCTCTGGAGGTGTTCAAGGCCAGGCTGGATGAGGCCTTGAGTGACCTGTTCTAGTGGGATATGTTTAAGGGTCATTTGGATGTGGTGCTTGGGGACATGGTTTAAGGTGAATCTTGTACAGTAGGCTTCTAGGTTGAACTTGGTGATCCTGAGGGGCTTTTCTAACCTGGATGATTCTGTGATAGAGAGGGTGGGGGGGGGAGGGGGTTTGGAACTGGATGAGCTTTGAGGTCCCTTCCAATCTAACCCATTCTATGATTCTATGTCCTAGGTGGCAGGAGGGAAGGAACCAGAGGCCAAGGAAGTGGAAATCATGTGTTGAGTAACCATCCAAATGCCCTTCTTTCTTTAGTGTCCATGTCTGAGCTCCCAAAGACTTCCCTATGGAAAGAGCCTTTCATACACCCAGAACTTCACTGCTTCCAAGTTCCCAAGCAGAGCACAAAGTGCCTCCCATTGCCCAGTTCTTGGCCCAGCTCCACAACACTTCCTCTTCAGGGACATAGAACATCCCAGCTGTGCCACCCTCCCAGCTTTAGCAATCATTCTGCAAAGCCAGGAGGAGGTCAGCAGATTCCCTTTTACTACAGCTTTTTCACACATATTAGGATGCTAGAGCCCAGACATTCCATTAAGTCCTCGGGTGTGATTTAAAATGCCTGTAATGATGTTTTCATTTAAGTCCCACCATTTTTTTTTCTTTTCTTTTCTTTCCATAAAAAAAAAAAAAAAATCATTTCTGCAAGGCAGGAGAGGAAGAAAGCAGAATCTGTCCCTCTTTGCTGCTGGCTCCCCAGCCCCCTGACTGGAACGGGAGGCGTTTGCAGCTGTCTCCAGCTCATTTCTTTCCTCACCAAATTTTCTCCATGTATTGTAATATTTCATTTTCACTTGTGCAACAAAGAAGAAGAACCCATATTAAAAAAAAAAAAAAAAAAAAAAAGATAAGAGAGAATTCTATGCAAGTCTTTGAAGTAAGCCTGATAATATATCCCCCAGAAACTGAATTGCCATTTGCATAATTAAATTGGCCAGAACTATCTAACTGTCCAGCTTGCAGGAGCTCAGCTTCTCTGAAATGCAGGCTCTGTACCCAGGAGGTGCTGGGCAATTACACAGGTGGATTGATGGAGGAGTTCAAGGCATTGTTTGCTCAGTTCCACAGCACACCTTAATGGGAAGGCTCCGACAAAGTTGGACTCTCTGGCAAGCAACAATTTGTTAATATTTGGGGTAAATAACACATAGCTGCTGAGGGCACGGAACTGTGGCACANGTACATCAAGCAAGGAGCAGACACAAGGATGTGGTGGTAGAGGTTGGCAAAAAGCTGACTTGGTTCTCCCCTTTGTACATCAAGCAAGGAGCAGACACAAGGATGTGGTGGTAGAGGTTGGCAAAAAGCTGACTTGGTTCTCCCCTTTGTACATCAAGCAAGGAGCAGACACAAGGATGTGGTGGTAGAGGTTGGCAAAAAGCTGACTTGGTTCTCCCCTTTGTACATCAAGCAGGGAGCAGACACAAGGATGTGGTGGTAGAGGTTGCTAAAAAGCTGACTTGGTTCTCCCCTTTGTACATCAAGCAGGGAGCAGACACAAGGATGTGGTGGTAGAGGTTGGTAAAAAGCTGACTTGGTTCTCCCCTTTGTACATCAAGCAGGGAGCAGACACAAGGATGTGGTGGTAGAGGTTGCTAAAAAGCTGACTTGGTTCTCCCCTTTGTACATCAAGCAGGGAGCAGACACAAGGATGTGGTGGTAGAGGTTGGTAAAAAGCTGACTTGGTTCCCCTCTCTGTAAATACAAACTGTGTTGGAAAATGGTTTGAAGCCAGAGGAGGGGAGATTGAGACTGGAGAGGAGGAAGAAATTCTTGGCAGTGAGGGCAGAGAGACACTGGAGCAGGTTGCGGTGTCCAAGGTGCCTGCAGGTGTCCAAGGCCAGGTTGGATGAGGCCCTTAGCAACCTGTGCTGGTTGCTTCTCATGGCAGGGGGGGTTAGAACTGGACAAGCTTTGAGCTCCCTCCCAACCCAACCCAATCCATTCTGGGACTCTGTGACAATTCAATGCTCCATCACCTCCGCTCTGCCTGGCCATCACCAAAAGGTGACCCACGCCTTGCCTCAGTATCTCTTCCAGCCTCTCAGCCATCCATCAAAGACAATTCCCTGTGAATAACCAAGCAGCAAGAGCCACCTAAAGAAGAGTTTGGACCATCTGTCTGCCTCCTTAGTCATTAACATTCACCTTCAGTCTACGCTCGGCTTGTTTCATAATTCCTTGAGTGACAGGCGAATTAGTTCATTCCCATGGTTTGGGAGTGTGGGGGGTTTTTTTGGTGGTTTTGTTTTGTTTTTCTTTTTTCTTTTTTCCTCTAGACTTTCTTCTCCCCCCCCCC
>VWZI01023261.1:222460-250683 GCA_013396835.1 Psilopogon haemacephalus | reverse complement strand
AGTGCACAAAAGGAATAAAAAATGCAAAGAGTGAAGAGAGAAGCTTTCAAAACAACACACACAAAAAAAAAAAAAGAATAATAATAACAATAAATAATAATAAAAAAAAAAGCAACAGAGCCTGCTCTTCCATTGCTGCATAATAGTGTGTAAAATGTTCTCCAATTTGCTGCTCACAGGACACAGAGTGTGGCAGGACAGCAGGAACATTCATCACATCCATTTTGCCTGTCGCTTGCCTCAGCACCTGCCTGTGCCAGGCAGAAGTTCTGTCTGCTCCCCAGAGTATTGCCCAGGGGGAATGGAGCAAAGCTGGAGGTGAGGAGATTCAGCCTGGATGTGAGGAGGAAGTTGTTGAGCATGAGAGTGGTGAGAGGCTGGAATGGGTTGCCCCTGCAGGGAGGTGTTTGGGGCCAGATCCCTGGAGGGGTTTTTGGCCAGGCTGGCAGAGGCTGTGGGCAGCCTGCTCTAGGGTAGGGTGTCCCTGGGCATGGCAGGGGGGTTGGAACTGGCTGATCCTTGTGGTCCCTTCCAACCCTGACTGATTCTATGATTCTATGGCTAATTGCTCTGCTTGTCCTTTTCTCTCTTAAGCCCCAGCTCCCTGCATTGCAGGACACTTGGTCCCTGCTGCTGTGGCACCAAGACTGCCCTGAGGCACAGCCACCCACCCTAAAGCTCCACACTTGGGCTTAGGACGTCTCTTCCTTCCTCAAGACCTGCTCCAGCAGATCAAGGGAGGTTCTCCTCCCCTGTACTCTGCCCTGCTGAGACCTCATCTTGAGTACTGCCTTCAGTTTTGGGCTCCCCAGTTGAAGAGGGACAGGGAGCTGCTGGAGAAGAGCTGGAGATACAGGAAGCTGCTGGGCAGTTTGAGTTGCTGTTGACCTGATTCCCAGGGATCTGCTGGAGAGGGTCCAGTGGAGGGCTACAAGGATGCTGAGGGGACTGCAGCACTGCCTGATGAGGAGAGGCTGAGGGACCTGGGGCTGCTTAGTCTGGAGAAGACTGAGAGGGGAATTAATCAATGTTTGTAAGTGTCTGAGGGCTGGGGGTGAGGAGGAGGGGGACAGGCTCTGCCCACTGCTCCCTGGGATAGGACAAGGAGCAATGGATGGAAGCTGCAGCACAGGAGGTTGCAGCTCAACACAAGGGACAATTTCTTGCCTGTGTGAGTCCCAGAGCACTGGGACAGGCTGCCCAGAGAAGTTGTGAAGTCTCCTTGTCTGGAACCTTTCAAGGCCTGTCTGGATGTGTTGCTGTGTGCCCTGAGCTAGATTGTCTGGTCCTGCTTTGGCAGGGGGGCTGGACTTGAGGATCTCTTTGGGTGTCTTCCAGCTCCTGACATCCTGTGAGCCTGTGATGCTGCTGCAGCAGAGGCTGACTCAATCCCTTCCTTTCTTTGCCACATCAAGGAGAGCTTTTAAGAAGCAAATAAGCAGGAGTGGCTGGGAGCTCTGCTGTGTGTGAGGAATCCCTTGCTGCTGGATTTCCTGCTCTGCTCTCCGAAGCTGTGTGGTGGCTCTGAGATGTTCCTCTGCTTAGCTGCTTCTTCAACTGACAGCTGCCTCCCTGCAGCACTCTCTCTGTGTGTAAGCTCCAGAGATGACCTGGAGCAGCTCTCCCATACCTCTGGGGATCAGCATCAAGCTTTTGGAGAATATTTCTGGGGTTACAGAGGGGTCCAGCTGAGACCATTTCAGGTGACTCTGATCCACAGAGCAAGAATGTGGCTGTTCCTGGGAGGTCTCTGGGGATGTCAAGTGGACCATGGAGAAGGATCAGTCAGCTCTGAGAGGACAGAGCATTCTGCATTGAATGTATGACAGACCTCCCACAGGAGCCATGAACCTCAGCCTAACAGCAGCACCCAGGTAACCTGTGCAAAGGGACCCCAGCTGCTCCCTGTGAGCAGACACCCAGGCTGAGTTGAAACTCACCTCCCAGAGGCAGCAATGTGACTGCTCCTTCATGGAAACTTCTTTTGCTGGAAGCAGAGGAACTGAGATCTGTTTTCCTGCAGAGACAATGAGCCAAGCTCCAAGCAGTGTTCTCAGGCTGCATGAGCAGAGAGGACAGCAGACCCAGGGGGATGCTCTGGTACCCAGGTACTGCTCTAGGATTTTGGAAGGCAGCTGAATCATACAATCCTAGAATCACAGAATCAGTCAGAGTTGGAAGGGACCACAAGGATCAGCCAGTTCCAACCCCCCTGCCATGCCCAGGGACACCCTACCCAAGAGCAGGCTGCCCACAGCCTCTGCCAGCCTGGCCAAAAACACCTCCAGGGATCTGGCCCCAAACACCTCCCTGCAGGGGCAACCCATTCCAGGCTCTCACCACTCTTATGCTCAACAACTTCCTCCTAACATCCAATCTGAATCTCCCCACCTCCAGCTTTGCTCCATTCCCCTTAGTCCTGTCATTCCCTGATAGCCTAAAAAGTCCCTCCCCAGCTTTTCTGTAGCCCCCTTCAGATCCTGGCATGCCACAAGAAGGTCACCTGGGAGCCTCCTCTTCTCCAGCCTGCACAGCCCCAACTCTTTCTGTCTGTGCTCATAGCAGAGGTGCTGCAGCCCTCTCAGCATCCTCATGGCCCTTCTCTGCACACCTCCAGCATCTCCACATCCCTCTTGTCCCAGGGGCTCCAGCACTGGATGCACTACTCCAGGTGGGCTCTCAGCAGAGCACAGCAGAGGGGCAGAATCACCTCCCTGGCCCTGCTGCCCACACTGCTCCTGCTGCAGCCCAGCCTCTGCTTGCCTTTCTGCCCTGCAAGTGCACACTGCTGACTCATGAATGCCAGAAACTGGCAGAGAATTCCTGTGTGATTTGGGGCAAATCCAAGAACCACAGTGGTTGAGAGAGACCTGAGGAGCCCCAGCAAGAGCACAGTGTGGGCTGTGCAGGTCAGCATGCCCTGCTGCTCAGGAGGGCTGACTCACAGCTCTGGCAGTGCCTGCAGCACTCCAGCAGCTCAAGCACCACTCTAGAGCCCTGCACAGCACAGACCACCTCATAGCCCATGTGGGAAGTGGGGACAAAACGACCAGCTTACCTCCAAGGGACACTTGGGAGGTAAACACATCGAGAAGCACTCAGGAACAGCTCGAAGTGACTTGCCCCATCCCCTGACCAAGCCGAAGACAGACACATGCACATATGTGCACACGAAGGATGCCTCAACTTGGCAGCACCTCTCTTATGGGGTCAGACTGAAAGAGTTGAGGCTATTCAGTTTGGAGAAGAGGAGGCTCCCATCTGACCTTCTTGTGGCCTTCCAGGATCTGAAGTGGGCTACAAAGAAGCTGGGGAGGGACTTTTTAGGTTCTCAGGGAGTGACAGGACCAGAAGGAATGAAGCAAAGCTGGAGGTGGGGAGATTCAGATTGGATGTGAGGAGGAAGTTGTTCAGCATGAGAATTGTGAGAGCCTGGAATGGGTTGCCCAGGGAGGTGTTTGGGTCCAGAACCCTGGAGGTGTTTTTGTCCAGGCTGGCAGAGGCTGTGGGCAGCCTGCTCTAGGGTAGGGTGTCCCTGGGCATGGCAGGGGGGTTGGAACTGGCTGATGCTTGTGGTCCCTTCTAACCCTGACTGATTCTCTGATTCTGTGTGAGCAATGTGAGCAGAGCCTGTGCTCCTTCTGCAGTCAGCCTGTTGCTGCCCGCACATGTGCTGGGAAACAAAAGCTGCCAGCAGCCATTCTCCTCCTGAAGTCTGCTCCTGCTCCACGCTCTAACTCTGCCAGACCCTGAGTCATCCTTGAGTCAGATGGTTTCCAAGCAGGGCACTCAAAATACCCTAGCTCGAACCACTCAGAGGAAAGGTTCTGAGAAGCCTAAAATAGGCTCTTCAGATGCAAAGGTGAAAGCAGGACAGGGATTAAATCAACAATGCACACGAGGCAGGAGCGTGGAGGTCTTGTTGGAGATGACACAGGGAGAGCAGGAGGGAAATGACATCCCCAGACCCTGGCAGAGATTTGGGACAGTGAAGGCTTACCACAATATTTTGATCCATTTTTACCTGCAGCTGATGCACACAGGTGAGGCTCTTGGCTTTGGGGGGGGGCGTGGATGCAATGATTGATTTTCAGAGGTGCTTTGCTCTGCAGTGGCAGCTGGATTAGGAACTGACCTTTGCTTAAAGCCTTACCACAATATTTTCTTCTGGTTTTGTCTCCAGCTGCTTCACACAGGTGAGGCTCTTGGATTTGTGGACGTGGATGCAGTGACTGATTTTCGGAGGTGCTTTGCTCTGCAGTGGCAGCTGGATTAGGAACTGGCCCTGCTTAAAGCCTTACCACAATATTGTCATCTGGTTTTACCTGCAGCTGCTTCACACAGGTGAGGCTCTTGGCTTTGGGAGTGTGGATGAAATGATTGATTTTCAGAGGTGCTTTGCTCTGCAGTGGCAGCTGGCTTAGGAGCTGGTCCTGCTTTCCAACCCAGAGCAACAGCACTGAATATCTGTGGAAGAGACCTCTAAAACCAGCCAGTCAACCCAGCACTGCAAGGTCACCACTAACCCTTGAGCCTAAGGACCAGGTCCCAATAGAATAGAATAGAATAGAATAGAATAGAATAGAATAGAATAGAATAGAATAGAATAGAATAGAATAGAATAGAATAGAATAGAATAAGCCAGGTTGGAAGAGACCTCCAAGATCCTCCAGTCCAACCTATCCCCCAGCCCTAGCCAATGGCACTAAGTGCCCCATCCAGTCCTTTCTTGAACACCTCCAGGGATGGCAACTCCACCACCTCCCTGGGCAGCCCATTCCATGCCAGTCACTCCCTCTGGGAAGAACTCCCTCCTAACATCCAGTTTATACCTCCCCTGGCCCAGCTTGAGACTGTGTCCCCTCGTTCTGCTGCAGGTTGCCTGTAGTTGTCAAGAGTCTCATCTCCTGCCCTGGTGAAGCACAGAAAAGCCTCTTTCAGGTTTGGAGCTGGCTGCATAAGAGAATTTGGCAAAGCCTCCTATGAAAGTAATCACAAACACCCCAAACCACAGCAAAATTCCAGTGCCACAGGACAGCACCAGGAGCTGCTGGACCACAAAGGCTCTGGCAGGGGTTGGAGAGGTTGAGCACCTCATAGAGCTGGATTCAGAGCAGGGTGTGCAAGACTTTTAGAGGAACAAGCAGAGCTTTCTCCTGGTTGTGTGTTTAGCAAGATGACAGATCACCCCCGGGAGGGGCATAGCTCAGCTCCTTTGTAATCAAGCTGAACAGCAGCATTTACCTTAATTCATGCAGCTGCCATGGCCAGATAGGAGATGTCACCACAACATGAAAATGGAAGATGTGATTGTTGAACAGAATGGTTCATAGGAGCTTCCTTAAAATAATATCACCTGCTAAATTGTGCTCTTAGGTAGGAAAAAAAAAAGGAAAAAAAAAGTCAACAGAGAGACAATAAATCAGACTTCAACCTCCTCTCTAGTCTGGAACTCCTGTGAGGCAGCTCTGTGATTCCAGGAAGGAAATTCTCCCAGGGGGACCTGGCTCTGCAGATCTGTCTACAGGAGTGGGGGACCTTAGCAGCTGGCTTGGGTCACTCTCAGGAGAATCCACACTGAACCAAGGTCAGTTCTGCATGTCTCAAGTACCTTTGACACCAGACTATGACTGTGCTTAATTTCACAAATCTTCTCCCAAAAGCCAGGGAAGGTTCCCCCACCCCGAAGGGACAACCTTCCTTACAGAGCTGTGCCTGCTGAGGGACCACCTGCATGAGGTGGGCAGAGGTTGCTCGAGTCCCAGAGCAGCAGTGACCCTTCCTGTCCTTGAGGTGTCAAAGCTCTCGCTGATGGAGGCTCCATCAGCCACTGCTTCTCATCATTAACCTTTGGCTTTGGAGATATTAGCTGGGGAAGGTAACTGGGATAACCCCCTCAGCTTCAGCAGTGTGCCAAAACATCTCTCTGGCATCACAAACCAGAGCCCAAAGAAACAAACCAATCTACAGCCAGGGCTGAAGGACATTAATCACTCAGAGAGAGAGGAAGGCCCAGGCAGGCACTCTGCAGTCACCATAAAATGTCCATAGTAATGCCACAGATGCCAACATTGCCACATTCATCACTTTTCCTTCCTACCTCCAGGAACTCTTCTGTTCACTGCAAAACAAAGTTAGAATGGAATGGAATGGAATGGAATGGAATGGAATAGAATAGAATAGAATAGAATAGAATAGAATAGAATAGAATAGAATAGAATAGAATAGAATAGAATAAGGTTGAAAGAGACCTCCAAGCTCATCCAGTCCACCCTAGCACCCAGCCCTAGCCAATGGCACTAAGTGCCCCATCCAATCCTTTCTTGAACACCTCCAGGGATGGGAACTCCACCATCTCCCTGGGCAGCCCATTCCAATGCCAATCACTCTCTCTGGGAAGAACTCCCTCCTAACATCCAGCCTATACCTCCTCTGGCACAGCTTGAGACTGTGTCCCCTCATTCTGTTGCTAGGTGTCTGGGAGAAGAGCCCAACTCCACCTAGCTACAACCTCCCTTTAGGTAGTTGTAGAGAGAAATGAGGTCTGCCCTGAGCCTTCTCTTCTCCAGGCTAAACCCCAGCTCCCTCAGCCTCACCTCATAGGTCTTTTTCCCATTGCACTGTATGCCAGAGAATACAGGTTGGCATCAAAAGGTCCCCATGGCTTTACATGCCAGAGAATACAGGTTGGCATCAAAAGGTCCCCATGGCTTTACATGCCAGAGAACACAGGTTGGCATCAAAAGGTCCCCATGGCACTGCATGCCAGAGAACACAGGTTGGCATCAAAAGGTCCCCATGGCACTGCATGCCAGAGAACACAGGTTGGCATCAAAAGGTCCCCATGGCTTTATATGCCAGAGAATACAGGTTGGCATCAAAAGGTCCCCACGGCTTTACATGCCAGAGAACACAGCTTGGCAGCAAAAGGTCCCCACCAGCACAAATTCCAACAGCAGCACGGGTGCACATTGCTCAGCCAAGAGCCCTCCCTGGCTGTGTCCTGCTGGGCAGGGTTAGCTCTCTGCCCCTCTGCCTGGGCACTAAGCTGTGGCTGGCTGAGCACAAGCAGTGTCTGCAGCCCTGTGCCCTCCCAGCAGCGCTTCAGGCAGCTCTCTGCTCCTGTTCAAAGAGCAAACCAACGTGGGGCACAGCACAGCCTCTGCCTGGCTGTGAGCAGAGACAGCCAAAGAGTGCAGCTGTGCCCACAACTGCCTTCCCAGCTGCTGCTCCTCTCTGTGCAGTGGATATAGAGGGCTGGAAACCACAGATTCTCCTTTTACTGCTCTTCTTAGAAGAGCAACCAAGCTGGGGCAAGGTCTTGAACACTTGTGAGGAGCAGCTGAGGGAGCTGGGGCTGTTTAGCCTGCTGAAGAAGAGGCTTGGGGAAGACCTCATCCTCCTCTGCTACAGGCTCAAGGGAGGTTGGAGTGAGGTGGGGTTGGTCCCTTCTCACATGCCACAAGCGACAGGACAAGAGGAAACAGCCTCAAGCTGTGCCAGGGGAGATTGGGGTTGGATATCAGGGGAAATGCCCTCCCAACAAGGGCTCTCAGGCACTGGCACAGGTTGTTGGTGGAGTCCCCATCCCTGGAGCTGGTGGGTGTAGTGCTGAGGGACCACAGTGGCAGTGTCTGAGCAGCAGCGCAGGGACTGTGAGCTGTGGGTGAGTAGATGGATTTGATCATCTCAGAGGTCTCTTCCAACCCTCTCAGTTCCAGGTTTCACCTTAGTGCATCCCTGCCGCTGGAGAATCAGAAAGATGAGCCCAGGCTTGTTTCAGAGGTCAAAGAAATGTTTACTCTCTGCTCATTCTCTGCTTTCCCATCCCTAAACCCAGCCAGACCCCAACACTTCCCCCTGTGTGCAGGCTCTTGGGTCTGATGTGGAGACAGAGAGAGTGAAGGAGGGAGGGAGGAGACATTAGAGCTGCTCATTGGCTCCATGACAGCCTCAGATGAAAAATGGGAATGCTTTAGCAGCTTTACTCACAGCTTTTCTATTTCCCCATCAACATTTTGAGCAAATAATCAGCTTTTCTGCAGTAAATGACATTCAGTGACAAACAGTTGGAATCAGGGAGAACACTGACAGCAAACTTTGAAAATCTGGGCTTGGAGCAAAAAACAAACCCAGCTCAGCAAAAGCCTCCCAGAATCAACCTGCTGAAGACCCTCAGGTCCCTGCCAGCCACACAGGCTAAGACTCCAGAGGAGTTTTGGTAGCAGAATTGACTTGCACATGTGAGCCCTGCTGTCATCCTGGCCCTGCCTTAAGTGCATCTCCCCAAATTACCATATTTATAATGAATTATTTATTGCCTTAATTAACTTGGAAGAAAATCTGGCTCACCACAAAAAAAAAAAAAAAAAAAAAANACTCGCGCACCCAAAAAAAAAAAAAAAAAAAAAAAAAACACAAAAAACCACCCAAAACCCTACAAAAAGTCAGAAAAGTGGCAGTTGATTGAGATTTCCTCTGGATGTGAGCACACAAAGATAGAAGAAAGGAAGTGGAAGGAAGTTTTCCTCCCTGAGCTGAACAGAACCACCCCAAGGAAGTTTGCAGCAGAAATTCCTACTGTCAGGGGATGCTTTTTGCTGGATTTTCATGTCCCATGTGACATCCTGGTCACCAAACTGCACAAATACAGACTTGATGGGTGGAGCACTGCTGGATAAGGAATTGGCTGGATGGTGGCAGGCAGAGAGTGGTGATCAAGGGCACCATGTCCACCTGCAGACCAGTGCCAAGTGGCTGCCTCAGGGATCAGTGCTGGCACCAGTGCTGTGAAACATCTTTGTCAGTGACACTGGCAGAGGAATCAGTGCACTCTCAGCAAGTTTGCAGCTGGCACCAAGCTGTGTGGCACAGTTGACTTGCTAGAGGGCAGGGATCCATCCAGAGGGACTTGGATAGGCTGCAGAGCTGTGCCCAGGCCAACCTCATGAAATTCATCAAGGCCAAGTGGAAGATCCTGCACCTGGGTGGGCACAATCCTGAGCACAACTCCAGGCTGGGTGGGGAATGGCTGAGATCAGCCCTGAGGAACAGGACCTGGGGATGTGGGGTGATGCAAAGTTCAACATGAGCCTGCAGTGTGAGTGCATCTCAGACATTTATCCTGTGCCTTTGGAGCACTCCAGGAGAAGGTAGCTCTTCACAGACACATTACTGGGGGGATACCTCTGCATTTTCAGCAAGATGAGGCATTTACACCACACCTGGCCTCCAACCTCCTCTCGAGGAGCTGCAGAGAGCAATGAGGTCTCTCCTCAGCCTCCTCTCCTCCAGACTAAACCAGCCCAGCTCCCTCAGCCACCCCTCACCAGTCCTGTTCAGACCCTTCACCTTGCCTTGATCCCTTCCAGCTCCTGCAAGCACCACTGCTGACCATGCCTGCCCAACAGTGAGCCCTCAGCAGATGGAATCGATAGGATTGATGGGATGGATCCTTGCCCACCAGCTGATTCTTAACCAGATTTGGTCTCTAAATGCAGTTCCCTCCCCTTGTCTCCCAGTGAACGTTAGAGCTTTGACTGCATTTTCTGCAGCTCATAAAAGCCCCCAGATGAATTCACTCCTAAATATGATTTTAATCTCATTTCAGAGGTGGGGTTTTTTTTTTCCTACACTGTGCTGCGTGTCGCAGGGTGAATTAGCAGGGGATGAGTGATGGCTTTGGGATGAGGCATTCTGCAGCCAGCTTCAAACTTGGTTGGAACCAATCTCCTCTTATGAGACAGAGCAAGTTAAATAAATAATAATCAGTTCCCTTTGGATTTCCCCAAGGAGATGATCTCAATTTCAGGTGGTTGTGATTTTTTTTTTTCCCCCCACATTTTGGAGCTGGCCTCTTCCACAGCTCTCTAGAAGCACCACCACTATTAGCCAGAAGCACTAAGACAAATTACTAATATTTCCCTGGGGCTCAAAACTCTTTTTCTCACCTCCCAGACCACGACTTAGCTTTTTCTTCTCCAGTTAATCTCTAAGTGACAGGAAAAGAAATCCATCAAGGAGACTGCAGGACTCGGAGGTCTGGCAGGAGGATGCTGAACCTTTCACCCAGAGGTCCTCGTTTCTGATGTGCCCCGGGCTGGTCCTGACAGGGGGAGATGGAGGTGGCTCCTGGCTTTACCAGGGGCTCCCTGTGCTGACAGGCAAGCTCTGTGTGCTGTGAGGGGGCACACTGTGGTGCCAGCAGTTCAGCTGGAAGGGCTGGAGCACCTCCAAAGGTGACTTTACCATTAGTTTCTTCTCTTGGTTTTGGGATGACAACGACCAGCACAGGCATTCTGTTTCTTATGGTGGTGTCAAAGCTGCCAGGATATTGGGACCAGCACAAACTGCCTGTTCCCTGGGTTATTCCTAGCTCTAAGGGCTTGTCTACCACAGGGAGGTATCAGACAAGGTGTGAGTGAACCCACACGAAGCAGCAGAGCTCTGCAGGGCTCCTCTGGTGCCAGATTAAAAGCAACTTCTTTCTGCTTGTATTTGTGAGTCTGTTTTCAGCAGCTGCACTTCTGCAGGGCTGCTCTCAGGGCAGTGCTGCTCTCTGGTGTGATGAACCTCTGGAACCCCACAGTGCCCACAGTGTTCTCTTCAGCTCCTCAGCTGTGGTCTCTCTCTTTATGGATTTATCTGCTCCGTATCCTTCCAGAGTGACCAAAAGGATTCCCTGGCCCAGGCTCCCTGAGGAGCTGGGATCCTTTCGCAGGACCTGCTCCACAGGCACAGCAGTTGTGATGGATGAGGGCAGGAGAGGACTCTTTCCCTCCTGCTGGAAGGTGGGGATAGATCAGAGGCAATGGCAGGAGGCAGGTGGCAGCCAGCCAGAGGAGAGGGCAGGGATGTGTCCTCCAGCGATGTGGAATCAGCTTCATTGAAGAGCTGCTCCAGCCAAAGGCCTGGCCCCTGAGCTGCTCCTCAGGGCTGTGACTGATGCAGAAGCTATTTGCTCAAAACGTTCCACAAGTGCTCATCTTTATGATCTGTGGCCCCTGCTCCATCTATATTTTAATACACTGGTGATTAAAAAGATGAACGTAATTAGCAGGGAGAAATGGCATCCTGCCTTTGTTAGCATAAGGACAGCCCTGCCTGCCTGGGGAAGGCAATAGGTAGGGAGGAGAATCATGCAGGAGCTGCCTTTGGATATCTTGGGAGCCTACAGAGTGAGAAGCTCTCGTTCCAGGCATCATCTGCTCACCACTTACACACTTGGGGGAATCTGCTTCAGGCACAAGGCACAGCCTGACCTTCAGTGTTCCCAAGCCTGTAAGTACAAGGAGGGCATTTCAAAAAGCAAACTCCATCTGATTCAGAGCACTGCACTAACCAGCAACGTTGTCATTAACTTGGGAATTCTTTCCCTTATTTACTGTGGAGTTCTCCCTCCTTCTTAGCCAGCTCTTGAGAGCAGAAGCCTGTGGGTTCCCTATGGACTTGTGTTACTATAGTGAAGTTTTTCAGTGAACTCTGAGCAGGCAAAGCCTTAGAGGGGATTGGAAAGTTTTCTGCCCAGGATGTAGTGTTCCCAGGAGCCATGGAAGCCTCTGATGCAGTGATTTGTTGCATGCTGCTCACGGTGTCACTAATGCCTCCACAACCTGCTTCAGCTCTCCAAGTGTCTGCAGAGTTGTGTTCAATGCTTGTCCAAGCTCATAGAGCAAATCCATTCAGGTGAACCTGATGCTCAGTTAGGGGCTTGAGTTCCCTCTCTGATATGCCTGGAGGACATGGTCCCAGGACATGGTCTCAGGGCAGGGCAATCCCCAGCTCATCATTGACTTGGGAATTCTTTCCCTTATTTATTGTGGGGTGTATGTCTCCTGTGTCTCTTAGCCAGCTCTTGAGAGCAGAAGCCTGTGAGTTCCCTACGGACCTGTGCTACTACAGTGAAGTTTTTCATTGAACTCTGAGCAGGCAGAGCCTTAGAGGGGATTGGAAAGTTTTCTGTCCAGGATGTAGTGTTCCCAGGAGCCATGGAAGCCTCTGATGCAGTGATCTGCTGCATGCTGCTCACGGTGTCACTAATGCCTCCACAACCTGCTTCAGCTCTCCAAGTGTCTGCAGATATTCACAGGCTCACAGGATGTCAGGGGTTGGAAGGGACCCAAGGAGATAATCGAGTCCAACCTCCCTCTGTTGCAGTGCTTGTCCAAGCTCATAGAGCAAATCCATTCAGGTGAACCTTGTGCTCAGTTAGGGGCTTGAGTTCCTTCTCTGATATGCCTGGAGGACATGGTCCCAGGGCAGGGCAGTCCCCAGCTCACCTCAACTTCTGTAGCAAAGGCACAGGGACACCTGGCACTGAGGCAGCAGAGGAGAGGAGGGCTCAGGAGCTATCAATAATTCCAAAATTCCATCAGCTGGTCGACTTATTTAACAAAGCACCAGGGAGGACTTGGGATTGTGACTGTCATGTGTGGGTGGATGAGAAGAAGGTAGAAGCATCTGCATGATTCCACTGGGCAGACTCTTGGGATGCCACAAAGGCAGCATTGGTGGGCAGCAGACACTGCCATGGCTGATGTGTGCCTGTGGCACCTGTGTGTCAGTGCTCTGTGCTGCAGCTGATCCTGCCCTGCTGCACTCAGTGCAACCATCAATTATTGCTTATACTCCTCCCATCTAAAACCTCCCTGTCTGTTCTCCACAGAATAATTCAGGGCTTATGAAATGTGCTGGGCTGGCAGCTCTAGAGACTGACATTCTGTTCATTCATGGAGCAGGCTCAGTTTAACTGAGGGGAGGACCTTTGGCACTTCATCTCAGTGCTGCTGTGGTTGGACCCTCTCTGGGGCAGGAAGGAACCTCACCAGCAGTCTCCTTTCTCTTGCTGTGTCCCCCAGCAGTGCTGAGGCAGACATCTGGCTCCTGAGCAGTGTTTTTTGTTCCGGGCTGCAGCAAGGGCAGGTACAAGGAACTGTCTAAAGCTCATTTATGGCCAAGCCAGTTGTCAGCAAGGGAAGGGCATCACTTGTGGATAGAGTTGACCCTGCCTGGAGGAATTTGCTCTGCATGCCAGGTCTGACTGCCTGAGAGGGTGAATTTTATAGCTGCAGGTTTGCAGAGGGCCCTCAGATGCTAATAAGCTCCAGCAGCACAGGTGCCCAAAGGTGTGCCCACCTGTGCAGGCAGCTTTTCTCTTGGAGCACCTCCCCAGGCTGTGTCCTTTCTTGGGCACGTTGGTGACATCCAGGAATCCCCCAAATCTGGGCAAGGTCTGCCGTGGAAATGCCCAGGGAGGGAAGCCCAAGGAGGTCAGAGGCCCAGATGCCAGCAGGGAATGCTCAGCTCCTCCAGAACCTACAGCCCTTTGCTGCTTTTGCTTTGCAGATGGACTCAGCTCCCTCACAGTGACCCCCCCCGCCCCTGGTGTTCAGGCAGCTAACAGAGACACTTGCCCTGATTCATTCACTGCTGCTAAACCAATAAGAGCTCCAGAGTTTAGTTCACTAATCTTAGGATGCTGTGGCTCCTGCTGCAAATTCTTTGACCCTAACAGCTCCCAGCTGCCAGATTTTCAGCTTCTCTATCCTCATTTCAGGTCTGTTTGACTTGAGAAGCTTGTGACCTCTCTGTCTTAACTCTATTACTCTTTAAGGAATGCCCTGGATGTATATCTTATTGCTGCCTGGTTCATTCTTTAATAGAATCATAGAATAAGAATGGTTTAGGTTGGAAGGGACCTCAAGGATCATCTAGTTCCAAGCCCCCTGCCATAGGCAGGGACACCTCTCACCAGATCAGGTTGCTCAGAGCCGCATCCAGCCTGGCCTTAAACACTTCCAGGGAGGGAGCAGCCACAACTTCCCTGGGCAACCTGTTCCAGTGTCTCACCACTCTCATGATGAAATTCTTCCTAACATCCATTCTGAATCTACCCACTTCTGGTCTTGCTCCATTCCCTATCCCACATCCTAAAACATCCCTCACCAGAGACAGCATCTCCATTGTAGAAGGAGCCAGGAGCTGGTTCCAGGGACAAGACTCATTTTCCCTGCATTCATATATGTTATAATTAATACTTCTTGTATAATTATAGAATCATATAATTAATTGTTCTCGTGTTTTTCTTGCCTCTTCCCAGGCCTTGCCTCAAGTCCCAGTCTATTCCCAGGCAAAGCAAGCCTCAGCTACCAAACTGAGCGAGGTCTCCTCATTTACCCACAGCTGCTGATTCCCACAGCACCACCCACACAAACTGAGCTGCCAGAGGGGTGCACAGCAAAGCCTCACTGCCCAGCTGGTGCCATTTGCACCACAGCCTGTCACAGGTTGGGATTCTCCTGTTTGGGAGAGTCATCACTGAGCCCCACACATTGGTGGATGTGCAGCTTGAATTCTCTGCCACCATAGCCTGTCACAGGTTGGGATTCTCCTGCATGGGAGAGTCAGCACTGAGCCCCATGCCTTGGTGGGTGTGCAGCTTGATTTGACTGCCCAGCTGGTGCCATTTGCACCATAACCTGTCACAGGTTGGGATTCTCCTGTATGGGAGAGTCAGCACCAAGCTCCACACTTTGGTGGATGTGCAGCTTGAATTGTCTGCCACCATAGCCTGTCACAGGTTGGGATTCTCCTGCATGGGAGAGTCAGCACTGAGCCCCATGCCTTGGTGGATGTGCAGCTTGATTTGACTTCCCAGATGGTATCATTTACACCATAGCCTGTCACAGATTGGCTGTATGGGAGAGTCAGCACCAAGCCTCCTGTTTTGGTGGATGTGCAGCTTGATTTGACTGCCCAGCTGGTGCCATTTGCACCATAGCCTGTCACAGGTTGGGATTCTCCTGCATGGAAGAGTCAGCACTGAGCCCCATGCCTTGGTGGATGTGCAGCTTGATTTGACTTCCCAGATGGTATCATTTACACCATAGCCTGTCACAGATTGGCTGTATGGGAGAGTCAGCACCAAGCCTCCTGTTTTGGTGGATGTGCAGCTTGATTTGACTGCCCAGCTGGTGCCATTTGCACCATAGCCTGTCACAGGTTGGGATTCTCCTGCATGGAAGAGTCAGCACTGAGCCCCATGCCTTGGTGGATGTGCAGCTTGATTTGATTTGACTCTGTTTCCTCAGCCAGACAGGTTGCTGCTCTGCTCTATTTACTGCTGGCTCCAGTGCTAGCAGCCTGAATGTCTTGTTTATTAGAACTGGCATAATGAAAGTTTGCCACCTGATTAATTTTCATAGTGTAGCAGGGAACCTGAGGATAATGCACGCTGGCTGCCAGGCTACGGGGATAGGTTTTGTCCACTTGGTAACAAAGGTTTTTGGCAGATATAAAGCCCTGCTCGTTGCTCTCCTGGAGAAACATTTTGCTGGGTGAAATGATGTTTTCTACGGATTCTGATGGCTCCTCTGCCTTTGTTATGCACCAGGACTTCGTCGACCCAGACAAACAGATGAAAACAAGTCCCAGCTCCGGCATCCCTCAGGCTGAGTGCTGCTGATGGCAACTTTGCAGGTCTGGTGTGAGCTCAGAGTCTGTTTGCCTGGCAAAGCTTCTCCAGCTTGTTGCTCTCCTGGAGAAACATTTTGCTGGGTGAAATGATGTTTTCTAAGGAATCTGCTGGCTCTTCTGTCTTTGTTATGCACCAGGACTTCATTGACCCAGACAAACAAATGAAACCAAGTCACAGCTTTGGCATCCCTCAAGCTGAGTGATGCTGATGGCGACTTCGCGGATCTGGTGCGAGCTCAGAATCTGTTTGCCTGGCAAAGCTTCTCCTGCTCATTGCTCTCTTGGAGAAACATTTTGCTGGGTGAAACTATGTTTTCTAAGGAATCTGCCAGCTCCTCTGCCTTTGTTATGCACCAGGACTTCATGGACCCAGACAAACAGATGAAAACAAGTCCCAGCTCCGGCATCCCTCAGGCTGAGTGCTGCTGATGGCAACTTTGCAGGTCTGGTGTGAGCTCAGAGTCTGTTTGCCTGGCAAAGCTTCTCCAGCTTGTTGCTCTCCTGGAGAAACATTTTGCTGGGTGAAATGATGTTTTCTAAGGAATCTGCTGGCTCTTCTGTCTTTGTTATGCACCAGGACTTCATGGACCCAGACAAACAGATGAAAACAAGTCCCAGCTCCGGCATCCCTCAGGCTGAGTGCTGCTGATGGCAACTTTGCAGGTCTGGTGTGAGCTCAGAGTCTGTTTGCCTGGCAAAGCTTCTCCAGCTTGTTGCTCTCCTGGAGAAACATTTTGCTGGGTGAAATGATGTTTTCTAAGGAATCTGCTGGCTCTTCTGTCTTTGTTATGCACCAGGACTTCATGGACCCAGACAAACAGATGAAAACAAGTCCCAGCTCCGGCATCCCTCAGGCTGAGTGCTGCTGATGGCAACTTTGCAGGTCTGGTGTGAGCTCAGAGTCTGTTTGCCTGGCAAAGCTTCTCCAGCTTGTTGCTCTCCTGGAGAAACATTTTGCTGGGTGAAATGATGTTTTCTACGGATTCTGATGGCTCCTCTGCCTTTGTTATGCACCAGGACTTCGTCGACCCAGACAAACAGATGAAAACAAGTCCCAGCTCCGGCATCCCTCAGGCTGAGTGCTGCTGATGGCAACTTTGCAGGTCTGGTGCGAGCTCAGAGCCTGTTTGCCTGGCAAAGCTTCTCCTGCTCGTTGCTCTCCTGGAGAAACATTTTGCTGGGTGAAATGATGTTTTCTATGGATTCCGCTGGCTCCTCTGCCTTTGTTGTGCACCAGAACTTTATCCACCCAGACAAACAGATGAAACCAAGTCCCAGCTCCGGCATCCCTTAGGCTGAGTGACGCTGATGGAGACTTGAGGAGACTTTGCAGGTCTGGTGCGGGCTCAGGGTCTGTTTGCCTGGCAAAGCTCCCTGGGCAGAAGGGCAAGCACTCAGGCTCTTTCTGCCAGCTCTGTTAACAGCCACTTTTCCCTGCCTCTGTTTCCCCAGCTGAGGTGCACACCACGGCACTGATGCCCCCCGCAAAGCACTGACAGCTCTGCTGATCAAGAGCCTGCCGGAGTGCTCATTACCATCAGCAGCAGCAGAGTGCTCCGGGAGAATCTGAAAAAGCTTCAGAGATCACTTGGAGAGACCATCTGCAGGCGAAAGCCTTTCCTAATTGGCTCTGGACTGTGATGCCAAACGCCCCAATACCCATCCAGGCTGCGGGGGAAACTTTTTCTTAATGGAAGCTTCAGAGCTTTTGGGAGCTGCTGGCACCCTGAGGTGCCAAGCTTTGTGCATGTGTTGCTTGCAAAACGGAAAGAAAGAACAAACTTCTGATCCTCCCCTGCTGTTATCCTCAGGTCTCGTCCTTCAGAGACTTTTATAATGGGAATAAACGTTCATAACATGGAGATTTTTCTGTCTGGCTGCTGCTTTTGCAGGGATCTTTGCCTCCTCTGCTAGGGACTGGAGCCAGGGGGAAGTAGGTGCCTGGTGGCTTTGATTCATAGGTTGGATGTGTCCCGAACAGCTCAGGCTCTGGCAAGAGAAATGAAAAAAAAAATCATCTTAAAAAAAAAAACAAAAACACACTAAAAATTAAAAGAAAAAAAAAAAAGGTTCTCTGCTCTTTTTCAAGGCAATTAATTTGGAACATAAATAATTTACAGTGAAATGATTAATCAATGCATTCATTACACTCGCCTGCTTACTGTTCAGCAGCGGAGCAAGTAAACAACAGCCTGCAAGAACAGCAGAGAAGATGAACAACCTCAGCCCTCCCATCCACAAATTAGGATCTTAAGTGCATATCAAACTCTCCAAGCAGAGACAACGTTAAGCCAGCCCACACAGAGCAGCAGGGAGGACCAAGGCAGCAGGAGCATCTATTCTAATATTGCAGGGCGCAGCTCCTGCCTTGCTGCCTGAGCATCATCTGTCGCGATGAGAGGGAGTTACACAACTTCCTTGCTGGCACCATGAAAAGGAAGCTCTACTTGTGTTTAAGGCAGCTCAGCCCCCCTCGATGCAATCCCTGGCAGCGTGAGCAGTGCTGGGCTGCTGGCTTGGATCAGGTTGGAAGGGGTTCTTTGAGCAGCCAGCCCATTGTGTGACCCGGGAGCTGCCAGAGAAGGGACCCAGATTTAGAATCACAGAATCATAGAATGGTTTAGGTTTGAAGAGACCTCAAAGATCAGCCAGTTCCAACCCCCCCGTGCCATAGGCAGGGACACCTCCCACTAGATAAGGATGCTCAAGACCTCATCCAGCCTGACCTTGAACACATCCAGGGAGGGAGCAGCCACAACCTCTTTGAGCAACCCATTCCAGGGTCTTGCCACCCTCACTGTGAAGAACTTCCTCCTATCATCCCATTTAAATCTTCCCTCTGCCAATTTGAACCCATTCCCCTTCATCCTGTCATTACAAGACTTTGTGAATAGTCCCTCCCCAACCCTCCTGTAGCCCCCTTCAGATACTGGAAGGCTGCTATAAGGTCTCCTCAAAGCCTTCTCCTCTCCAGGCTGAAAAGCCCCAAATCTTTCAGCCTGTCCTCATAGCAGAGCTGCTGCAACCCTCTCAGCATCTTCGTGGCCCTCCTCTGGACTTTCTCCAGCAGTTCAATGTCCTTCTTGTGCTGGGGGCTCCAGCACAAAAGGCTCCCTACCAAAAGGCTGAAAGCAGCACCTGGAGAAAATGCTTGGCTTTGTTGTTTCCAGCTCTCCACTCCTGCCAGTGGGCTTACTCCAAGTGCCTGCTCCTCTGATGAATTATTGCTGCTTTCCTGCCCTCTGTGGTGTTCATCCCCTGGGTCTGACCAGCTCCCTTGACATTTCTGTAATGAACCTGTTTTCTCCTGGTGCTCACCCTGGGAATTCAGGTCCTGAGTTGATGTGGTGAGAAATGAGGGTTGGGTTCCCTGCTCAGCTGCTGGGCCTGTGCTTGGTGCCTTTCTCAGCTGCACTTCTATTCCTCTGAGCTGGCATCAAAGTGTGGCCTATGCTTTGGGTTGATGAAAAGCTCCACATGAGCCAACAGTGTGCACATGTGGCCCAGACAGCATCCACGTCCTGGGCTGCAGCAAGAGAAGTGTGGGCAGCAGGGCAAGGGAGGGGATTCTGCCCCTTTACTCTGCTCTCATCAGACCCCATCTGGAGTACTGTCTGCAGTTCTGGAGCCCCCCAGCACAAGAAGGACATGGAAGTGCTGGAGAGGGTCCAGAGGAGGGCCACAAAGATGCTGAGAAGGCTGCAGCAGCTCTGCTATGAGGACAGGCTGAGAGAGTTGAGGCTTTTCAGCCTGGAGAAGAGAAGGCTGCCAGGAGACCTTAGATTAACCTTCCAGGATCTGAAGGGGGCTACAGGAGGGCTGGGGAGAGACTATTGACAAGGTCTTGTAATGACAGGATGAGGAGTAATGGGTTTAAACTGGCAGAGGGAAGATTTAAACAGGATGTTAAGAGGAAGTTCTTCACAGTGAGGGTGGTGAGACACTGGCACAGGTTGCCCAGGGAGGTTGTGGCTGCTCCCTCCCTGGAGATGTTCAAGGCCGGGCTGGATGAGGCCTTGAGTGACCTGACCTAGTGGGAGGTGTCCCTGCCTATGGCACAGGGGGGCTGGAACTGGCTGAGCTTTGAGGTCTCTTCCAACCTAAACCATTCTACGATTCTATCCTTTGACTGCCTTTGCTGCTCTGTGCTTTGGAGGGCTTCCACAGAGCTAACTCCAGCCTGGCAGTGCCAATACCCCTGAGGCTCTCCCTGCAGGCAGAGGGAAGCAGCTCCCCCTGAGGGTAACTCAGGACAGGAATCTCTGCTCCCCAGATCCTGTCTGCTCTGCACTGCTCAGCCTCCACCACATCTGCTGTTACCTGCTTGTAGATCCACAACCTGCAGCAGCTCTGGGCTGGCTTGGAAACCATCCCTTGCCCTTCCCAGATACATCTGTGGGTGAATGGCTTTGCTCAGCAGGCAGAGCCTGGATCCCTGGAGCCTGGGACATGCCAAACAGCACAGAGTGCTGCCATTGCCCTGTCTGCCACAGCAGCACTGCTGCTCTCTGACGTGCAAGGGCAATGGATGCTGCCTGCTCCCATCTGTCCCAGCAGGCTCAGAGAACCACAGAAGGGTGGAGCTGGAAGGAGCCTCTGCAGATCATCCAGCCCAACCCCCTTGCCAGAACAGGGTGACCCAGGGCAGGTCCCACAGGAACACATCCAGGTGGCTCTGGAAAGTCTCCCGAGGAGACTCCACAACCTCTCTGCCTGTTTGTTTCGTGACACACAGCAAGAGGAAAAACAAAACCAAAACAAAGCCCAAATCCCTCCGGACCCACCCAGAAAGCTTCCTGCCATTTTCCAGATTCATTAAAAATCTTTGTCTCTTGGAATGAGACATTGGAAATGAGATGCTTAATGTATTCAGTGGGATCCAGCACAGCTGCTTGACCTTTTCAGCATGCTGTGTGCTAGGTTTTGATTAGCCACGTTCTGCTAGAAAAATCCTCCTGATGGCAGAGCTGGCTCCTGCCTCTGCCTGCTTCTCTGTGAGGTGGAATAACTGCAGGATGCTGACAGCCAGAGCGGCTCACACCCAGCCAGCAGCCCCACAGGCTCTGCACAAGGCTCACATGCAGGCTTCAGAGCACACAGGAGTGGGCACAGGGAGCCTCAGCTCCTCCTGAAGTCCCCCTGGAAGACTCCTCCACCACCAGCAGAGCTGAGGAACGAACGAAAACATAGTTAAGGAAAGAACTAACAGGGATCCAATGCTCCTCTCACATCCTTACAAGGAATTTTGTGACCTTATTGTGGCCCTTCAGTATAGTTATGGAAAGAACTAACTAAAGAGGATCCAATGCTCCTCTTACATCCTTACAAGGAATTTTGTGACCCTATTGTGGCCTTTCAGTGTAGTTATGGAAAGAACTAACAGGGATCCAATGCTCCTCTCACATCCTTACAAGGAATTTTGTGACCTTATTGTGGCCTTGCAGTATAGTTAAGAAAAGAACTAACAGGGATCCAATGTTCCTCTCACATCCTTACAAGGAATTTTGTGACCTTATTGTGGCCTTCCAGTATCTTAAGGGGGCCTACAAGAAAGCTGGGGAGGGACATTCTGGTAAATGTTCTCTGCCCCTGCAGATCTCCTTTCCTGTAACACTTCCAGGTGTGGCAGTGATTTGTTTTAAACATCCCATTCATCCAGAGCAGTTCTTCTCCAACAGGCAAAATGACCCCAACCTGTGTGGTGCAGCAGCCAGGCTGGAGGGCAGGGATGGCATCCAGAGGGACCTGCACAGGCTGCAGAGATGGGCACAAGCCAGCCTCGGGAGGTTCAACAAGAGAACTCCAGGTCTGATCCTTAGCTACTTGGGAAAAGACCAACCTGCTCTGTTCACACTGTTGCTGCCAATGATGCTGCAACCCCAGGTGAGTCCTGCTCTAGTGGACAGGAGAGAGGCAGGCATGGAACAAAGCTAGAAATGGGGAGATTCAGAGTGGATGTTAGGAAGAAGTGTTTCAGCATGAGGGTGGTGAGAGCCTGGAATGTGTTGCCCAGGGAGGTGATGGAAGCCTCATCCCTGGAGGTGTTTGCAGCCAGGCTGGCAGAGGCTGTGGGCAGCCTGATCTAGGGTAGGGTGCCCCTGGGCATGGCAGGGGGGTTGGAACTGGCTGATCCTTGTGGTCCCTTCCATCCCTGACTGATTCTAATTCTGTGCTTGGGAATAGCCATACCCAGGTCAGCCTTCTCCACAGGCAGAGACAGCAGACCTGCTGGGTTGGAGGGGCTGGAGCACACCCAGGTGCCCAGAGTGGCTGCACAAGCAGCTGTGCCCTGCCTCCTGCTCTGCAGTGCCACCTCCACCCACCGGTGCCAGCAAAAAGCCACTGCAGGAAATTCCAGCCCTGAGTAAGAGGCTTCCTTATCTAACAGGAGAGTGCATTACGAAGCCACGATTTTATTTCTTTAATTTTATTGTTTTAAATTAAATAGAGCAAAGTGGCTACTTCATCTGGCTGATTTAATAAGTTAATAAAGGCGCTGGCAAACATCTCTTTGATGTAGTGGAGGATCCAAGAGCTCCTTCTCCTGTTGAGGAGAGCGCTATAAAAGAGCCTGCCTAGGAGATGCTGCATCCTGCACTGGGCTTGATGAAGCCAATATTTACCAACATAAAGATTTAATTTGCTCTCTGCCTGTCTCCTCAGCTGACTTCATGCTTTGACTGCATTCTGGTAAGTTCTCTCTGTCCCTGCAGATCTCCTTCCCTGTAACACTTCCAGGTGTGGCAGTGATTTGTTTTAAACATCCCATTCATCCAGAGCAGTTCTTCCCTAACAGGCAAAATGACCCCAAGCTGTGTGCTGCAGCAGCCAGGCTGGAGGGCAGGGATGGCATCCAGAGGGACCTGCACAGGCTGCAGAGGTGGGCACAAGCCAACCTCTGGAGGTTCAACAAGACCAAGGGCAAGGTCCTGCAGCTGGGTTGAGGCAATGCCAAGTACAAGTCCAGGCTGGGCAGTGCCTGGCCAGAGAGCAGCCCTGAGGAGAGGGACTTGGGATGCTGGTGGAGAAGAAGCTGAAGATGAGGCAGCAGTGTGCACTTGCAGGGCAGAAAGGCAAGCAGAGGCTGGGCTGCAGCAGGAGCAGTGTGGGCAGCAGGGCCAGGGAGGTGATTCTGCCCCTCTGCTGTGCTCTGCTGAGAGCCCACCTGGAGTAGTGCATCCAGTGCTGGAGCCCCTGGGACAAGAGGGATGTGGAGATGCTGGAGGAGTCCAGAGAAGGGCCACGAGGATGCTGAGAGGGCTGCAGCACCTCTGCTGTGAGTACAGACAGAAAGAGTTGGGGCTGTGCAGGCTGGAGAAGAGGAGGCTCCCAGGTGACCTTCCAGGATCTGAAGTGGGCTACAGAAAAGCTGGGGAGGGACTTTTGAGGCTATCAGGTAGTGACAGGACTAAGGGGGATGGAGCAAAGCTGGAGGTGGGGAGTTTCAGATTGGATATGAGGATGAAGTTGTTGAGCATAAGAATGGTGAGAGCCTGGAATGGGTTGCCCAGGGAGGTGTTTGGGGCCAGATCCCTGGAGGTGTTTTTGGCCAGGCTGGCAGAGGCTGTGGGCAGCCTGCTCTAGGGTAGGGTGTCCCTGGGCATGGCAGGGGGGTTGGAACTGGCTGATCCTTGTGGTCCCTTCCAACCATGACTGATTCTATGATGCTAAAATACTATGACAGGAGAGCATTCCTTGAGGGAGCGGAAGAGGAAGGCACCTTACCTGCCACCAGCTGGCAACAGGATCCAGCTACCCAGTTCAATTCTCTGCCAGAAATGCAAAGCCAGGCAGAAGAAAGGCAGGGAGAAAGAGCTAGGCTCAGGGAGCCACAGGAGGAAATTAAAACTTGACTGGAAAGGAGCAAAAGTCAATTAGAGGGAAGATAATCAGGAGGAGAATTTGAGACAAAGGCTTTCATTTCCTCTGACATTGATTGCAAAATCTTGAAAGGATGAGCACAGGTTTAATGAATGTTATTTCCCAATAATTAATATATCACAGCCTGGCATGGCAGAGAAAGGAGAAGGTTGGAGGCTCAGAAGTATTCTCTTCGCTCCCTGCAGTGCTTGGTATGGAGGGAACCACAAGCACCTGTGTGAGTGCTTCCTGCACCAAGCCTCCAGACCCCAGAGCCGAGGTGAGGACCACCACAAACATTAACCCTCACACTGCCAGGACAGTGGAGCAGATGTTATGAACATGGGGGAGTTCATTTCTGTAACTCTGAGAGTTACAGAACTCTGCAAAGAGAGGCCAAAATTAAGGCACTTGCTCAGCTGCGCTCAGCCCATCAGCAGGTAGCTCTGGTTTGGTCCTCAGAGTGACAGGGCTGGGCTGTGGTAGTCACAACCTGCTGACTGAAACACAGCTCAGGTGAAAGGAAGGAGAAGGTCTGCAGAAGGAGCAGATATTGTCCAGCAAGCTCCCTTTGCAAACCAGCTGCCACCAGAGCCCAAAGCAATAAGCACACTGCTTGGACTGGGGTTAGCCAGGGAGCTGGGTGGGAAATTTGCCCCAAATCACCAGGATGCTGCCCACAGCAAAAGGGGCAAGAAGTGGAACAGTTTCAGAGAGATGACAATGACTGTTTAAATATTTAAAGCCAGGAAAGCAGCTCCTGTAGATCAGCTCCCCCCATAAATCCAATCCCCTGCCCGAGGGGCAGCAGCAGCAGATCCTCAGAGCTACAGGTGAAGAAGTTCACAATGCTGTGAAGTCCACAGCTGCTGAGAGTCTTCCTTGCCTCATACACATTGAAATCAGGACTCTTGGTTCTCTTTTAGCCTCATTCCAGAGCCTTCCAGAGGTCACCAGAAGCAAAAGGTCAGTCCCACCGCTTGGGAAGGCAGGGATTGGGGTGGGGGGAGATGAAGGGGGGCAGGATATTTTCCCATGTTTAACTCCTACCTCTTTTCCTTTCCCATCATGGCTGCATGATTTGGTTCCAGACAAGTAATTATGGAAATGGGCTGAGGAGATGACATCTGAGATTTCAGAATTAGCTGAATATATGCACAAACCCTTCCACTTCTCAGAGCAGACAGCACCGGAGGCTCCCCACGGAGTACCTGTGAGGCATGAAGAGACCAGAACATGAATAAGAAACGTTTGGAGCAGCTATTGTAGCCCTTCTCCATGCCAGAAGGAAAATTCAGCCCTGTGCAAAGGACCAGCATGAGATCCACATCACCTTTAGCCTCCACCCTACCCCTACACAAGGATACTCATGGGACACCTGTGGAGACAGCAGCCTGAGGCTTGCCTCACATCCCCACACCACCATCACGCAGCACACAGTCACCAACACCAGGCTAGATCCTCTCCCTCCTCCTCTCCTGCAAAGCAGATTGTACAGCTTGGAAAAGCACAGAATAGTGAGGCAGCCCCTTCCAGCCTGTCTTTGAACACTGCCAGGCTTGGAACCTCCACCACCTCCCTGGGAAGCCTGTCCCAGTGCCTCACCACCCTCACGGGGAAGAATTCCCTCCTGATGTCCAATCTCAATCCAGCTTCTGCCAGCCTGAAGCCATCCCCCCTCACCCTGTCACTCCCAGCCCTTGTCAAAAGTCCCTCCCCAGCTCTCCTGCAGCCCCTTCAGATCCTGAAAGGCTGCTCTGAGGTCTCCCTGGAGCCTTCTCTTCTCCGGGCTGACCAGCCCTGGCTCTCTCACTCCAGCCTTTGGCTCATGCTCACAGCCTCCTCTGGATCTCATTGTATGAAACACAGGAAACCAAACCCAGGGACTGTTCAAAAAAGGAGAGCAAATATTTGCCTGCATGGTTCACTGCTGTCTTCTTTGAGGTATTTGCAGAAGTTGGCTTACAGCCTTTATTGCCATTTGCTAGAACTAATTTTCCTGATAAAGCCCTGAACAGGTGTTTAACTAAAACCAGATCTCATACAGCAACAAGGAAGAAAAAAAAATAGAGCAAATTGAGAACGAGGACAGGAAGAAAATTGCAGTGATTAAGGGCAGCACATCCCAGCAAAGGAACAGATTCTAATCGCAGCCATTAGGTTATGGGAGGTTATTCCCAGCAGTCAGGGTGTTACAAACCACTAAAACCTGAAGTCTAAGATCTAAAATAATTTGCCAGGCTCGAGCAGAACTCAGAAGAGGCTGAGCATGAAGTTTCTCCATTGCTCACCCACTGAAAGTGCTGTAAACCAGCTGTGAGCACAGAGCTCTGCAGCCAAACCCTACTGCAGGCTTTCAGGCTTGTCTGTGTTTGGGATGTTCACAGTTCAATCTCTAGCAGGTGACTCTCACTGTTCAACACTCACTCACCAAATGGCCCAGCTTATCCCCAGGGCAAGTTTGGCTTCGGCTTGTGGCTGCATGGATAACTGCAAGATAGATTCACAGAATCATAGAATCAGTCAGGGTTGGAAAAGACCACAAGGATCAGGCAGTTCCAACCCCCCTGCCATGCCCAGGGACACCCTACCCTAGAGCAGGCTGCCCACAGCCTCTGCCAGCCTGGCCAAAAACACCTCCAGGGATCTGGCCCCAAACCCCTCCCTGCAGGGGCAACCCATTCCAGGCTCTCGCCACTCTCATGCTGAACAACTTCCTCCTCACATCCAATCTGAATCTCCTCACCTCCAGCTTTGCTCCATTCCCCCTAGTCCTGTCACTACCTGATAGCCTCAAAAGTCCCTCCCCAGCTTTTCTGTAGCCCCCTTCAGATCCTGGAAGGCCACAAGAAGGTCCCCTGGGAGCCTCCTCTTCTCCAGCCTGCACAGCCCCAACTCTTTCTGTCTGTGCTCACAGCAGAGGTGCTGCAGACCTCTGAGCATCCTCAGGTCCTCAAGTCCCTCCCCAGCTTTCTTATAGGCCCCCTTCACATCCTGGAAGGCCACAAGGAGGTCCCCTGGGAGCCTCCTCTTCTCCAGCAAGACTCTGCAGCAAGCAGCTGCTCTTCTGCCTGGCAAGTTTGTAACCTCCTCAAAAGCTGATCTGGGTGTTAACGCTTCCCAAGCAGCCACCAGGAGGAGAAATCCATCTGCAAGGCCAAATGGCCTTCAGTATAAAGCCCAGTTATCTGCAGGAGATGAAAAGTGAGGAGATCTGAGCTTATTAGATCCTTGTCAATAAGGGGCAGCACACCTGATCCGGCTGACAGCAGGCAAAAAAAACACGAAAGAAAGGATGAGTTTAATATTGCTCACCTCCCACAGCAATCCAGTTAGGCAGGGACCAGAAATATTGGTATGGGCAGCAGTGCTGCAGTGTGCTGCTGGCCTTCAGCTGCCTCTCAGCTCTCCCTTTGAGCACTGAGGTTGTTCTCCCGCTTTAGGCACATAAATATCCACGCCGGCTTCCCGGGACGCATAAATAAATATGCTCCTGGTGCACGAAGCTCCACAGCCAATCCCCATCAGTGCCCACACTGCTCTGGCTCAGGCAGTTTGTCAGAAGCAGCAATTCAAAGGCTGGCAGAAGGAGGAGGGCTTCGGAAGGCCATTATTGGAGTGGAGTCCTTTCGTAGCTCCTCTCGCAACCATTTTATCTTGCGCGGCTTGAGTTATTGGGTATTGTCCACTCTTGTCTCTCTAAAGGCTCAGACCACACTTTTCTTTCTTTCTTTTTTTTTGTTTTTTCTTTTTTCCCAGTAATTCAGTGAAGAACCTCCTCCTCCTTAACTGTTCATCCAGCCCTTTGCTGTGTTCTCTCCCTGCTTTCCAGCATCTTTCACTCCTCCCAACATAGAATTAGTCAGGGTTGGAAGGGACCACAAGGATCATCTAGTTCCAACCCATCTGCCATGTCCAGGGACACCCTATTAAAGATCAGGGTTGGAAGGGACCACAAGGATCATCTAGTTCCAACCCATCTGCCATGTCCAGGGACACCCTATTAAAGATCAGGGTTGGAAGGGACCACAAGGATCATCTAGTTCCAACCCATCTGCCATGTCCAGGGACACCCTACCCTAGATCAGGGTTGGAAGAGACCACAAGGATCATCTAGTTCCAACCGCCCTGTCATGCCCAGGGACACCCTACCTTAGATCAGCCTGGCCAGAGCCTCATCCAGCCTGGCCTTAAACAACTCCAGGGATGTGGCCCCAACCATTGCCTCTGCTGTTCTGTTTCTTTAATGGCAAAAAAACCAGCAATGAAAAAAACCTCCAAACACACCACAAAAATCATAGAATCATAGAGTCAGTCAGGGTTGGAAGGGATCACAAGAATCAGCTAGTTCCAACCCCCCTGCCATGCCCAGGGACATCCTACCCTAGAGCAGGCTGCCCACAGCCTCTGCCAGCCTGGCCAAAAACACCTCTAGGAGTGTGGCCCCAACCATTGCCTCTGCTGTTCTGTCTCTTTAACAGCAAAAAAATAACAACAACAAAAACCCAAACAGACCACAAAAATCTACAAATAACAACAAAACTCCAATCAAACAAGCAACCAAAGCCCCCAAAAAAGTGAAAAGAATTCCAACCCTACCCAACCATACCTTATCCTACAGCATTGATGTATTTATCAACAAAACTGCATCAACAGGTCCTGCACCTGGGTGGGTACAATCCCAAGCACAACTCCAGGCTGGGTGGCAAATGGCTGAGAGCAGCTCTGAGAAAAAAGACCTGGAGGTCTGGGGTGATGCAAAGCTCAAGATGAGGCTGCAGTGTGAGTGCAGCCCAGACAGCAACTGTGTGCTGGGCTGCAGCAAGAGCAGCTGTGGGCAGCAGGGCAAGGGAGGGGATTCTGCCCCTTGGCTCTGCTCTCCTCACACC
>VWZI01023261.1:182138-195546 GCA_013396835.1 Psilopogon haemacephalus | reverse complement strand
TTTTTTTTTTTTTTTTTTTTTTTTTTTTTTTCTTGCCAGCACTTAACAGATGGAAAACATCCATCATGGTTCTGGACTAACAATTTGTTTCACAGAGTGCCAGGTTGGAAGGAGCACAGCATCACAGGATGGCAGGGGTTGAAAAGGACCCAAAGAGGTCATCCAGTCCAATCCCCCTGCCACAGCAGGACCAGACAATCCAGCTCAAGGCACACAGGAACACATCCAGACAGGCCTGGAAAGGCTCCAGACAAGGAGACTCCACAACCTCTCTGGGCAGCCTGTGCCACTGCTCTGGGACCCACACAGGCAAGAAGTTGCCTCCTTGTGTTGAGCTGCAACCTCCTGTGCTGTAGCTTCCATCCATTGCTCCTTTCCTATCCCAGGGAGCAGTGAGCAGAGCCTGTCCACCACCTCCTGACTCCCAGCCCTCAGATATTTATAAATCATTTATTAAATCCCCTCTCAGTCTCACCAGACTCCTCCTCACCCCCAGCCCTCAGACACTTACAAACATTGATTAATTCCCCTCTCAGTCTTCTCCAGACTAAGCAGCCCCAGGTCTCTCAGCCTCTCATCAGGCAGTGCTCCAGTCCCTTCAGCATCCTTGCAGCCCTCTGCTGGACCTTCTCCAGCAGATCCCTGCCCTTCTTTAACTGGGGAGCCCAAAACTGGAGGCAATACTCAAGATGGGGTCTCACCAGGCCCCCAGGCTCATCTGGTCCAACCTCTCTAGGCTATAGATTAGTTGAAATGAATCTTCAGAAGTTCCCAAGGTAAGGGACTCTACTGCTTCCCCTGGGAGATGACTCCAATGCCTCTTTTTTTTCCTCCAAGATTACAGTTTGTTGTCAGCCATGAGTGGCCTCGATAGTTCCAGCTTGAAATTAAGTTTGCCTAAGGGCAGCAAAGAAGAGCTAATGACAAGTTAATTACAGATGCCGTTAACAATGTCACCTTATCACATTAAGTAAAGCCCAGCCCATGTTCTTCAGCTGGTAACACTCAGCCAGGAGGGGGAAAATACACTCCTAGAACATAAAATGCCCTTCATGTCCCAACAGGATTAGGTTTGTGGGAGCAAACCTCCAGCTCTAGCACTGGTAGAAGAGTCCTTGAGCATGGACACCTGCCCCTGGCATCTGGAAGGATCAGGCACACACAGGAGCACAGGAGCTGAGCTACAAGGGCGAAGCACTGAGCACCCTTGGCTCCTGCTGGTGCAGATGTGGGATAGGACCCACAGCATCCTACAGCCTGAGCTCCTGAGAGTAGGCAGGGCTCAGAGGCAGGGATGGTGGCCTCGAGTCCTGCAGAGGGGAGAATCACTGAGAAAGGCAATTCACTTCCAAGGGTGTTGCATTTTCAGAGCCTGATGGGAGCTCAGGATCAGGGAAGAGGAAAGAAGAAGCAGACAAGGAAGTGGTTCAGCTTTTAAAATAATAATCCAGATGGCCAAGATCCTGCTGTCTCCATGACAACTGAGCTGGAATGGTTCTCAATGCCACTGCAGAGTGGCAGCTTTTAACCCTGGCAAATAAGAGGGCACTGGAGAAGCCCTGTGATGTGGTTTCAGACCTGGCTTGCCGCAAGGGAGTGATTTGGTGCATGCCCTTCTACAAAAGAATGAAAGCACCTTTTCATTGAGAGCTTTCAGAAAGTCACTGTGCAGCCACCTCAACAGGCAGCAGCTCCCTGAGGGTTAAATCCAGTTGCACAAAACCCCACAGGCAGTGTATGGGATACCAGCAGCAGGAAGGTCAGGCTGTAGCACATTTCCCATGCAAGCCACAAACAAAGCCAAGCTCCTTCTGTAAGCTGGTACCAGCAGTGGCCTTGGCCTTGTGTTCTAACAACAGGAGTCCAGGAAACAACAGTGGTCATATCAATTCCACTTTCCATCCCTTACCAATGCAGGCATCCAACTGCATGCATCCCATTAGGTTGCTTTGTTCAGTCCTGAAAGACTCAGTGAGGAAAGGAATTAAAACCAGGAAGGATCCTCTCACCCCTCAAGAGCACCAGGCAGAAAAGACAGTTTTGGGCAGGCACCATCCTGCCTTCACAGCCTACATTAAATTCAGTTTCCTGAGCACAAACAGCAACCCTGGAAGAGAGGAACAGAAGAAACCACTTGGCTGGCACCCAGAAGCAGGGAGACAGACACCAAAAGATGCAGGAACAAAGCCTGGGCATGCAGTGCTCTCTGGCAGCAGCTGCAGGACAGCTTCCTCAGGCAGTGCAGCTGGGCACTGCTCCTAAGGACTGCTCCATGAACACCAGGCTGAGCCCAGCACAGCACCAGTGCTGTAGTGAACAAACCGCAGCATCACTACTGCATCGCCACAGCACCACTACAGCATCACCATGGCATTAACACAGCATCACTACAGCATCACCTCGCCATCACCACAGCATCACCAGAGCACTACCGCAGAATCGCTGCAGCATCAATATGGCATCACCACGGCATCACCATAGTATCACCACGGAATCACTACAGCATCACCACAGCCTCACTACGGCACCACCACAGCCTCACTACGGCACCACCACAGCCTCACTACGGCACCACCACAGCATCACCATGGCATCAGCACAGCATCACCATGGCATCAGCACAGCATCACCATGGCATCATTACGACATCACCACCGCATCACTATGGCATCACAATGACATCACTGCAGCATCACTATGGCAGCAGCACAGCATCACCATGGCATCAGCACAGCATCTCTGCAGCATCATTATGACATCGCCACCGCATCACTATGGCATCACAATGACATCACTGCAGCATCACTATGGCAGCAGCACAGCATCACCATGGCATCAGCACAGCATCTCTGCAGCATCATTATGACATCGCCACCGCATCACTATGGCATCACAATGACATCACTGCAGCATCACTATGGCAGCAGCACAGCATCACTATGGCATCACCACGGCTTCACAGCTGCAAGGGGCAGGCAGCCCAAGTGAAGCATCTCTTCTTGTACACCACCTCTTAAGAATCCCCACTTATGAGAACCAGTGGCACTTGGCACCCACAGACCCCCCCTCCACTTCAGTGCCTGCACACAGCAACAACTGGCAGAGCACTGATTTAATCCTCCAGAGCTTTTTTTCCAAGTCAATGCACACTCCAGAGCCAGGAATTTGTGTGTGTGTTTTTTTTTTTTTAATATAAATAAATGCAGCAGTTATTTTTGTCCTACCCCATTTTTATTCCAGCAGAGCCCAGCTGAGTTCAGTATTATTACTGTTAAATTACATTAGTATAAATTGAAGAATAATCAGGCCTGGAAGACTGAAATGAGATGTGCAGCTGGGGGGGTTAAGATAATGTTTTCTGCATTACAACAGACAACAGCACAGGGTAAATGTGTTCCCTCACCCAGGCTATGTTAATAAGTTCCCTCAATTGTGCTAAACGCATCAGAATGGAGACTACCATGAGAAAACAGATAAAAATGCACAGGCCTGAGAAGCTGCACAGATATTAAACACCGTAAGTGCATTTCTAATTGCGTTTGTTCAGAGAGAGGTAAAGCAGAAACCAATCACTCATCTCCAGCTACAAGTGATTAAAAACAAAAAATAATCCAATCAGAAAAAAAAAAAAAAATCCATAAAAATCTAAGCAGCCGAAAAGACCCCAACCAACAAATGCCACAGTGCTGACCCTGGGAGCAGAATGACCTTAAACCTACAGCAGAGACGTCCATGCAGAATCACAGAATTCACCAGGTTGGAAAAGACCTCCAGGATCATCAAGTCCAACCTATCACCTAACCTTTCTAATTAACTAAACTATGGCTCTAAGTGCCTCATGCAACCTCCTCAAACACCTCCAGGGGTGGGGACTCCACCACCTCCCCAGGCAGCCCATTCCAATGCTAATCACTCTCTCTGGCAAGAACTTCCTCCTAACATCCAGCCTGAACCTCCCTTAGCACAACTGGAGACACTCCTGTTGTTCTGTTGCTGGTTGCCTGGGAGAAAAGCCCAACCCCACCTGGCTACAACCTCCCTTCAGGTAGTTGTAGACAGCAATGAGGTCTGCCCTGAGCCTCCTCTTCTGCAAGCTGCACACCCCCAGCTCCCTCAGCCACTCCTCACAGGGCTGTGCTCCAGGCCCCACCCTAGCCTTGCTGCCCTTCTCTGGGCATGTTCCAGCAACCCAACATCTTTCTTAAATTGAATAGCCCAGAACTGGACACAGCACTCAAGATGTAGCCTGACCAGTGCTGAGTACAGGGCAGAATCACCTCCCTGACCCTGCTGGCCACACCATTCCTGATCCAGGCCAGGATGCCAGGAATGCCAGGATCCCAGGATGCTGGCCCTCTTGGCCAGCTGGGCATACTGCTGGCTCATGTTCAGCTGTTGACCAGCATCCCCAGGTCCCTCTCCACCTGGCTGCTCTCCAGCCACTCTGTAGCACCTGTAGCACTGTGTGGGGTTGTGCTGGCCAAAGTGCAGAACCTGGCACTTGGACTTGTTAAAACTCCTGACACTGGATTGTGCCCATCTGTGCAGCCTGTCCAGGTCCCTCTACAGAGCCTTCCTGCCCTCTAGCAGACCCACACATGCTCCCAACTTGGTGTCATCTGCAAACTTCCTAATGGTGGACTCAATCACCTCATCCAGATCATAGAATGGTTTAGGTTGGAAGAGACCTCAAAGCTCATCCAGTTCTCACCCCCTGCCACAGGCAGGGACACCTCCCACTAGAACAGGTCACTCAAGGCCTCATTCAGCCTGGCCTTGAACACCTCCAAGGAGGGAGCCTCCACCACCTCCCATCATCATCACTGAAGATATTAACCAGCACTGCCAGAGAAGCTCACACTTCTCCTGGGCTGCACCAACCCCAGCACCTCCCAGCTCTTAGAGACTCCTTGATCCTTTCCCTGGCAGTTTTGCATGTTATTGGTCATGTAGAGCACCAGTGGGGAGGATGAGGGAGTTAGCCCTGAGAGTCAAACTCATTCCCAAGGCTTTAGCAGTCGCTGTCATTTCCAAACATGCCTTGTGCTGGCCACAGGTTGTGGAGTATTTTTTTTGCTTACAGGATTGATTTTCTGCTCGTTTCTGCTGCCATTTATTCTTGAAGGTGTCTTAGAACCATGAAGTATCATCAGATTTCATCCACATCCATCAGGAAGTCTGCCCAGAATCCTGCTGCTCAGGAATTACTCAGGGGAAACCTCAGGTTTGTTTTCAAGTGTCTCTTGATTAAACATTGGGGTGTGGAAAAAAAGAAAAGGGAAAAAAAAAAAAAAGCCAGACCCAGCTTTTCAGAGATCACCTTGTGACTGGCAGCTGTTTGCTTAAAGCTTTAGCAGCAGCAGCTCCTGGGCTTGGAGCTGGAAGCAACGCAAGGAGCAAACCTGAAATGCTACACAGGGTCCTAGAACTGTTGAGGCTGGAGACCATTTGAAACCATTAAATCCACACTCAGCCTCCTTTACAGCTTCCCAGGGATGCTGCCTCTGGGCTCTTTTGGTCAAGAGCAAATAGAGCAAAAGCAGGAGGAGAGTGAGAAGTCAGCAGCTGGGATGGTCTGCAGTTGCTGGTGGCTTGTTCTCCAGGAGCTGAGGACTTTGGATAAGTTCCACAGAGCCTCCACATTTTGACCAGAATATCCAGGTGCTAAACTGGATTCTGCTCGAGTCTGGCAGCAGCCTGAAATGACTGAGACAGGAATACACACATCCATCTTAAAGAGATATAGATACAGATACTGAAAGCCATTGAGAAGCCAGAGAAGACCAAGTGCAAGGTCCTGCAGCTGGGTTGAGGCAATGCCAAGCACAAATCCAGGCTGGGCAGGGAGTGGTTGGAGAACAACCCTGAGGAGAGGAACTTGGGGGTGCTGGTGGAGGAGAGGCTCAAGATGAGGCAGCAGTGTGCACTTGCAGGGCAGAAAGCCAAGCAGATGCTGGGCTGCAGCAGGAGCAGTGTGGGCAGCAGGGCCAGGGAGGTGATTCTCCCCCTCTACTGCACTCTGCTCAGACCCCACCTGGAGTAGTGCATCCAGTGCTGGAGCCCTGGGGCAAGAGTGATGTCTGCAGCTCTCTGTTCTGATTCTCCCACAGCCTCTGAACCAGGCTGAAATTCTCCAGCACAGGAGCTCTGTCATTCCAGAATGCATCTGTAGGAATGGCAGGGGCATTAGCAGTGATTAAGTGCTGATTGCTTTGCCTATCATCTTCATTTTGCTAACATGCAAACCCACCTGGCCTTATTAAAGCCTGGCTTGGAGTCTCTAACTTTAGTCACTCAATCAATATATTGTATTTATTTTTTTTTTTCTGGGATGGAGTAGCCAGACTGCTATGATCTGATTCTCATGCAGGCAGCCTAAGTGTAAATAAGCCACTTAAAGCAGGCTGTCAAATAAAGATATGAAAAGCCCTTTGTGAGTTCCACTTCCAATGTCACTCACCTGGCCAGAACCCTCCCAGACCAGGCAGGGGACCAGCAAATTATAGAATCATAGAATGGTTTAGGTTGGATGAGACCTCAAAGATCATCCAGTTCCAACCTTCCTGCCATAGGCAGGGACACCTCCCACTAGATCAGGATGCTCAAGACCAGCCTGGCCTTCAACACCTCCAGGGAGGGAGCAGCCACAACCTCCCTGGGCAACCTGTGCCTCACTGTGAAGAACTTCTAACATCCCCTCTGCCAGTTTAAACCCATTTCTCTTCATCTTGGCATTACAAGACTTTGTCAATAGTCCCTCCCCAGCCCTCCTGTAGCCCCCTTCAGATACTGGAAGGCTACTCTAAGGTCTCCTGGCAGCCTTCTCTTCTGCAGGCTGCAGAACCCCAACTCTCTCAGCCTGTCCTCATAGCAGAACTGCTCCCATCTCAAAGCATCTTGGTGGCCTCCTCTGGACTGTCTCCAACAGTTCCATGTCCTTCTTTAGTTGGGGGCTCCAGAACTGCACACAGTACTCCAGGTGGGGTGTGAGGAGAGCAGAGCACAGGGGCAGAATCCCCTCCCTTGCCCTACTGGCAATGCTTCTCTTGCTGCAGCCCAGGACATGGTTGCTGTCTGGACCACATGTGCACACTTCAGGCTTATGTCCACTCACAAGTAACACAAGAGCCACCCCTTCACTCGTAGGCTCCCCCACTGTGGTGGTTTGGCTATTGCCTGCCCCCCCACCCCACATTGTGAAATAACCCAGGCTAGGACTCAGCCGACTGGAAGTTAATAAATGAAGCTTTATATTTACAGCTATGCACAATAGCCAAGCAGATATTTACAGACATATACAGTGAAAAGGTAATACAGCCCCTCCCAAAGATCAAAATCCCTAAGAGGGGTTTCTAACCACCCCTACCACCTTTCCCCCCTTCCCCAATCTTCTCTCACCATCTGTTGATGCAGCAGATAGGTGAAGGTTGATCAGCCAAGGGGGTTAGCAGGAGGAAAAGAAGTTAGTGGAATTATTCAGAATCAGCTACAAAAGGCAGGGACAAAGGAGCCATGCAAGGAGCAGGCCACAGCCCAGAGAGGTCTGAAGCAGCCTGACTTATCTATATTTGGGTTACAACTCTTAAACCAGTATTTTTTTCTTTCTCAGTAAAGCTGTGAGTGGAGTAGCATTGTCAGTGCTTTCCTCTCAGCCTATAGTCTAATTTCTAATTCAAATCCTCCAATTAGTTCACACCAGCACACCCACAAACAAAGCCAAATTCACTTGTGGGTTGATCAGACAAAGGAAAAGGTGTCCAGAAGCCCAGCTCTGATAGCCAGAAATGAATTCACGCTCCTCCAGTGCTTCCGAAAGCATCCCCCAAAGGCTCTTTAAAAGAGTCCGTATGCAACGAGCAGAGCACTTTGCATTTCAGATCACCACTGCCCGTTCCAGCAGCAATGGCTGCCACTCAGAAGGTGTCCAGCACAGCCTTCAGCTGGTTCAGAATCAAACCCAGCTTCTTTCCACACTCCAGGGCTGTAAATTCAATAGAAGAGAAGTTCCCACCTCTAAGACCTGTGCTAACACTTGCGCCATGATTCATTTAATCCAAGGAGCTCATTTAGGACCAGTTGATTAGAAATGCCCTGAAATCCTCCTTGCCTGCTCCTGTCTGTCACTCTGCTGGGATGAGAGGTGCCAGCACGTCCCAGGGTTGCACACAACCTCCCACAGCCCTCTAACCTGTAGCAAAACAGTCCAGAACCTGGGAGATAATTGCAGCTAAGGAGGTTAATAGCTACCCTGCAGCTGATGCAAGGCACAAAGAGAGTTGTCGCTGCTGCTGGGGGAAGGAGAGAAGGCAGAACCAACATGAATTACTCCATTTGGGGGAGGTCAGGCCAGCCAAGCTGAATGGTCCTTCTTGGCCTCAGCATCTATACATATTCTCGTCTGGCCTGCATTCAAGCTTGCTTGTAGCTTGCTGTATTGTGTCAGCTCTTTGCTAGCGCCCAGGAAAAGGTCTTCAGCCACAAGAGCCCACAGGAGTTGAGTTAATTAAGCCCCCAAGGGGCTTAATTAGCTACACCAAGACTATTTTTCATCAAGCAAACACCAAGACCCTGTCAGAGACCTACAGGACACAAATTCCTCCTTCAATCAAATGGAACAGAGGTGCCTTCAGATGCCTGGTGAATACTCTTCACCAACCCAGCAAGCTTGGACCTGGACTGGAGCTGATAAGATAATGCCATAAAATGGAAAGAAGTAGCCAGAGAGGAAGGGGAAGAGCTGTTCTGAAGCCAGACCCTTGCATCAGCAGGACAAATGAGCTTAAAGTCTCTTCAGTGAAGCCAGAGTGGCCAGAGCCAGGCAGGGTTTTTCTGTGGACCCAGGCTGGGTGCAAAGCAGGGGGATGAAGAAGACAATTGTGAATCCCAGGCAGCTGGCAGGACCATGATATCCTCCTCCTTTTATCCTGCTCTCTAATTTTGTATCTGCAGGGAGAAGCCTTTCAGAGCACACTGGCCAGGTCAATTAAGGCTCCATAAATGTGGCTCTGAAGGGGAGATCCACTCCCCAGTAAACATCCACTCCAACAGGATCACAGTGAATGCAAAGAGGGGGGAAGGGAGATAGGGAATGCCCACGTTTGACACCATTAGACATTTTCACTTTTCAAGGACCCAGCATAAAAGGATGTAGCTGCACAAAGTTTCATCAGTAGGGAAGGAGCTGCTGCACAAAACCTTTCATCAGAGCATAGCCAGGGGTCATTAGCAGAGGCCTCAGGCTAAGGCATTAATTTCCCCAGCTGCCTGCAAGTCAGGGATGTACAAAATAAGCTTTCCATTGCCTGTTTGAACAGCGTTAGAGCCTGCACTGGGTCTGGGTTCTGGAGTTCTGCCTTGCTGGGGGGTGTTGGGTGTTTTATTTAGGGTAGTGATGTTTTTTATAGCCTGCTTGTACCTGCTGGAATACATCCTGCATTACAAGATGGCCACAGGAGGGACTGACAAAGAGCACAGCTGGATTTGATGTAGCTGTTTGCGGTAATCCAGCTCAGAATTTATTGAGCAGGAGTGCAAAATGCATTCCCTCTCCTGGCGAGACACAGGGCACAGCCACCCAGCCCAGCACATGGCTCAGACAGACAGCCCAGCACAGCCACCCAGCCCAGCACATGGCTCAGACAGACAGCCCAGCACAGCCACCCAGCCCAGCACATGGCTCAAACAGACAGCCCAGCACAGCCACCCAGCCCAGCACAGCTACTTACACTGCCACAAATGTCTGTCCCTTGCTTCAGTGAATTCCCTCTCATTCTGAAGCAATTACAGCAAAAGAAGCAGAACTAAGAGAGGATGAGCAGCAAATGTTGAGGTGTTTCACATGTGTTGGTGTACTGAGATGCCAAGCTCTAATGCAGAGCAGTGCTGAGCCCTCTGAGCATCTTCGTGGCCCTCCTCTGGACTGGCTCCAGAAGTTCCATGTCCTGTTCATGTTGGGGGCTCCAGAACTGCACACAATACTCCAGGTGGGGTGTGAGGAGATCAGAGTAAAGGGGCAGAATCCCCTCCCTTGTCCTGCTAGCCACACTGCTCTTGCTGCAGCCCAGCACACAGTTGCTGTCTGGGCTGCACTCACACTGCAGGTTCATGCTGAGCTTTCCACTGCCCAGCAAAGTGAGCTTAAAGAATCATAGAATCAGTCAGGGTTGGAAGGGACCACAAGGATCATCTAGTTCCAAGCCCCCTGCCATGCCCAGGGACACCCTACCCTAGAGCAGGCTGCCCACAGCCTCTGCCAGCCTGGCCAAAAACACCTCCAGGGATGTGGCCACAACTACCTCCCTTGGCAACCCATTCCAGGCTCTCACCACTCTCGTGCTGAACAACTTCCTCCTCACATCCACTGTGAATCTCTCCACCTCCAGCTTTGCTCCATTCCCCTTAGTCCTGTCACTACCTGATAGCCTAAAAAGTCCCTCCCCAGCTTTTTTGTAGGCTCCCTTCAGATCCTGGAAGGCCACAGGAAGGTCACCTTGGAGCCTCCTCTTCTCCAAACTGAACAGCCCCAACTCTTTATACCAGAGGTCTGCTTGCCTGAGCAAGGGCTGGGTGGGAGGAGACACTAACTTAGCACCCTCATGGGAGCAGAGATGCATAGGGAATTTCATCAGGCTTAGCTTTTGGGCGGTGGTTGTTTAGGTTTGGGTTTGTTGCTTTTTGTTTGTTTGTTTGTTTTTGGGTTGGTTTCCTTTTTTTTTCCACTCTTTTAAAGATTCTCTTTGCAGAATAAGCTGCAGTGATATTTTGAACGTGTTGGCCAATTGAGGGGGTTTGCAAAATAAAGCCAGATGGCAGTGGATTACCCAAATGTTTCCTGGTGGGAAGTCAGCCATTCGCTGTGCCTCCGACGTGAAGATCCCACCCAGCTCCCTGCGCCTTGCAGCTCCCAAACCACCTGCTGCCTGGGGCACGAAGGAGGAGCGTTGCAGGTGACCACTCTTCTGTCAGCCCTGGGAAGAGAGCAGGGAGGAAAGCCCATGGGAAATCCTCCACGCACAGCCTGCAGGACGATGTGTGGCTGCGAGCAGCCGGGGCCCTCGCTCTGAGCTCACCAGCAGCTGCTGTGGCTCTGAAAGCACAGGCTGCAAGAAACTGCTGCTGTCCTGGGTGAGTTCTGGCTTTTCCAAGCACGAAGGGAATCACAGGATCACAAGATGTCAGGGGTTGGAAGGGACCCAAAGAAATCATCCAGTCCAACCTCCCTGCCACAGCAGGACCAGACAATCTAGCACAGATCACACAGGAACACATCCAGACAGGCCTGGAAAGGCTCCAGAGAAGGAGACTCCACAACCTCTCAGGGCAGCCTGTGCCAGTGCTCTGGGACCCTTCTAGTCAAGAAGTTCCCTCTTGTGTTGAGGTGGAACCTCTTGTGGTGCAAGTCACACCTATTGCTCCTCGTCCTAACTGAGGGAGCAAGTGAGCAAAGCCTGTCCCCCAGTCCTCACCCCCAGCCCTCAGATATTTATAAACATTTATTAAATCCCTCTCAGTCTTCTCCAGACTAAGCAGCCTCAGATCCCTCACAGCCCCTCCTCCCAAGGCAGTGCTCCAGTCCCCTCAGCATCCTCATAGCCCTCCACTGGGCTCTCGCCAGCAATTCCCTGTCCCTCTTCAACTGGGGAATCAGGGCAACAGCAACTCAAACTGCCCAGCAGCCTACTGTGTCTCCAGCTCTTCACTCACACAGAGATGCCAGACTGGAACCACATGCAAGGGAACACGACAAGACTGCAGCCACTGCCTGAATGAGACACAGAGGAGCACAACTCACAACAGCAACCAAGCAAACTTTCCAGGATGTCCATCACTCCAAAGCCAGCTGCAGCCCCAGCTCCAGGCATCCCCACTGGCTGGGGTCCCATTCTCTTCTCCTTCCTCACAACCACATAGAAAAATGGGAGAGGAGAGGCTGCCAAGTGCAGGAGGAAGTCAGCAACAACAGCTTTGCCTTGCAGTAACTTTCACACATCACTAGCACTGCCTTGCAAGTGTCTCCCTTGCAGCTTCAGGAAACCATTTAAACCACCACTTCCCAAGAGGACCAGTTCAGGTGTCCCTGGTGTGAGCATCTGTGTCAGGCCACAGCACTGAGTGCTGAGCTCCCAGCTGCTGAGCCAGCAGCTTCTTGGGAGCTCCCTTTTCACACAGAATCACAGAAGAGCTTTGGCTGGTAGAGACCTCCAGGATCATCCAATCCAACCTTTGACCCAGCACTGCAAGGCCACCATTAAGCCATGTCTCTAAGCACCAGCTCCACCAGGAAAAGGTGGGGGGAAGAAAGGAAGGAGGGGGAAAGGGGGAGAAAAAGGGAGAAAGGGGAAGGAAGAGGAAAAAAGATGGGGGGGAAGAGGAAAAAAGGTGAGGAGGAAGAGGAAAAAAGTGGGGAACAAGGAGGAAAGGCCTGACTTATTTCTCTCCTGTGCTGTGACTGAGCATGAGGACGCTCCAGTCAAGGTAATTTTCATCCCAGTATAAAGCTGCATCTTGCCAGTTTCAGCCCTGCTGCCTGGGCCAGTCAAAGAGCTTCAGGAGGAACCCAACATCAGGTTCAGTATCCAGAGTCACAGACCACTATTGGGTCCACAAAGTGCTGGCTTATAAAATGATAGTTTTAAAGGGGTTGGAGCTGTGCAAGCATTGCTATACACAACAGCTGGGCAGCTATTTGATGCAGCATCTGAAACATTCTGCCTTTGACAAGATTAATGTGAGGGCTGAGGCTGTCACACAAGCAAGGCTTGCTGGGGAAACGTCAGCTCCACGGCTGAAATCTAACAGCGATGGAGAGACAGGATGCTGCCTGATAGGAGCAAGATGTCCATTTATTGTGTGCAAAGCACTAACTTATATACTCTAAAACCCAAAGCCTTTTACATTGTGTCAAACAGTAATTGCTTGGTACAGTTGTGTGTATCAAGCTATTGGCTAGTAACAGCTTACCGAGGTGCAAACGCACATTGGAGCAAAGCTCACATCCTTTTTACTTGGCTGCCAGACACTCATTAGCTCTAACAAAAACATCTGCCAAGTTTCGTCTCTGTAGACCTTCAGCAACATCTATCTGTGCCCTAGCCGCAGTTTTCCACCAGCTCAGTGGCACCCTGTACCCATAGCTTTTGTTCCAGTAAACTCAAAACATCCTTGCACCAGTCCCTCAGTATCCCGAGCAAAGCCTAACAAAGGAATTCCTACAGAAATCCTTCTGCTCTTCCCAAGGGAAAAGGGAAGCTGAAGGTGCTGTTTTGGGGTGAGATAGTGAGGAAGCCTGACCTTGGCTCTCATGGGTTAAGGAGTAAGAGAAACATCTGGGTTAGAGAATAACAGGTAATCATTACTATTAATTAATTAATATTTAATTAATGTTAATTATTTTTAAATGTTTATCTTA
>VWZI01023261.1:152030-176571 GCA_013396835.1 Psilopogon haemacephalus | reverse complement strand
TTTGGAATGAATAATTGAACTGTTTTCAAGTAGCGGGGGGGGGAGGAGGGGGTGGGGGAAATAATGTGGAATAACACAAACAGACCAAAAAAAACCTACTTTGAGTTTGGTAAACAAGCCCTGAAATCAAGTCTGCCTCGGCATGAAAAATACATCTGAGTTTTTTTAACAGCAAAGAGCTCAGATTTCCCTGTTTATGCAACAGAAAGTTAATGCCAAGGGGAGGGGGGTGAGGGAAATTGATGCCACTAAATGTGAATCAGCACAGCACCAGCAGATCCTGGCTCACACCTCAGTGTTCCAGTGCATCTCTCAAACTGGTGCCAAACTGGCAGTGCTGCTGGCAACAGCATCCCCATCCTCCAGCAGGCAGCCCAAGTCACCCAGCCGGAGCCTCACCCATGGAGAGGAAGAGGTTTTGGGTGTCCTGGGCTTGCCTTTACCCAGGACATTCACTGCCCTTCAACAGGTTGCTGTGGTTTGCTTTCCAGGTTTTGCATCGACTCCCCTGTGCTTCTTTCCTGCTTGTGTGAAAGGAGAAGCAGCACCCACCCAGCCTGCCTGCCAAAGGGACCTGGGCTGGGCTGGGCTGGGCTGGCAGCAGTGCACAGCCCTGAGGAAGGGCAGATCTGAGAAGGAATGTCCAAGCTCTCAGAGCAACTTTTTCTGCTAACTTTTCAAGTCAAAGTGACTGCTTTGTGTATGCAGGATGAAGACAACAGAGAAATGAAGCTTTAGTGGTCATGGTCAAAGGCCAGTCGTGGGTGGACACCACTGTGCTGTGCACACAGGGTGCTGAAGGGCTCCTGCCCTGCTGCTGGAGACCCGCCTGGCTGCTGCTCCTCCCAGCTGGGAGCTGGCTGGCTCCTGGCTCTCCTCTGAGCCCCAAAAAACAGGGACAAGAACACATAGAATCATAGAATCAGTCAGGGCTGGAAGGGACCACAAGGATCAGCCAGTTCCAACCCCCCTGCCATGCCCAGGGACACCCTGCCCTAGATCAGGCTGCCCACAGCCTCTGCCAGCCTGGCCAAAAACACCTCCAGGGATCTAGCCCCAAACACCTCCCTGGGCAACCCATTCCAGGCTCTCACCACTCTCATGCTCAACAACTTCCTCCTCACCTCCAGTCTGAATCTCCCCACCTCCAGCTTTGCTCCATTCCCCCTAGTCCTGGCACCCCCTGATAGCCTAAAATATCCCTCTCCAGTTTTTTTGTAGCCCACTTCACATCCTGGAAGGCCACAAGAAGCCTGGGAGCCTCCTCTTCTCCAAACATCACCACCTCCTAGCCAGAAAGGTGCCCAAGCTAACCATGGAGCATGCACATGATGAAAAGACCACACAGGGTCCTCACATCTCCACCTCCTAGCTACAAAGGCTATGCCCAAGCTAACCATGGAGCATGCACATGATAAAAAGACCACACAGGGTCCTCTTGCAGGTTCTAAGCTCTCTGTGTGAGAGTCAGACTGAGCAGTATGAGCAGATCTCCCAGCAGCAAGTGGCTGTTTGCCCTGTAGAGTGCCACTGCCCAGCATCTCTTCACTCCCGGGAGAAAGGATTCCTCCTACTTTTCCAGGCACAATTCAGGACACATAATTTGAAGGAAAGAAAAACCCAAACACAACAGCACATTCAGTGAAACAAAATGATCCTTCTCCTTCAACAGATGAATACATCACCACCTCCCAGTTACAAAGGCTATGCCTAAACTAACCACGGAGCATGCACATGATGAAAAGACCACACAGGGTCCTCACATCACCACCTCCTAGCCAGAAATGCTGTGCCCAAGCTAACCATGGAACATGCACGTGATGAAAAGACCACACAAGGTCCTCACATCACCACCTGCTAGCCAGAAAGGCTATGCCCAAGCTAACCATGGAGCAGGCACATGATGAAAAGACCACACAGGGTCCTCACATCACCACCTCCTAGCCAGAAATGCTGTGCCCAAGCTAACCATGGAACATGCACGTGATGAAAAGACCACACAAGGTCCTCACATCACCACCTGCTAGCCAGAAAGGCTATGCCCAAGCTAACCATGGAGCAGGCACATGCTGAAAAGACCACACAGGGTCCCTCTTTCAGGCTCTAAGCTCTCTGAGCAGTATTAGCAGATCTCCAAGCAGCAAGTGGCTGTTTGCCCTGTAGAGTGCCACTGCCCAGCATCTCTTCACTCCCAGGAGAAAGGATTCCTCCTACTTTTCCAGGCACAATTCAGGACACATAATTTGAAGGGGAAAAAAAAAAAAAACACAAAACAACCAAAAAAACCCACAACAGCACATTCAGTGAAACAAAATGATCCTTCTCCTTCAACAGATGCCTACAGCATGTGGACACCGAGTGCAAGCCTCTCTTCACTCCTAGGGTGGATGTTTGCAGGCAGGTGAGGTCTCAGCAGCTCACTAATGCACTGAATTATAGAGTGGAAAAAACCGAGGGTGACAGCATCCAGCTGTAGCAGCAGGCACAGGGAATGGAGGTAAACAGTTTAATTACCCAGGCATTGACAGCTCCACAGAGAAATTGATGAAAGATTAAATTTCCTTTTTAATCCCCCTGCCTTTCCCCCCCCTGCATGAACATTTGCCTCCCGGGAGCACAACTCCAGCGTGGAGTTAAATGAGCCCAGACACAGGTTAGCCATTCCCCCTCAGCTCTGCTTGCCTGCCCAGCAGCACTGCGCCAGCTCTCCTCCTTCTCCTTGTCCTGAGGATCAACAGAAGCATTTGAGGTAAGTCAGAATTCCTCCTAGCAGCCAGCCAAAGGGAGATCTTGCCCTGTGGAAGTTCTTTGCAGTTCCTAGATGGAGCCAGGCACAGAGGAACCAAATGAGGTTCAACAAGGACAAGTGCAGAGTCCTGCACCTGGGGAGGAAGAATAAACTGCAGCAGGACAGGCTGGGATGGGACTGCTGGAGAGCAGCCCTGTGAAGAGGGACCTGGGAGTGCTGGTGGAGAACATCCATGGCACAGCAATGTGCCCTGGGGGCCAAGAATGCCAATGGGATCCTGGGGTGTATTAAGCAGAGTGTGTCCAGCAGATCAAGGGAGGTTCTCCTCCCCCTCTACTCTGCCCTGAAGAGACCTCATCTTGAGCACTGCCTTCAGTTTGGGGCTCCCCAGTTGAAGAGGGGCAGGGATCTGCTGGAGAGGGTCCAGCAGAGGGCTATAAGGATGCTGAGGGGACTGCAGCACTGCCTGATGAGGAGAGGCTGAGGGACCTGCAGAAGAGTCTGCAGAAGAGAAGACTGAGAGGGGATTTAATAAATGTTTATCAATATCTGAGGACTGGGGGATAGGAGTGGGGGGACAGGCTCTGCTCACTGCTCCCTGGGATAGGACAAGGACCAAAGGATGGAAGCTGCAGCACAGGAGGTTGCAGCTCAACACAAGGAGAAACTCCTTTCCTGTAAGGGTCCCAGAGCACTGGCACAGGCTCCCCAGAGAGGTTGTGGAGTCTCCTTCTCTGGAAACTCTCTAGACCTGTCTGGATGTGTTTCGGTGTGCCCTGAGCTAGATTGTCTGGTCCTGCTCTGGCAGGGGGGTTGGACTGGATGATCTCTTTGGGTGCCTTCCAACCCCTGCCATCCTGTGAGCCTGTGAATTTAAAGCTTTGATATTCAGACCTCCTCCAGAAAGCCAAAATGCCACAGCTTCTGGCAGCCCAGACCACATTGGTTCCACAGCCTTTGCCCCTCCCAAGCCATGGTCACCTCCCAGAGGTGGCGTGTCCAGTTCTGGAGCCACTAGGACAAGAGGGATGTGGACATGCTGGAGATGTCCAGAGAAGGGCCACGAGGATGCTCAGAGGGCTGCAACACCTCTGCTGTGAGGACAGACTGAAAGAGTTGGGGCTGTGCAGGCTGGAGAAGAGGAGGCTCCCAGGTGACCTTCTTGTGGCCTTCCAGGATCTGAAGGGAGCCTACAGAAAAGCTGGGGAGGGACTTTTTAGGCTCTCAGGGAGTGACAAGACTAGGGGGAATGGAGCAAAGCTGGAGGTGGGGAGATTCAGATTGGAGGTGAGGAGGAAGTTGTTGAGCATGAGAGTGGTGAGAGCCTGGAATGGGTTGCCCAAAGGGCTGGTTGGGGCCAGATCCCTGGAGGTGTTTTTGGCCAGGCTGGCAGAGGCTGTGGGCAGCCTGCTCTAGGGTAGGGTGTCCCTGGGCATGGCAGGGGGGTTGGGACTGGCTGATCCTTGTGGCCCCTTTCCAACCCTGACTGATTCTCTGATTCTATGATGCCACCTCCCTTGCACACTTGGCCCCTTGCTGGGCTCTCCCGCAGGGCTCTCAGCAGCAGGTTGCAGCTCCGAGTGAGCGCAGCCAATAGCTCAGGGGAGGAAGGCTCACAGCAAAACCTTCGCCGGGCTGAAGCAGCAGGTTTTGCTATGCAAACGGCAGTGGCAGCAATCTTTAAAAGAGGAGTTTTTGACAAGCTTTAGGCCAAGGGAAAAAGAAACAAAACCAAAACAGAGGGAAGACAACAATTAATTCATTATTTCCCCTTGCAAAGAAGAGCTCGGAGGCAATGGCCCATCCTGAGCATGACTAACAGCCAAGCTGCCAGCAACCTGCTGCCATCCCAGCCTTCCCCAGCCCTGTGTAATCGATCCTGGTGATGTTCCTCACGTCCATAAAGCTCAAAATAACGGGTTTGCTAAACTTAACAGAAATAGAAGGCCTCACTTTGGTGCCTTTCAGTGTCCTCATGATGCTGCTCTAACATCCCCGGCGCAGATTGCCCCCTCCTGCCCCTCTCTCAGCACTGGGATGCTGCTGGCACTGCAGGCAATTCCAATAGAGGTTGTTTATTTATTTCATGGGTGGCTTATTCAGAACAGCAAAAGTCCAAAGCGGGCAGAAATGGAACTTCTCCTCCACCAGCATCCCCAAATCCCTCTCCTCCGGGCTGCTCCCCAGCCAGTCCCTGCCCAGCCTGGATTTGTGCTTGGTTGTGTTGTACTTGAAAAGTTGCTGTTTTACCTGCAAAGTTCTCAAAGTCATCCCTGAGCATCTTGAATTAAATCACTCCAGAGCTGTTTGTAGCCACACGCCTGCCCTCAATCTGCCTCATCTCAGTTTGTAATTCCTCGGAGAGAAGGACATTTTTTTTTTCTTTTTTTTCCCCTCCTTTCTCCAGACAAAACAGCAGAAAGCAATGGCTTGGAATCCTGCCACTTTCTTATTAAAAATGAGTATCTAGGCCCAAGCTGTGTGTGCAGAGAGAGAAGGGGGAAAAACAAAAGAGAGAAAGGAAAAGAAAAATCTGTGAGCAGCTCATCTGAAGCACAACATCATGCAAATGTATTCATCTCATTTAGGAAGCCTCAGGAAGAAGGCAAACTGAGAGCGGGTGAAGAGTGCTCCAGATGCATCCTTGCCATGTTTGCAGTGACCACTCCAGAAGATAAACAGTGCCAAGGGTGAGAACTGCCAGGCCACTCTGGCTCTATAAAGCAGAGAAGCCAACCAGCATGAGGCCACAGGGAGATCATAGAATAAGTTAGGGTTGGAAGGGACCACAAGGACCATCCACAACCAACCCCCTGCCATGCCCAGGGACACCCTGCCCTAGATCAGGCTGCCCACAGCCTCTGCCAGCCTGGCCAAAAACACCTCCAGGGATCTGGCCCCAAACACCTCCCTGCAGGGGCAACCCATTCCAGCCTCTCACCACTCTCCTGCTCAACAACTTCCTCCTCACATTCACTCTCAATCTCCCCAACTCCAGCTTTGCTCCATTCCCCCTAGTCCTGCCACTCCCTGAGAGCCTAAAAAGTCCCTCCCTAGCTTTTCTGTAGGCCCCTTCAGATCCTGGAAGGCCACAAGAAGGTCAGCTGGGAGCCTCCTCTTCTCCAGCCTGCACAGCCCCAACTCTTTCAGTCTCTCCTCATAGCAGAGGTGCTGCAGCCCTGTGCTGGTTTGAACTAATTAGAGGATTTGAGTAAGAAATTAGACTATAGGCTGAGAAATGAAAACACAGGATGTCACTTCACTCACAGCTTTACTGAGAGAGAAAAAAAACTGGTTTAAGAGTTGTAACCCAAATATAGATAAGGGAGATGGTTTCAGACTTCTCTGGGCTGTGACTGCTCCTTGCATGGCTCCTTTTCCTTGCCTCTTGTAGCTGATTCTTAATAATACCGCTAACTTCTTACTGCTAATCCCCCCTGGCCAATCTACCTTCGTCTATCTGCTGCATCAACAGCTGGTGAGATAAGATTGGGGAAGGGGGGAAAGGTGGTAGGGGTGGTTAGAAACCCCTCTTAGGGATTTTGATCTCTGGGAGGGCTGTGGTGTTTCTGGATTACCTTTTCACTGTACATGTCTGTAAATCTCTGTTATACACTATAAATATCTGCTTATCTATTGTGCATAGCTGTAAATATAAAGCTTCATTTATTAACTTCCTGTAAAGGGTTAAGCCTCACCTGAAGCTAGGTGAAGATAAGCAAAGGTATATCAGCCAGGGGGGATTAGCAGCAGGAAAAGTTAGTGGAATTTTTCAGATTCAGCTAAAAAAGGAGAAAGCCAGGCAGGAGCAGCCACAGCCCAGAGAGCTCTGAAGCAGTCTGACTTATCTATATTTGAGTTACAACTCTTAAAACACTTTTTTTTTTTCTCTCAGTAAAGCTGTGAGTGGAGTAGCATTGTCAGTGCTTTCCTCTCTCAGCCTATAGCCTCATTTCTCATTCAAATCCTCCAATTAGTTCAAACCAGCACAAAAGTTAATACAGAAACACCACAGCCCCTCCCAGAGATCAAAATCCCTAAAAGGGGTCTCTAACCACCCCTACCACCTTCCCCCCTTCCCCAATCTCATCTCATTGTCTGTTTCATGCAGCAGATAGGCAGAGGTAGACCAGCCAGGGGGGATTAGCAGCAGGGAAAGAAGTTAGTGGAATTATTCAGATTCAGCTACAAAAGAAGAAAGCCAGGCAGGAGCAGCCACAGCCCAGAGAGCTCTGAAACCATCTCCCTTATCTATATTTGGGTTACAACTCTTAAAACTTTTTTCTTTTCTTTCTCAGTAAAGCTGTGAGTGAAGTAGCATTGTCAGTGCTTTCCTCTCTCAGCCTATAGCCTCATTTCTCATTCAAATCCTCCCATTAGTTCAAACCAGCACAGGAAGAAGAAAAAGGCAGGAGCTGCTCAGCCTCACCAAAAGAAAAAAAAAAAAGAGTTCCCATGCAACTGCAGCCCAACCAGCTAGAGATGAAATATTAAACCCTAAATGCACCTCTGAATAATTTAGGTCAGCCAGATCTTGCTGTTAATTTACTTCCATATGATTTAAATGCAATTAAGATCACCTGGAAGCCTTTTTTTATCCTCACTTAACGAGTCCTAAAGAAACGCCAGGAAGTTTGGAACTTTGCTTTCCTTTGCTAAATCAGGTTTTGACCTGACCAGCTTGAAACTTGTTCACCTGAACCAGCCTGAACTGGATGGGTAAAACTCATAGCAGTGACATTTCTGGTGTCAGGGGAAGCAGACAGGACATCAGAACTTGAGCTAACATCTCCTGACAGTTGTGGCTGATTAAATGCTTAACCTCTTCTTTTTTTTTTTCCCTTCTTCTTTATTCTTTTCTTTCCCTCCTGTGATGCAAACCAACCACGAGAACCTTACTAACAAAGGCAAAAGGCAGGACTCATCCCCAGGGAGTGCAGCCCAAAATCACCCATGATCATTTCATCCTGCCTCAGTCTACATCACCCACCAAGGCTCCCTGAGCTGTGAGCACACCTTGTGAAAGCTGCTGGGGAAGCACCAGCAGAGGAGGCTGAGTTGTGCACACAGAGAGGCCACAGCTCCAGACAGATACAGACTCGGAGGTGTTCTCAAGCCCATTATCAAAATGCACTCGGGGTAGATATGGAGAACTGAAGGACCTGCACGAGAAGGCTTCCCAAAAATCACCAAACAGCTGCAGCAGGACCTGTTTGGCAGCAGCAATTCCCCCCTGCCAGGCAGCTACATCTCTCACTGCATTTTAGAGCTCATAACTGGGAACACCAAGTGCCTGTGATGAAGCTGAAAGCTGAAAGCACAGAGGCTCTCAGGGGCAGCAAGCTGAAAGCCATCCCCTGTGACTGCTGCTGAGTGCCACAGAGCTGTGCCCAGAGCAGGCAAAGGCTGATGGCACATGGAGCTTAGAACTAACTTGCCATCAGTGATTCCATCACAGAAAGCAGCTGGAGAGCAGAGCAGGGTCTGCTTGGAGCAGTTCTGCTCAAGGCAGCAGTAACAACCCTGTGATCTCATTAGCAGTGTGCTGTAACCAGCCTGGATGCCACTTCCAGCTCTCACACTCACAAAGCATCTCAGAAGCCTCAGCTACCATCAGGCTTCAGCTGTTTCAATAGCAAGCACTGATCCAAACCCCAGCAGAGTCATTCTTCACAGCAGAAGATACTGACAAGGCACTGAGGCACCACGGACACCAGGGCAAGCACTGGCACCTCAGACACCAGGGCAAGTGTTGGCACCCTGGTAAGTGACAGCACCACAGACACCAGGGCAAGTGTTGGCACCCTGGTAAGTGATGGCACCTCAGACACCAGGGAAGTGTTGGCACCACAGTAAGTGATAGCACCACAGACACCAGTGCAAGTGTTGGCACCACAGTAAGTGATGGCACCTCAGACACCAGTGCAAGTGTTGGCACCACAGTAAGTGATGGCACCTCAGACACCAGTGCAAGTGTTGGCACCACAGTAAGTGATGGCACCTCAAACACCAGGGAAGCGCTGGCACCTCAGACACCAGGGCAAGTGCTGGCACCACAGTCAGTGGTGGCACCTCAGAGACCAGGGAAGTGCTGGCACCACAGTAAGTGATGGCACCTCAGACACCACGTTAAGCGTTGGCACCACAGTAAGTGCCGGCATCTCAGTCTGCTGCAGAAGGCATTTCCAGCTCCCTTCACAAGGTAATGCAGCCAACACTGATGGTAACTGCAGATGCTGCTCTCCAGCCCCCATCATTTGCCTGCTCCAGTCCCACCCAGACAAACCCTCTGCAGTCTCCATGCTGCCCATCTCCGGGCTGCTCCACTCCTCTGCCCACTCATGCATATTCAAATAACATCTGGGCAGGGAGGAGCTGCCCAGGACGGCCCAAGGGAATGCTCCTCTCACAGCAAACATTCGCAGGGAGCTCTTGGTTATTGGCATTGCCAGGACACTGCTGCAAAGCCTCCTTAACCTCACTGCTCTGGATAGGCTCCAAGGCTGGAAATTGCTTTCTGCATGCCAGAGTCATCTCTGCACCTCCAGTCAAGGACTCCAGTTCCCAAACAGAGTCAGAGAAGACTTTCCATCAGCTCTCTGGAGGGACCATCCAGTGTTAAATTATTTTCTAGACTGGAACAGAAAGCAGTGCCATGAGCTACTGTGAGTTGCACTGCAGTGGTCAGAAGCCTCTAAGCATGACATAAAGGTGGCAGCCAGCAGGAGACTTGGAAAAGGAGGGGGAAAAAAACAATAAATAAGGGGAGCGGAAGGGAGGAAAGAAAGAAGGGAAGGAGGGAATCATAGAATGGTTTAGGTTGGAAGAGACCTCAAAGATCATCCAGTTCCAAACCCCCCTGTGCCATAGGCAGGGACACCTCCCACTAGATCAGGTCGCTCAAGACCTCATCCAGCCTGGCCTTGAACACCTCCAGACAGGGAGCAGCCACAACCTCTCTGGGCAGCCCATTCCAGTGTCTCACCACCCTCACTGTGAAGAATTTCCTCCTAACATTCCATTTAAATCTCCTCTCTGCCAGTTTAAACCCATTCCTCCTCATCCTGTCATTACAAGACCTTGTGAATAGTCCCTCCCCAGCCCTCCTGTAGGCCCCGTTTGGATATTGGAAGGCTACTCTAAGGTCTCCTAGAAGCCTTCTCTTCTCCAGGCTGCAGAGCCCCAACTCTCTCAGCCTGTCCTCATAGCAGAGCTGTTGCACCCCTCTGAGCATCTTCGTGGCCTCCTCTGGACTCTTCTCCAACAGTTCCATGTCCTTCTTGTGCTGGGGAGGGAAGAAGGGGAGGAGGCACCTTCAGTCTTTAAACTCTGTACTGTTACACCAGAAGTATAGAAAACCACTTGGTGGGCACTCAGCATCCTGCTGTTGTTGATTCATGCATTTTCAAGATAGCCTGGATATTGCAGGGCTCTTCATCTTTGTTTGTTTGGTTTGGTTTGTTAGGGGGTTTTGTTCGTTTGGGTTTTGGTTTTTTTTTTTCTTAAAATTNAAAAAAATTGAGATGCACAACATAACAATGCACTCAACTGCACTCCAAGTAAAACATTCAGGAATCAGTTTTACAGGGCCCATTTAAGAAGCAAAACAAAACACACACACACAAAAAAAAACCCAACAACAACCCAAAACCAGAAACAACCAAACCCTAAGAACCAAGCAAATATCCTTCCTGCACATCCCTGTGCAGGCATCAAATCCTGCCAAGGTGATGTGCCTCAGGACACCTGTTGACACTTCAACAGGTTTTGAAATAAATCTTAAATAAAACAAGCTGGAAAGGGAAAGAAGAAGGAGGAAGGAAAGAAGGAAGGAAGGCTCTTGACATAGATGAATGAGACAGCAGCAGCACGGAACTTTCCAGGAGGCATAAGTCTCACCTGAGCTAAAGACTCAACCTGTGACTATTTTAAGGCAGGGAAAATTCACCACTCCAAGACAAAACCTGTAAGGTTGTTTCCAGCAGGCCACCTGAGGCAGCTGCTTGGCAGTGCAGACAGGTTCAGGGCAGAGCACTTTGCCTGCAAGTCAGCAAAGGAAACTCAGCATAGCTAATGCAATTACCCAGCCCCTCCTGCACTCCTCTGCAGTTTTAAATCTCTGCCCTGGCTGCTGTTTGCTGAGACGTTTCTATTATTTCCACTGCCTCTTTTTAAAGGTTTTTAGAATCCCAAGTTCAGTCGTGTTGACCGGGTTCAAGCAGCAGACATCTCCTGAAGGCACAGAGCAGCAGCTCAGCAGCAAACCACACTGACCTCTGCTTATCCTCCTTAGCCTCAGAAGCAGCAAGCCAGACATGGGGGGACTCCCCCTGCCTTGTTTCTGCAAGGAGGGGAAGGGAGAAGGTTAACATCTGCTGTCAGCTCTTTTTTTCCTTCAGAAAGATCCTCTCCTGCTCCTTCCTAAAGGATCTTGGCTATATCCCAGACGAGGAAAGAACTCTCAACATAAACCCACACATTGACAGTAAAGGTCCCTGTCACATCCTTTGGGAGTCAGTGTTAGACAGAACCTTCATCTTTCAACACCTGACCAGGCTAACGCTGAGCTGGGCAGACTGTGCCAATTTCGTAGAGTCACAGAATGGCTTGGGTGGAAGGGACCTCCAAGACCCTTTCAGGGTGGTTCTGCTATCAGAAGGACAAAGTCTCTGTCAGGCCAAGCATCCAAACACCTGCAGCCAGCTCCAAAATGCGGCAGGACTGCTTGGGGAGCTCTAGCACAGGGAGGAAAACTAAACTCGGTTTTCCAGGTACAATTTCTGGCTAGCTGGAACTACACCTTCGAGCAGGAGCAGAGGGAAATTGCCTCAGACTTGTTGAGGCAGAAGACAATCAGTATGCACATGGCCAAGGACCAGACACATCCCTTCCATTGCAGGGAGGATGATTGATTCTGCCCTGGTTTGTTTCATTTTCTTCCAACTTTATCAACCAAAGGAAGGTTTTATCCACCCAAGACAGCTGCTGCTCTGAGCAGGAAAAAAGAAAAAAACAGCATCTAATTTGGTACTAAGTATTCAGGGTGGTAACAGTCACTGCACTCCCAGCACATCTCACAGGGGAGAGGGAGAGTGCAGATGTGTGAGAGGGGAGAAAATTAAACCCCCTGACTGGCTGCCAAGGTGTGACATCAGAGCAGGAGCCCCCAGTGAAAGCAGAAATGGACACAGAGCAGCACTCAACTCTGGTTGGACAAGGGGTGCTTTGCTTGGGGCTTTTGCCTTATCTATTAAACTGTCTTTATCTCAATTCACCACTTTTCTTACTCCTACCTTCCCCATTCTGCCCCCATCCCACCAGTACAGGAGTGAGTGATGCCCGTGTGGGGTTCAGCTGCCAGCTAGGGCAACATTGCCCAACTCTGGTTGGACAAGGAATCTTTTGGTGTGCTTTGCTTGGGGCTTTTGCCTTATCTATTAAACTGTCTTTATCTCAACTCACCACTTTCCTTACTCCTACCCTCCCCATTCTGCCCCCATCCCACCAGTACAGGAGTGAGGGATGCCCGTGTGGGGTTCAGCTGCCAGCTGGGGCAACATTGCCCAACTCCAGTTGGACAAGGAATCTCTTGGTGTGCTTTGCTTGAGGCTTTTGCCTTATCTATTAAACTGTCTTTATCTCAACTCCCCACTTTCCTCACTGCTACCCTCCCCATTCTGCCCCCACCCCACCAGGGCAGGAGTGAGGGATGCCTGTGTGGGGTTCAGCTGCCAGCTGGGGCAACACCATCACAGCCTGGGTGCATCACCTCGCCTGTAACAAACACCTCTGTGAATTTAGCCTCCTACAGAAAGGAAAACAACAGAGCCAATCAAGAGGAGGCTCCCAAGTGCTGTTTCAGTTTTCCTTCTTTTCACATAGGGGTGGAAGATCTAATGCTCTGCCTTCCTCCTAGAAGGGCAAAGCTTTGTCTCCTCTTCCTTCTTCCCTGGCCTGGAGCTCAGAACACTCTCCAATAATTAATGACCAGGGCCTCTCTGCTCTTTAATCTAGATAAGCATCAGCAATATTTCACACAGCAGGCACTAGGGGAACGAAGGTGCTAAGTGGCTTGCCCAAGGTCACACCACGAGGCTGTACCAGAGGGCTGAAATCAGCTCTCCTTTGCAGGACACCCATCCACAGCTCCCGTGAACTGCAGCAGTAATGCTGCCCCTCAAATGACAAAGTCCTGTAGGTGCTTGCCTGCAGTCCATGATCACCTTTTAAACTGTTCTGAACAGAAGACTCCCCACACACATCCAGATGTCCTGCTGCCCCGAAGTGGGCTGCAGAGCTAAGGAGAAGAGGAAGGGCTCAACAACTGTCCAATGGGGCTGAGCCAGCTCTTTCCTGCATCTAGTAGAGCCTCTGCCAGAAACCCTGGGTGGACAGAAGGGCAGGCCAAGGAAAAAGATTCTGATAGGAGATGATCTATCACCCCCCAGCTGGAGCAGAGGAGCTTCCATGGGAACAGAAGGAAAAACCTTTTCCCTATGAGGGTGACAGAGCCCTGAAGCAGGCTGCGCAGAAAGGTTGTGGAGTCTCCTCCTGCAAGGGCTCCCGGAGCACAACCATTTACCCAAGCTGCACAAAGACTCTTCCTCGCTTCTCACCCTCCACCCCCGCCCAATGTTTGGTTTAAAGCAGGAGTTCTTCCTCACTTTGCTTTTGCAAAACACAATGAAGAAAGAGGTTAGATCCTTTCTTATTCCTGCGGGAAAACTTCGGCCTCTGTAGCACCTTCAGGCAGAGCATCCTGCTCCTTTCAGCCGCTCCTCATTCAGATCAGGCTCCCTTTCTTCTCTGCAGCAGTACACACCGGTTCGAGGAGGTGTCAGTGGATGCTTTATTACAAAAGCCGAAGCCAGGCTTTATCCACAATTTTCTAAATCTCATTAAAAGGTTCTTTCATATTGTAGATAGGATAAAGTAGCACTTTAAAACTTTCTAAATCTCTTCCCGCCGGCGCGGGGGGACCCGGTGCCATCCGCAGCCGCAGCCGGCTGACAAAAGGGATGCCTTGGGGGGCGAGTCTGTTGGCGGGCAGATAAAGTGAATCACCGTCCCCGAGACGGGCCCCGTTTGTTAATGCCGGCTCAGAGACCAGAGCATCGCCGCTCCCCCGTTCCTGCGGCAGGAGGAGAGGCGCAGCCCGCGGCTGCTCCGCTGCCTGCTCCGCTGCCTGCTCCGCTGCCCTCGCTGAAGCGCTCTGGAGTCTCCGCTCTCGTTGCGCAGGGGAGAGCAGCAGCATCAAACGCTCCCAGCGAGCTGGGGCTGAACAGAATGGAGCTGGACAAGCCTCAGGCCGTTTCCAGGCTAAGCTTCTGTTTCGCTCGCGTTGTTAAGAACATCTCCGGGCAGCTCAAGCCCTGCTTTTCGAAACGAGGCTAATAGCAGGAGCTGTGCCTTGGAGGACATTCCTAATCAGGGATTATCCTCCCGGCCTGCCAATGGTGGCAGGTTTATTTCTCTTGACTAATTCCACTGGATTTTCTGAATGAAAGCAAAGTAATGAAAGCTCCTCTCTATAAATTACCAATTTCTGTGTGGCAGCCAGGGCTGCCTTTCCATTTAAAACTTGTTTAGCCCCGGGCTCCAATTCAGTGAAGAACTCGGGGATGATGACTCAGTGCTTTGCAGAAGCAGCCTTGCACTTAGGTGCACCTTGGCTCAGCACTCATTTCCCAAGCTGAAAATTCCATAAAGGCTGATCACAGGCACTTAACTCTTCTCATCTAAGGTTTGCATTTGGCCAGACGTCTGGGGATACCCCCAAATCCCCAGGTAGAACTTTTAGCATGGGAAATTTACCTGGTGAGGTTTGCAGCTGAAGCAAGCACTCAGCTCTTTGGGCTGTCAAGGCAGGCAGGCAACCACAGCTCCAGCCAACCAGCAAGCATCACCCAACAAAATAGAATCATAGAATGGTATCGGTTGGAAGAGACCTCAAAGATCAGCCAGTTCCAACCCCCCGCCATAGGCAAGGACACCTCCCACTAGATCAGGTCAGACCTCATCCAGTCTAGCCTTGAACACATCCAGGGAGGGAGCAGACACAACCTCCCTGGGCAACCTGTTCCAGTGCTTCACCACCCTCACTGTGAAGAATTTCTTCCTAACATCCCATTCAGAATTGGAGTAACCTTGCTTAAGTTTGTCAAAATGGACTCAAGGAAGCCTGCCAGAATAAAATAATGCAAGTAAATTAATTAATTAACCACATCTGGGGATACCCCCAAATCCCCAGGTAAAACTTTTATCATGGAAAAGATACCTGGTGAAGTTTGCAGCTGAAGCAAGCACTCAGCTCCTTGGGCTGTTAAGGCAGTCAAGCTACCACAGCTCCAGCTGGCCAGCAAGCATCACCCAACAAAATACTACAGAACTGGAGTAAGCCTGCTTAAGTTTGTCAAAATAGACTCGAGGGAGCCTGACAGAATAAAATAATGCAAGTTAATTAATTAATTAACCAATGCAAAACAGAGCCACGATCATGTGCCAGAGATGCTCTTCGTTGTTGCATCTTATAGCAAATGTTGTCAAAGTGATCCAAAAGCAGCAAGGCTCCAGAGGTCAACCACCCTGAGAGAAACTCACTGACTGAGAGATGGGAAGGGCCTGGAGATACATCCAGGGTGAAGACTCCAAAGGAAGCAGCTGGTCATTGCTCAAGGAGGTTGACAAGAATAGAGAATTGGATTTCCTTAACCCTGGAGACACAGCCAAAACAATCCACCCGGGCAGAGCAGCACATCTGATGCTGCAGCAGACTTTGGAGGCTGTTAAGTGTTGTGTGGTCTTGTCCTGATATGAATTTCAGTGAAGAAAGGGAAATAATAAAGGAGAATCTTGAAAGGCAGTTTCTCAGCTGCTTTTCAATTTCCTTGTTAGAATCTTCTATTACATCCTCAGCTGCTCTGACCTTGTCCTGCCCCTAGAGAAAGCTCAAGGCTTTTAAAAGCATCTTTCTAGGCTGCCCAGCTCTCCCTTAAGTAAGGGCAGAAGTACTCCACTCAGTACTTGATGCTTCTGATACCTGAGGATTGCTGCCAGGGTATAGCAGCCTCCAGCATGCAAAGGCACTGCACAGACAATCACCCACTACAGCATCCTCTGGGCTCAGCAGAGCTGCTGGATGAATCCCATGGAATGGCAGCCACAGACAAGAGCAGAAGGGTTAAGGCTGCTTTCTGTCTCAGTTTCCCCTTTCTTTGCTGTTTTCTCCCAGCACCTTGGGACATTCCTCTGAAATGAGCCTATGAGAAGGTCAGGAAGGGATTTTTTACAAGGGCTTGTAGTGATAGGATGAGAGGGAATGGATTTGAACTCAAGGAGGGCAGATTTGGACTGGAGATGAGGAAGAAATTTTTGACATGGAGGGTGGGGAGACACTGGCACAGGATGTCCAGGGACTTGTCCCCTCCCTGAAGGTGTTCAAGGCCAGGCTGGATGAGGCCTTGAGCAACTTGGGCTGGTGGGAGGTGTTCCTGCCCATAGCAGGGGGGTTGGGACTGGATGATATTTAAGATTCTTTCAAATCCAAACCATTCCATGATCCTATGAATTGACCACCACCAGGAAAGATATAGAATTGTAGAATCCTAGAATCAGTCAGGGTTGGAAGGGAACACAAGGATCAGCCAGTCCCAACCCCCTGCCATGCCCAGGGACACCCTACCCTACATCAGGCTGCCCACAGCCTCTGCCAGCCTGGCCAAAAACACCTCCAGGGACGTGGCCCCAAACACCTTCCTGGGCAACCCATTCCAGCCTCTCACCACTCTCATGCTCAACAACTTCCTCCTCACCTCCAATCTGAATCTCTCCACCTCCAGCTTTGCTCCATTCCCCCTAGTCCTGTCACTCCCTGAGAGTCTAAAAAGTCCCTCCCCAGCTTTTCTGCAGGCCCCCTTCAGATTCTGGAAGCCCACAAGAAGGTCACTTGGAAGCCTCCTCTTCTCCAAACTGAACAGCTCCAACTCCTTCAGTCTGCTCACAGCAGAGGTGCTGCAGCTCTCTGAGCATCCTCATGGTCCTCGTATCCCAGTTAGAGTCTCTTTTGCAGCCACGGCTGAACAAGGCTGGCACAAAACTCAGGCAGCACCATTCTGCTGCAGTCTCACCACCTGTGAGCACCTGTGCAGATGTTCAGTGAAGCCCAGTTACATCCCCTGAGACCACAAGTCGTTGGCTCTGCCACACACAGGCTCCCCACAGAGGGAGAGAGCTCTGCCACCGCTCTTACCGAGAGTTTCAGGCTGCATTTGGAATTCAGAGGAACAGGCAATGCACTCCAGACTGAGCACAGCTCCCACTGATACAAGGCTCCATTTGTCCCAGGCTGTCAGCCCAAAGGACCTCTGGAGCAGGAGTAATTACAGCTATGCACACTTCATGGCCCCATTATTCTGACAAAGTGGCGCAAGGAAGCTCTGATGCAGAGGAGAATCAGCTCTACTTATTTTGTATTACAGTGACTTTAATACGGTTGTGGTTTATCTTTACTCCTGTCTATATATCTCAGTCCTCTCCCCTGCTTTTGTGTCTTGCTTCTCTCGCTGGATGCTACCCTGGGTCTCCTCGGGGTATTGCATCTTCAATAAAGTAGGAGAACATTAGGGGTGAGGAGCAAGCTCTCCATGCGAGTCACATCCTGAGTGACAGGGGACCAAAAGCCTCTGTGTTCTGAACTTCTGCCACTGCCATCCTTTCAGATGTGCTGCTGGTGCCGCTCTGACTACAGGGCTGTCCTCAGTACTTTATTTATCAACAGCAGCTCCACACTCCCTGCATGGTGATGTTCTTCGCTCAGCTCCTCAGGCAGCTCACACTTCTGGGCTGATCTGATTCTGACAACATTCCTTGCTCTTGCAATCATAGAATCAGTCAGGGTTGGAAGGAACCACAAGGACCATCTAGTTCCAACCCTCCTGACGTGCCTAGGGACACCCTACCCTAGATCAGGCTGCCCAGAGACTCTCCTCCACCAGCTGACAGAAGTGCAGAGGGGGCTGTGGAGTGCTCTCACTGCCCAGTCCTCCATCTGCATCTCTCAAGTCTGTGCCTGCTTCTTCACCAGCAGCAGTGCAAGTGCTGTGCAACCACCATGCTACAGCATTCATACATCTACCTGAAGGGAGATTGTAGCCAGGTGGGGTTGGTCTCCTCTCCCAGGCAACCAGCAGCAGAACAAGGGGACACAGTCTCAAGCTGTGCTGAGGGAAGTATAGGCTGGATGTTAGGAGGAAGTTTTTTGCCAGAGAGAGTGACTGGCATTGGAATGGGCTGACCAGGGAGGTGGTGGAGTTGCTGTCCCTGGAGGTGTTCAAGAAAAGCCTGGATGGGGCACTTAGTGCCATGATCTGGTTGATTGGATAGGGCTGGGTGTTAGGTTGGACTGGATGAGCTTCAGGTCTCTTTCAATCTGGTTTGTTCTGTTCCATTCTGTTCCAACAGGCTTGGGATGCTCTGGCCAGAAAGAAACCCTCCTTCAGAAAATATTCTGCTGACAAGAGAAGCCTGACTGCTGTGAATGCAAAGGTGAGGAAGGTCCCTGCCTGACAAATCAGAGTTGGCAGCGTAGACTATTTTAGAAATGAAGACATGGGAGTGGAAAAGCATCTTGGAGGAAGGCTGGAGAGGGCAGCCAAGAGAAGCAGCTGCTCTGGCTCGCCTTCACTTGTGCCAGTCTGCAGCTCCATGCAGGCTCAGGAGTTTTAGGAGACTGCTACCAGTCAGCCCCTCTGCATGGCATGCCCCAAAGCTCTGTGGAACGACAAGGAGCAGAACTCCTGAGATCTTACCGAGGGCAGTTTGAGGACAAGCACAGGAGGGGACATTCTCCCCCTAGCCGGGGCCAGCACACCTCATCAGCAGCTGACTCAAACTACACCAGCCTACATCGACCCCGCCTGGAGAGCCATAGCAGGAAGTCCACAGCATCTTTCACAGGAACAGCCCAGCAGTGAGAGCTGAGGCTGCCACAGGACAGAGCACACACCAAGGATCTGTCAGAGTAAGGGGACTTCCAGTACCACTTCTGAGAGCAGTGTCAGAAGATAGTGGGGCACGACTGTGCCAGACTTTGCACATCAGAGCTGGTCACCAGGCAGACCTGGCTGCAGGCAGAAGAGACAGAGGTGCAGAACAGAGGTGACAGGAGTGCCTGGAAAGAGCAGAGCAGAAAGGCATGGGGAGCAGAAGCCAGGCTGGCTCTGCAAAGCAGATTTCTTTTTCCTTCCTCTTTGCCTTGGCTTTCCAAAGAAGAAGGAGAGCCTGTGCTGGCAGCAGCCTGCTAGCAGCAAGTGTGATTTAAACCAGCACTCAGATTCAAGAACGAAGGGCAGGGATCCTACAAGGCAAATTCATACAAACAGATTTTTGTGATGCAAATGCGCTGCACACCAAAGCTTCGCTGCCTGCAGCATCTGCAGGCTGGTATCTGACAGCTCTGCTGAAGAACAAGGTAATTAATTATGATGCCAGGAAATATTGCAGTGCTGCTGGCCTCCCGCAGCTCCTCTGCGTGGGCAGTTTCCACACCAGTTATTCCAGTGGTCCCTATGCACTGCCTGACTCTTACACAGCATTTCCTCCACCCCCATCACCCACCCCAAAAAGAAAGGAATATTTCAGAGCAAGTTTAAAATGAGTATTTCAGAGCAAGTTTTAAACCTGACTGGAAAAGCCTTGTTCAAAGGTCACTGTCTGGAAAAGCTTGCCAGAGTGGAGTTCTGAGGTTAACCTCATGCTGTAGGAAGAGACTAAAAAAAAACCAAAAAAACAGACAAAAAACTCTTCTCCCTGCTTCTCAGCTCACTGCATTCCAGCAATGAAGTTCATCCACACATGGCGGTTGTCTGCTTGGCTGCAGCTGACAACACTGCTAGAGGGTGCAACACACTGCTAGGGGGACCTTTCTGATAACATGTATAGAGATTTCCTCTTTTCCCCTGCACCCCACTCCCCCCCTCACACCCCCCACCCTATTTCAGGAATAAACAACCAGAGCTGGGCTCACAGAACACCACAGAACTCTCTGGGTTGGATGTGTGGATAGGTTCTGGTTCTGTGTGGACACAAAAGTGGCCAAGTGCTCTCTCTGGCTGCAGAGTAACATCCTTGAGCATCTCCCCGCCCTGGGAGGTGTCTGCGAAGCAATCTGGAGAGGCACTGGCAATGAGAGGAAGGTGACAACAACTCTATTCAGACTTAGCTCCACTGAACAGAACTTCTACACACAGAGCATGTGTTCCACTGCTGTACCTCCGACAGGCTGCCCACAAGGGTGCCTCTGCAGCCTGCTACAGCAAGCTCCCAGTAGCAGGGTTCCCATGTGGGACAAAGGAAAGGCAGAGGGGACGAGCAGGAGCCAAAGGATCATACTGAGAAATGCTCCTAATGTGGCTACTAAATCCTCTCTTGCCTTTTTCATGTGTATCCCCCCCAAATAGACCAAAGAATATCCTTCCCCTCCTGCAGCACGGTGCACAGGCATGGCTGGAGCAGCAACAAGTCACCTCCCTGCCTTGCTCTTCCAGTTGTCCCTTTACCCATGGAGCAGCAACGAGTCACCTCCCTGCCTTGCTCTTCCAGTTGTCCCTTTACCCATGGAGCAGCAACAAGTCACCTCCCTGCCTTGCTCTTCCAGTTGTCCCTTTACCCATTCTTGTCACTCTGGCTGGGCTCAGTTGTCACAGAGACTCCCTCATAAAGCTGTGATTTCAAAGCAATTCCTGACTACATCCATAAATTACCAAGTGCCACACATGGCCCTGGGTCTCCAGGGGAAAGCAAGCAGCCAGCCTGCTGAACAAGCCTCTGCAGATGGGAAAAGCACTCAAATAGATGCAGCTGAATCTTGTTGGTCAATTCCTTTCTGTTTTATGTGTCTGAACCGCTCAGCTCAGACAGGACAGAGGCTGCAGGCAGAATTCTCAAGGAGAGCTCTGCTCAACAGCTCAAAGGTTTCCCTTCTGGCCACGACACTGATTCTGCTCTGACATTTCTGCTGATGAAGGGACATGTCCAGTGTCAAGGCTCTAGAGTGGGCGAGTCCTGTGCAATGAGCAATTAGTGCAGAGCACGTTCCAGCTGGCATTTCTTACAGCAATACTGCCACACAAGTGCCTGTAGAGCCAGAGAACCATGGCACTGGTTGGGTTGGAAAAGCCTTCTGAGATCACCCAATCCAAACATCAACCCAGCACCACCATGGCCACTAAACCACAGCCCCAAGTGCCTTGGCCACACCTTTCTGGAACCCCTCCAGAGACAGAGACTCCACCACCTCCCTGGGCAGGCTGTTCCAGTCCCTGACCACTCTTGCAGCACAGAATTTTTTCCTCATCTCCATCCTGAACCTCCCCTAGCACAATTTCAGGCCATTCCCTCTCCTTTTATCACCTGAGATGGGGAGAAGAGCCTAACCCCACCTCATTGCAGCCTCCTCTCAGAGAGCTGTAAAGAGCAATGAGGTCTCCCCTCAGCCTCCTCTTCTCCAGACTGAACACCTCCAGGTACCTCAACTGTTCCTCCCCAGCTCTGCTCTCCAGACCCTTCCCCAGCTTTTGTAGCCCTCCTCTGGCCATGCTGCAGCCCCTCTATGTCTCGTATCATCAAGCTGCTTTCCTCATCAGGAAGAGCAAAAGAAATCCACACAATGCAAGATGGCAATGCCAAGGAGCTCCTAAAGATCCTCCAGTAAAGAAAGGAAACAGATGAGAAAAACTGGGAAAGAAATGCAAAGATGGATTCATGGCAGTGCTAACAGATTGAGAGAAATGTGGTGGGAAACCCAACAAATTGGGAAATAAATATTGAACTTCTCAGCTGCTCTGATAGATATGACTAATATTTACAAATTGGGAATGTATGGAATCCAAGGCAGCTAGCAGAAGATGAAATCCCAGAAAGAGAAGGCTCTTACCCCCTCTTTACCAGGTTATAGCAGCCCAGTGAGCCCTGAGCTTTTTTGCATTGATCTGTCAACTTCCAGACTGCTTTGGGCCTTGCTTCATTTCACCTCTTCACAGAATGGCTCAGGATGGAATTGACCTTAGAGATCATCTGCTCCAAGCTCCCCCTGACCCAGGTTGCTCAAGGGCTCATCCAGCCTGGCCTTGAACACCCCCAGGCAGGAGGCAGCCACAGCCTCCCTGGGCAGCCTGTGCCAGACTCTCACCACCCTCACACTGAGGAACTTCTTCCTCAGCTCCAGTCTAACCCTGCTCTGCCTCAGCTTCAAACCATTTCCCTTTGTCCTGTCTCTGATACCCTCAACAAAAGTCTCTTTGCAGTACCCTTCAGGTACTGGCAGGCAGCTCTGAGGTCCCTCTGGAGCCTTCTCCTCTCCAGGCTGCACACCCCTAGATCCCTCACCCTGTCCTCATAGCAGAGCAGCTCCAACCCTTGCATCACCTTTGTGATGCGCTCTGGACCCACTCCAGCAGCTCTGTGTCCTCCTTCTGCTAGGGACATCAGAGCTGGAGGCAGGATTGGAGGTGAGGTCTGAGCAGAACAGGGTCGAGGGGCAGAATCCCCTCTCTCACCCTGCTGCTCTGGCTGAAGCCTAGGACAGGATTTGCCTTTCCCAGCGAAGAGGCAAAGCATCCAAAGGTGACACCACGAAGGTTCTTGGCCCAACGTGCTGCCACCACCTGCATCCATAAATGTTAAGAAACTCATTTATAAATGATTGTCTGCAATGCTGCTGCACAATGCATAAAGAAATCCAATTAAGCACAGGGAGTCCAACAGCACTTCCCCTGCCAGTCAGCAGAGCTGCGCCCGATGATGAAATTATTATGCCTGCTATTTGCTCTATACACAAATTAATTGACATTTGGGGTGGCTGTTACCACGAGCCTTTCACAGGCTGCACTTGAAATACAGTAAAACACAGAGCCAAGTGGAATGCAATCTAATTGAATAATGTAATCCTAGCCTCAGTCCATTTCTCCCCAATCAAAGATGTAATAGGTTTTGTAATATTAATTATTAACGACTGGCAATTTGTAGAACAGATTTTTCAACAGCTGAGTTAGGCCACTCGTTCAGCCTGCACTTTCCAGAGGAGCTTCTCCTTCACTGGGGTTGCAGGTTTGGGCAGGTGAGGAAATTTCTCACCAAACACCTGCTGCACATAAGAGGTCCTGGGCAATGTGTGGCTGCTCTGCACTCTCTCTAAGCACAGGCCACTTCCAACAGCTTGCACACCTCCAAGCTCAAATCGAAGCACCCCTGGCACTGCCAGACCCATCCAGATTTGTCTGAGCAAAGCACAGAACAACAGAATGGTGGCTCTGGGGGTTGGTAAAGGTAAGTGGAGAAGAGATCACAGAATGGCAGGGACCTCAAAAGATCATCTGCTCCAGCCCCCCTGCCAGAGCAGGAGCACCCAAAGCAAATCACACTGGAACACATCCAGATGGTTCTTGAATATCTCCAGAGAGGGAGACTCTACAAAGTGGGCAGCCTGTTCCAGGGTTCTGTCACCCTCACAGGGAAAAAAATCCTTCCTTGTATTTAACTGAAACTTCCTATGCCTCAACTTCCACCCATTGCCTCTTTCCCTGTCACTGGGCATCACCCAGAAGAACCTGGCTCCAGCCTCCTGCCACTCACCCCTTACATATTTATAAACCTTAATGAAGTCACCTCTCATTCTCCTCCTCTCCAAGCTAACAAGTCCCAGTTCCCTCAGGCTCTCCTCATAATGAAGATGTTCAACTTCCTTAATCATTTTTGTGGCTCTGTACTGGACTCTCTCAAGCAGCTCCCTGTCCTTCTTGAGCTGGGGGCCCAGAACTGGACACAATACTCTAGATGAGGGCAAAGTAGAGAGGAAGGAGAACCTTCCTTGACCTACTAACCACAGCCCTTGTAATCCACCCCAGAATGGCATTGGTCTTCCTGGCCACCAGAGCACACTGCTAGCTCATGGACATCCTTCCATCCACCAGGATTCCCAAGTCCTTCTCCCCTTCCCTGCTCTCCAGCAGGTCAATCCCCAACCTATACCGATACACAGAGTTGTTCTTTGCCAGGTGATCCAGATGAAGACAAGAAAAGCCCATAAACAGCCTGAGTAGACAACTTCAGATGAATGCCTCCCCCAGACCACAGGACTGACCTGGTAATGCAGCCAGCAGCAGGTTCTCCACATCACACAGCGAGAAGATGCCAATCATCAAGTGCTCAAGATCTCCAGCTCCCTGAAAAGGCCCAGCTCTGCAATCACCAAGGCCACTCTTGGAAGCACTTTCCAGCCTGGTGGTAGCCACAAGCAGCTATGAGTGACCACCAGACCACAGCCCAAAGAGTCAGAAGCTCTCCTGCTGCACCTGAGGTTCTGAGCAGTGTCAGTAAATGCCCTCCCTGGGGGCTGAACCAATCAAGTGCTTAACTGCAGCCACATGCTTCAGTGCTGAACAAAGGCTTCTGCTGGGGTCCAAGCCACTCCTCCTGGCTCAAGCACCTGGTTTAGTTTACCACCTGTTTAAGTTAGTTTACAGGCTCTGCTCACTTGCTCCCTGGGATGGGACAAGGAGCAATGGGTGGAAGCTGCAGCACAGGAGGTTCCACCTCAACATAAGGGAGAATTTCTTTACTGTAAGGGTCACAGAATGCTGGCACAGGCTCCCCAGAGAGGCTGTGGAGTCTCCTTCTCTGGAGACATTTGAGGCCTGTCTGAATAGAATGGAATAGAATATAATAGAATATAGAATAGAATAGAAAAGAGAATAGAATAGAAAAGAGAAGAGAATAGAATATAGAATAGAATAGAAT
>VWZI01023261.1:125197-140980 GCA_013396835.1 Psilopogon haemacephalus | reverse complement strand
GTGCGGGGGTGGGTGCGTGGCGGGGGCGGTGCACGGGGGCTAATCTCTTTCCGCTCGTTTTGTAGCAGCAGCGGCAGCAGGAGCAGCACAGGACCCCCCCCTCCAGACACCCCCCCACCTCCTCCAACCGCCGCCGGCCCCGCGGCACTGCCCCGCCGAGACCTGCGGAGTTGGGGGCTGCCCGGCGCCCGCCGCCCTGGCACGGAGGCTGCGGAGCGGAGCGGAGGCTGCGGGGGGCTGCTGTCTATGTCGTGTGGGGAAATCTGGTGGATTTGGTTCTCGCTCTTGGAGGAAGAGCCCGGCGCCGACACTTGGCTGCGTGGTGGTTTTTGGAGGGCGAAGGAAGGGATCTCGGCTGAGCCGTGCGGAAGGCAGCGCTCGGACATGAGTTGTCAGCACATCTGGGGAATACCGGCTGCGGGTCCGAACGGGAATTTGCTGGGATCGTTCAAACTGCGATATTGATCTCTGTTGTTTTTTTTCGCCGAGGGATGCACTTGGCATGAGAATCAGAGGATGGAAATTGTTTGGGAGGTGCTTTTTCTTCTGCAAGCCAATTTCATCGTCTGCATTTCAGGTACGCAAGAAGGGCAAGGGAGGGAAATACCGTGCAGGGTCCCCCAGGCTTTCTCATAGCAAGGGGCAGGAGGTACAGCGAGACCCACATCAAAGCAGCAGCTGAAAAATCCACGAGTGATCTGTCTTGATGTGCCTTGAGTGGGTCGCGCCAGAAAACGGGGGGGAAAAGCGGTGCCCCCTCCCCGGTTCCAGTACCCGGGCAGTAATTGTGATCCAGTGGCTGCAGTGGGTACCTCGATGTGCCGATCACAGATGCGTGGCATTCCTTAATGTACCTGCGTGCGGTTTTAATCGCACCACTGTGGGAATCCCAGGATTTCATAGCTCCCGAAGTTCTTAAACTTGGCCGATCCGCAGCTCTCCAAAGGGCTGCGGTTCTTTGGCGAGGGCTGCCCTGCGCTGCTGCCACGGCTCGGGGTTTGCAAAGGCAGGGGGAACGCCGAAGGGTAGTGCCTCAGCTTTTCAGAGGTGGCTTTGCTGTGGCTGTGCCCTGAAAAAATGAGTTTAAATAACAACCTCGTTCAGATGGCTCCTTGGAGGCTGAGACTCCAGCTTCAGGCTGCTCGGTTTACGCTTGCGGAGCACTCTCTGCCCTCCGGTATGCAGCAGTTGGGTAATTTCAGTTGTCACCAGAGCTTGTCCAATTAATGAGTAGGCACGGGCGGGTGTCTGGCGTAAGGGAACAATTTATTCTAGGGGAAAACACAGCCTGCTGCTGCTGCTGCTGCAGCCCTGGCTGCCGTGCTCGTTTGTCATGTCACTCATGCTGGAATCATCGCCTTGCAGGAGGCAGGAGCCGGGAGGTGGTCAGGTTTCTAGTTTGGGACACTTCAGGGAGCCCCATAGGGATGCAGGCTGCCAGCCACTCCTGCTGTGCCCCTTCTCTGCAGGCTGCCTCTGCCCTCCAGTCATTGCGTAAGTCCGGAAATGGGAACGCAGGCAGCGCAGGCAGCAATGCTGACGGGAGGCAGGAGATCCTAGAGGACATCCTGGTGTCCAGCCTGGAGCTGGTTGGAGAGAACGTTCTCCAAGCTCCCTCGGGACTATGCAGAGATCTCAGCCGCAGCCCCCAGCCAGCAGCACCCGGGCAGTGCCTGCGCCCACTGCACCTTCTGCAGCACTTCCCAGCAGAGCCACCCTTGAAGCCCTTGCACTGGTGACACCGACGCCAAGAGCTGCGGCGGCAGCATTGGTGTTGAAGCTGTATTGCCTGCGCCTGCCCCCAGACTTCCATATTCCGGAGCAAACAGTGTTGCTGTCAGCCCATGGGGTTCGTCAGCCCTTCTTTCATCTCCAGAGAGTGGCACCCATCTGCCGCCACGCTCCCAGGTGACACCGGCAGTACCCCAGGCTGACCTTCCACATGTGCCCATTGGTACCATCAGAATAATTCCCTCCCTCACTCTTCGGAACAGCAAAACCTTAATTTAAATGTCACACTTCCCTATTTAGCTCAGCGTGAGGTGCCACCTGTCCGACGCTCCTCGGATCAGGTACTTCAGGCACCGCAGTAGGAATGGAGAAGTGAACTTCGTGGCTTTCCTGCCTGTTCTGGCAGTAGTATCCTGAGCCAGAGAGAAGCTGTCCCATATTGTGCAGCTCCTTATGGCACACGTTTGCCTGCCAGTTTCCTCGTCTCTCTCCCCCCCCCCCACCTCCCTTGCTTTCCTCATCCTCAGACGTGGGAGCCCAGGCATGGCAGCCGGCAGTGGGCTCAGCCCTCGGCGCGGTCCTCGCTCTCCGTCTCCCTCTAGCACCAGCACACCGATAGCCATCGCTGCTTTCCTCCTGGCTCTGGTGCGTTGGTTAGGGGAGTAAAGTGAGTAAGTGACGAGTGGGATGCTTTTGCTGCATGGTCAGAGCTGTGCTTCGAGGAAGTCTGCACGCTTTAGCCTTTCTTGCCTGTTGTTTTCTTCCCGGGGGTTTAAATTTTCCTCGGCTGTTTGACATCTTGGGGAAAGGATTAAGATGTGTAGATATCTGACTGACACTAATGCTTCCTATCTTTCCTCTGCCATCCTTTTTACGCTAGGGTTTGTAGCGCATAATCTAGCTGGGATATCTGGGTGGCAGTGTGAGTAAGAGGAGGTGTAGTGCCGCTGGCTGGGGTTTGCCTCCTCCACCCCGAGTCCCAGAAGCTGTGTTCCCAGCCCTTCAGCACTGGTCGTTCCATCAACGAGTTACTTCCAAAACGTACTGGCTGAGCACGCAGCCGCGGATGGCAGAACTGTGAATTAAGCAGTCCAGCAAGATTATTTTGTCCTTTTTTTCTCTGAGTCAGTTGTTCTCCCAGCAGGGGAAGGTAACGAGGCTGGGCTTGTGTGCCTGGATTTTGCTGAACGTTAGCAGCCGCTCGCTTGCTTCCGAGTCGTTTAAACCCGGGAAGCCTCCTCCGAATTCCAGGGGCTGTTTGCATTGGGGCCTGTTAAGGGCTGCTGCTGAAAGGGACGATGAAAGGATTGGACTGTTGAATTGGTTTGGCAGTAATTCAACACGGGGTCAGCGTTAGGCTGCCTTGTCTTTTGCTGCGTGACATTGGAGCCATGCTGGATGTAGCACTCGGGCTACAGTGCCTCTTACTTAAATGAAGTAATGAAGTCACACAGGTGGCTTTTTTGGTGGCCAGGAATTCGTGTGAGACAGTCTGTTGGAAACGATTCCATCTATTAAGAGGAGGAAACGATTCCATCTATTAAGAGGAGGAAGCAATTCCATCTATTAAGAGGAGGCATATATAGTTTCTAGATATATTGTACCTAAGGTTTTTTAACCTGTGTGTATGACAGATTGCTTGCTTTGGAAGAAATGATGCTGAGATTTAGGCATATATATATGTATATATGTATGTATTTTAATTACTGGTCCTTGTGCTTGGCCAAACAATTTCCTGTGAACTTTGTGGACCGAATTATTTGTGTTTTCCTGGCGTACTGAATTAAGGGGTTTTGCTTCTTGAAATTATGTTTGAAGATGGGATCTGGTTTCTTTGTGCGGATGCAAATGAGAAGCAGGAGCTGACTGAAGGACCACGAAACCAATTTCCATCCTTTAGAAAGAAATGAAAGCCCTCTCTTTTCCTTCAAAGGCATGAGTCATGTTTACTCCTTTGAGGTGCATGCTCTCAGGAAATAGAGTCGTGGTTTGTGTTATGACTTTGGGGGTTGTGCTCCTTTTCAATGGTGCACCAGCCTAGAAGGGTGGTGGAAGGGGAGATGTCCTGTAGATAGGGGAAGATGTCCTGTAGATGATGGAAGATGTCCTGTAGATGGAATGATGATTTAAGACCTCTCTGGTTGTTCTTACTTTGAAGATGGAGATAATCATGGCACAGGCATGAAACTGTTCCTATGGAAAGAAGATGAAAGCTGTTGGTAGGATGTCCAGAATTTCCTTCCTGGATAGCAATGCCTCCAAAGATGATTTAGTCCCGGTGTTCTCAGGTGGGATGTTGTGGATCCCATCATGGCTGCCAGCTTTGCTTGCACAGCAGTCTTGGGGTGATTCTAGGTATCAGCCATCAATCTGCAGAGCAGCAGCAGCAGGATGCTGTGTGCAGACCCTTGCAGGGTACCTTGCTTAAATAAGAAAATGCTGCTGCCGTGGACGTTGGTTAGAAAGGTTTCTGTGTATGTTTCCTGCTAATCCATCACAACAGGATTTCTAGAACCTTCATGATCAACATCTTTGCTGCTTCCTGTGAACTGGTGTATTAGTTCCCATCGCTTTGGATTGTGGGAACTAATAAGGATTAAGTTCACACAATCCCTACAGCTCCCTTCCTGCTTTGTCGTCATCCTCCAGTCACATAGGGACAGATCCCTTTTATGATGTGACTTCTTCTGCCTGCTTGGCAGCACACAAGGCTCATAAATCATGCATTATGGACAGCCAAGATGCTGCAAAAATCCTGCTGTCTGTCAAGGAATTGCAGTGTGTATGGAGCATCTCCTGCCATTAAGGGCCGGGGGTGAATTTGGAGCCCAGTTGCACTTCATCTTCTGTCTTGCTGCTTCTGCAGTCTCTGAGCTCTTATTACCAGGCATAACACAGAGCTGTCCTATAGGAACTCTAAATTATGCCAGGGCTTGACTTACCTATTGAATGATGGTCTGTAAGGTCTGATAATTCTTCTTCTCTTAGCCTTGTTCAACCTGATGTAATTCAAGTGGAGGTAGTCTTGTAGAAGAGAAGAATATCAAGGCTCTAATGTCCATTAGTAGATCATAGTGAGTGGTTCATTGTCGTGGTTGGGCAAAAATGTTGACAGCAAGTGAACTGTTCTCAAATACTACCACAGGAATAGCTGTTAAGTAAGGAATGTGTTATCTAAGGGGAAAGAATCATTTGCAGCCTGTTGCCTACCTGCACATATGCATAGAGGAGAGAAACGGCTCACTGGACAGGCATGGGGAGGTTTAAGGCACAGCTTTTCATAGAATCATACAATGGTTGGAAGAGACCTCAAAAATCATCCAGTTCCAACCCCCCTGTGCCATAGGCAGGGACACCTCCCACTAGAACAGGTCACTCAAGATCTCATCCAGCCTGGCCTCGAACACCTCCAGCGAGGGAGCAGCCACAACCTCCCTGGGCAACCTGTGCCAATGTCTCACCACCCTCACTGTGAAGAACTTCCTCCTCACATCCAGTTTCAATCTCCTCTCCACCAGTTTAAACCCATTCCTCCTCGTCCTGTCATTACAAGACTTTGTGAATAGTCCCTCCCCAGCCTTCCTGTAGGCCCCTTCAGATACTGGAAGGCTACTCTAAGTTCTCCTTGAACCCTTCTCTTCTCCATGCTGCAGCACCCCAACTCTTGTAGCCTATCCTCATAGCAGAGGTGCTCCAGTCCTCTGATCATCTTTTGGCACCCAGGTCCCTTGCAGAGTGCTTCCTTCGTGTCCCATCGCCACATCTTTGCGTGTGTGGGCAAACCTTCCTGCCTGCAGGGAGTTTGTTGATGTTACTGCAGACCCAGGTGGCTGCAGCTCTCCTGCTGACATCGAGCCCAGGATGGAGGCCATATGCTGGATCCCAGGACTCTTCAGCACCTTGGATGCTTTTCTCACATCAGAGATGTTGCTGCCTTTCCTAACGGCGCGAAGATGTTTGTGCTTTCAGATGCTATGGAAATAGCCTTGGAGCCTCCTATAAATGCCTGCTGGAGGGGGGGTGGGCTCCTGTGGCCTGCATTTTGCATCATTCTATTTTCGGGGCTGGTTTTGCAGCTCGAGCGTGACCAGATAGGCGCTGAAGTGCCAACACAACACACAGCTTTTAGCTTACGTAAAGGTAAGAGCAGGGAACGTTTATGAATAGCTTTGCACATCTTATGCTTGAGCTGTTTCACATCCCAAGGAGCTGGCAGTGGCTGCTATTCTTTCCCACGTCTCAGTGGTGAAGGTAACCCAGATTTTGGAGGGACCCCTTTGCCTTGCGGCGTCGCTCGTTGTTGATGCGAGCTGGTCCAGACCCCAAACCTCCAAGGCCACGTAATTAAAAGAATCATAGAATGGTTTTGGTTGGAAGGGACCTCAAAGCTCAGCCAGTTCCAACCCCCTGTGCCATAGGCAGTGACACCTCCCACTAGATCAGGACACTCAAGGCCTTCAAGATCATCAAGTCCAATCATTAGTTTCACATTGAGTTCTTTGACTAAACCAAATCCCTCAGCACAGCATCTAAGCACTGTGAATTGCTATAGTTGGAAAAGACCACCAGGAGCATCCAGTCCAACCTTCAGGCCAGCATCCTTAGTCACCAGACCATGGCCTCAAGCACCACATCATAGAATCATAGAATGGTTTAGGTTGGAAGGGACCTCAAAACTCATCCAGTTCCAACCCCCCTGTGCCATAGGCAGGGACACCTCCCACTAGATCAGGACACTCAAGACCTCATCTAGCCTGGCCTTGAACACCTCCAGGGAGGGAGTAGCCACAACCTCCCTGGGCAACCTGTTCCAGTGTCTCACCACCCTCACTGTAAAGAACTTCCTCCTCACATCCAGTTTCAATCTCCCCTCTGGCAGTTTGAACCCATTCCCCCTCATCCTGTCATTACAAGCCCCTGTGAACAGTCCCTCCCCAGCCTTCCTGTAGGCCCCCTTCAGATACTGGAAGGTTGCTCTAAGGTCTCCTCAAAGCCTTCTCTTCTCCAGCAGGAGCAAAACCCCAAATCACAAAGCCCTCTCAATTTAAGGTTATCTTTAAGTGCTCAAGAGGGAACTGATGTTACAGAGAAGTTTTGCTGCTGGTATTCTTGGAAAGGTTTCAGTGCTGAAATCTACAACAGCCAGATTTTTAAATTCAGCCAAGCACTGAGTTGGTTTTCCATTTGCATCATGAATATTCCCTGTAGACCAATGCAGAAGGAGTTTCTGCTTACCCTGGGAGGCTGATTTGCCTGTTGGTTGCAATTGGCCAGAGTGTCTCTTGCTTGCTTGGCTGAAAGGTTGCAACTGAGCCGGAGGAACTTCTGTTTTCATCATTACTGACTGCTGATGGCAAAACTCAGCATGGCAAACGCTGAGGTCAGTGACTGACCCATCTGGGCTGTTAATAGAAGAACACATAGAACTGGTTTAGCAGCAGCATCTCATCGTTAGCTGAAGCAGCAATCAAAAGTAGCTGACACTTATGGACAACATTGGTACCCATAAGAAGCAAACTTGTCAGCATAGGAGATACTTTGATGCAGTGCTTGGCAGCTGGCAGGAGGGAACCTGCATTTACAGCCACCATAAAAGGCCTTGGAAACATAAGAATGACTTAAGTGCCTTTAGTCTCAGAATCATAGAAGCAGGGTTGGAAGGAGCCACAAGGATCATTCAGTTCCAACCCCCCTGACATGCCCAGGGACACCCTACCCTAGAGCAGGCTGCCCACAGCCTCTGCCAGCCTGGCCAAAAACACCTCCAGGGATCTGGCCCCAAACCACCTCCCTGGACAACCCATTCCAGCCTCTCACCACTCTCATGCTCAACAACTTCCTCCTCACACCAATCTGAATCTCCCCACCTCCAGCTTTGCTCCATTCCCCCTAGTCCTGTCACTCCCTGAGAGCCTAAAAAGTCCCTCCCCAGATTTTCTGTAGGCCCCTTCAGATTCTGGAAGCCCACAAGAAGGTCACTTGGAAGCCTCCTCTTCTCCAAACTGAACAGCTCCAACCCCTTCAGATCTTCAAAGGCCACAGGAAGGTCACCTGGGAGCCTCCTCTTCTCCAGCCTGCACAGCCCCAACTTTTTCAGGCTGTGCTCACAGCAGAGCTGCTGCAGCCCTCTGAGCATCCTCATGGCCCTTCTCTGCACACCTCCAGCATCTCCGCATCCCTCTTGTCCCAGGGGCTCCAGCACTGGATGCACTACTCCAGGTGGGCTCTCAGCAGAGCACAGCAGAGGGGCACAATCACCTCCCTGGCCCTGCTGCCCACACTGCTCCTGCTGCAGCCCAGCCTCTGCTTGCCTTTCTGCCCTGCAAGTGCACACTGCTGACTCATCTTCAGCTTCTCCTCCACCAGTACCCCCAAGTCCCTCTCCTCAGGGCTGCTCTCCAGCCAGTCCCTGCCCAGCCTTGATTTGTGCTTGGGATTGCCTCAACCCAGATACAGGACCTTGCACTTGGTCTTGGTTAACCTCATGAGGTTGGGGCTTAAAAATGGCAAAATCTCAAAGCCTGACAATGAGAAAAGCTTTAGATGGCAGGCCTGTGTGCTGCTGTGGAGTGCCAGGTACAGCCTACCCAGGGTTGCAGCCCCCAAAACGCTTCACTGTCTTTTATTCAGCGTGGAAAGTGGCAGCTGAGCAGTTCCCACACGCAGCCTGTGCTGAAAGCAGTGGGCAGAGCTGAAGACAATGCAGGCTCCCATTGTTTGATGTGTTTAATTCCACCCCAAAACATTTCTGGTTGGAACGAGCAGCTCTGCAACGTTTCTGTTTCTGTAGTGGTTTCGGTGTTCAACTTAAATGCCCCACGGTTTGCTCTTGTGTAATATCATTGCCAAAAAAAAAATACACCACAGCAGCTCTGATTCACAAATAACTCATTCGAATGCACTTTTAACCAAGGTACTGAAATAAGTAGAGAGAGAAGGGAGGGACTTTTTAGGCTCTCAGGGAGTGCCAGGACTAGGGGGAATGGAGCAAAGCTGGAGGTGGGGAGATTCAGAGTGGAGGTGAGGAGGAAGTTGTTGAGCATGAGAGTGGTGAGAGCCTGGAATGGGTTGTCCAGGGAGGTGTTTGGGGCCAGATCCCTGGAGGTGTTTTTGGCCAGGCTGGCAGAGGCTGTGGGCAGCCTGCTCTAGGGTAGGGTGTCCCTGGGCATGGCAGGGGGGTTGAAACTGGCTGATCCTTGTGGTCCCTTCCAACCCTGACTGATTCTATGATTAGGGAGTATTTTCCAGGCAGTGGGAATGGGGCTCAGCCCCTCAGGCATCCACTCCACCTGTCCTTAGACTGAAACCATTCCACTCAATCTTTTCAAAAGTCTCTTCCAACCTCTGTCTTCCCTTCCAACCCTGACTGATTCTATGATTCTAAACCATGGCCCCACTGCCCAGTCCCCTTGCAGTCAGGAGCAGTCTACCTGCACAAGCAGCTCAGCTGCATCAGATTTTCCCCCTAGCACCTCTGCCATTGCAGGGACTGTCCAAAGGCCACCTTGGTGCCAGGTGTGGAGGCTGCTGAAGGACTCCACTTGGAGCAGCTCTATCTCTCAGCACTGGCCCCATCCGTGGCTGAGCTTAGGGCTCTGCTGCTCTAACACCATTCTGGCAGCTCTCTCTCAGAGCAGCTGCTGGAAAGCAGACAGCCTTGGAACTGGATGATCCTTGTGGTCCATTCCAACCCTGACTGATTTTATAGATGCTGCATCATAGGATCACAGAATGCTTTGGGATGGAAGAGGCCTTTTGAGGTCATCTAGTCCAGCCCTCCCCACCCAGCGAGCAGGGACACCTTCAAGGAGAGCAATCCAGAAGAGTTAGAAAAATTCTCTTCATTTTGAAACTTTACCTTCCACCTCCCTCCCTCCTCCCCTTTATCTTTAGTGCTTAGCTCGACCAAGCTCAGGATTGTATCCTTGTCACTTGGCTTTTAGTATGGAACAGACCAGGCTGGCTGTGCACAGACTCCTGAGCACAGGCATGCAGGAAGAAGCTAAGCAACCTTCTCCTCTCCTCCCCTTCTCCTGGACGTGTTGACATCTCTAGCTTTTGGAAGTAGTGTTTAAGGAGATGGATTTAGAGGGAAAAAACATGGGGTTTGGGCAATCATCCTCTTGTCAGCTTTGTGGGTTGTTTCCAATTTAGGTTCTTTTCCTCCTGTTAACTACTGTAGTGCACAGCTCTGCTTCACAAATAGGCACCAGGATGGAGTTTTCTCTTCTTCCAGGGCCAGAAAGGCTGGCACAGCAGGACTCCTACAGAATGAGCCTGGCTTATGCCGGCAGAAAGAGATGATGAAAGTGTATGACTATGGAAAGCTGCAGGCTTTGGAAGTGCTGCTGGGGTGCCCATGTCCTGCAGCAGAACCACGATGCCTGTAGCCTCCCACTCTTTTTATTTCCCAGCATACTCACCTGGCTGCACCCTTTGTGGGCTCTTGCCCACATCCATATTTCATAGAATCGTAGAATCAGTCAGGGTTGGAAGGGACCACAAGGATCAGCCAGTTCCAACCCCCCTGCCATGCCCAGGGACACCCTACCCTAGAGCAGGCTGCCCACAGCCTCTGCCAGCCTGGCCAAAAACACCTCCAGGGATGTGACTCCCTGGGCAACCCATTCCAGGCTCTCACCACTCTCATGCCCAACGACTTCCTCCTCACCTCCACTCTGAATCTCCTCACCTCCAGCTTTGCTCCGTTCCCCCTAGTCCTGTAACTCCCTTATAGCCTAAAAAGTCCTTCCCCAGCTTTTCTGTAGGCCCTCTTCAGATCCTGGAAGGCCACAAGAAGGTCACCTGGGAGCCTCCTGTTCTCCAGACTGCACAGCCTCAACTCTTTCAGACTGTGCTCACAGCAGAGGTGCTGCAGCCCTCTGAGCATTCTCCTGGCCCTTCTCTGCACACCTCCAGCATCTCCACATCCCTCTTGTCCCAGGGGCCCCAGAACTGGATGCAGTACTCCAGGTGGGGTCTCAGCAGAGAGGAGCAGATGGGGGAGAATCACCTTCCTGGCCCTGCTGCCCACACTGCTCCTGCTGCAGCCCAGCCTCTGCTTGGCTTTCTGCCCTGCAAGTGCACACTGCTGCCTCATCTTCAGCTTCTCCTCCACCAGCACCCCCAAGTCCCTCTCCTCAGGGCTGCTCTCCAGCCAGGCACTGCCCAGCCTGGATTTGTGCTTGGCATTGCCTTGACCCAGATACAGGACCTTGTACTTGGCCTTGTTGAACTTCTCAAAGTTGGCTTGTGCCCACCTCTGCAGCCTGTGCAGGTCCCTCTGGATGCCATCCCTGCCCTCATATTTATGAGTGGTGTTGTGCTTGCCAGAAACAAAGCAGCCTGCAAGGACTCCACAGCCTTCTCACGTTTGCCCAGCTAATCCTGAGGGTGCTATGTGGCAGTTTGTAACTGCAGGTGGGGTTTCAAAGTTACCTGCAGATGCATAATTCTTATCTTCAGCAGCAGCCCCCTCCCTGGCAGCCCCCTCCCAAGCTGTCAGCAATTCATCTTTGCTAGGCTGTAATTGTGCTTTTGCCATGGAGTTGCAGGTATTTAACTCACTGTGCTGGAACAGGATGCAAAACAGAGCAATCCATAATGTGATTTATTTTCATCAGCTGGCAGAGAGGTACGAGCCCAAAACTTTGTCATCTCCTTCAGCTTTTGGCTTGATGCATTAATAACAGAGACTGAGCAAAATGCCAGGCTGGAAGAGGCATGCTGGAGTGCTTTGATGTGCCTTAATTCTCTCAGACCACGAGGGCAGTGGAGCACTGGAACAGGTGGCCCAGGGAAGTGGTTGGGGCCCCATCCCTGGAGATCTTCAAGGTGAGGCTTGAGAGGGATCTGGGCAGCCTGATTTCGTTGAGGATTTCTCTGCTGACTGCAGAGGAGGTTGGAGTGGATGAGCCTCTTTTTTTTTTTGTTCTTTTTTTTTTTTTCTTTGGGGGTGGGGGGTTGGAAGGCACTCAAAGAGATCATCCAGTCCAACCTTCCTGCCAGAGCAGGACCAGACAATCTAGCTCAGGGCACACAGGAATGCATCCAGGCAGGCCTTGAAAGTTTCCAGAGAAGGAGACTCCACAACCTCTCTGGGCAGCCCTTCTAGTCAAGAAGTTGCCTCTTGTGTTGAGCTGGAACCTCCTGTGCTGCAACTTCCATCCATTGCTCCTTGTCTTATGACAGAGAGCAAACTTTGGAGGTCCTTTCCAACCCAGACCATTTTGTGATTCTGAGTCTTAATATGGCCTTGTATAAACCAACTTAGATGAAGGATGTGCTGCAGTGCTTTGCTGGAGCAAGGAGTAGCAGTGGTGTAAGAGATAATCATAGAATGGTTTAGGTTGGAAGAGACCTCAAAGCTCAGCCAGTTCCAACCCCCCTGTGCCATAGGCAGGGACACCTCCCACTAGAACAGGTTGCTCAAGGCCTCATCCAACCTGGCCCTGAACACCTCCAGGGAGGGAGCAGCCACAACCTCCCTGGGCAATCTGTGCCAGTGTCTCACCACACTCACTGCAAAGAGCTTCTTCGTAACATCCCATTTCAATCTCCCCTCTGCCAGTTTGAACCCATTCCTCCTCATCCTGTCATTACAAGACCTTGGGAATAGTCCCTCCCCAGCCCTCCTGTAGGCCCGTTTTGGATATTGGAAAGCTACTCTAAGGTCTCCTGGAAGCCTTCTCCAGCTTGCAGAGCCCCAACTCTCTCAGCCTGTCCTCATAGCAGAGCTGCTGAAGCCCTCTGAACACCTTGGTGGCCTCCTCTGGACTGGCTCCAACAGTTCCATGTCCTTCTTGTGCTGGGGGCTCCAGAACTGCACAGAGTACTCCAGGTGGGGTCTGAGGTGAGCAGAGAAAAGGGGCAGAATCCCCTCCCTTGTGCTGTTGGCCACACTGCTCTTGCTGCAGCCCAAAATCTTTGGAGAAGCTCAGGTAAGACCACAGGCTCCCAGGATGTCAGGGGTTGAAAGGGGCCCAAGGAGATCCAAAACCCCTGCCAGAGCAGGAACCATACAATCCAGCACAGATCAGCAGGAATCTTCATCATCTCTGATTAATTTCTACACTTCTGTAGAAAAAGATCTTTTTATCCAGGTGAAAGCACCTCAGTCCTCCTGGTGTGGTGAAGCCCCCAGCAGTGCCTAGCAGCACAATAGTGCTGCATCATTTTCCAAACTCCTGAAGTGGCTTGGACAGAACTTTCGCTGATGTTACATAAACTGCACAGAAATAATCTCCTGGCATCTGCTGGGAATGACACTCATCAGTTCCTACACGGTTCTTCGAGCTCTTAGGTGGAAACAAAGAAGTGTTTGTTTTGCACAAGTCTGCTCTGGGTATTTTGCCAGGCGAGAAGCAAACGTTGCTAATCCAGGCTGAAAGGAAAGTGCGAAGCGAAACCTTCAGGGCAGCTCTTGGGTGGGCAGGGAGGTGTGCACTGGAATTACTCTGCCAAAACTGCTGGGTTTAGCTCAGTGTCGAGCAGAAGGCTCTCGGGGAAGGGTGCAGAGAAGGGCAAACGAGGCAGGTGAGAGGTCTGGAAAACATCACCTATGAGAGAGCTGGGGTTGTTTAGTCTGGAGAAGAGGAGGCTGAGAGGGGACCTTACTGCCCTCTACAACTACCTAAAAGGAGGTTGTAGTGAGGCTGGTACTGATCTCTTCTCCCAGATTACTAATGATAGGACAAGAGGAAATGGCCTCAAGTTGTGTCAGGGGAGGTTTGGATTGGATGTTGGGAGGGCAGCATCAGGAGCAGTGTGGGCAGCAGGGCCAGGGAGGTGATTCTCCCCCTCTGCTGTGCTCTGCTGAGAGCCCACCTGGAGTAGTGCATCCAGTTCTGGAGCCCCTGGGACAAGAGGGATGTGAAGATGCTGGAGGTGTGCAGAGAAGGCCCAGGAGGATGCTCAGAGGACTGCAGCACCTCTGCTGTGAGCACAGACTGAAAGAGTTGAGGCTGTTCAGTCTGGAGAAGAGGAGGCTCCCAGGTGACCTTCTTGTGGCCTTCCAGGATCTGAAGGGGCCTACACAAAAGCTGGGGAGGGACTTTTTAGGGTGTCAGGTAGTGACAGGACTTGGGAGAATGGAGCAAAGCTGGAGGTGTGGAGATTGAGAGTGGAGGTGAGGAAGAAGTTGTTGAGCATGAGAGTGGTGAGAGCCTGGAATGGTTTGCCCAGGGAGGTGTTTGGGGCCCCATCCCTGGAGGTGTTTGCAGCCAGCCTGATCTAGGGTAGGGTGTCCCTGAGCATGGCAGGGGGGTTGGAACTGGCTGATCGTTGTGGTCCCTTCCAACCCTCACTGATTCGATGATTCTAAGTTCTTTACTGAGCAGGTGGTCAGGCACTGGAAGGGGCTACCCAGGGTGGAGTCACCATCCCTGGAGGTGTTTAAAAAAAGAGTGGATGTGGCACTTGAGGCTATGGTCTGATGATTAAGGATGCTGGGATGAAGGTTGGCCTGGATGCTCCTGGTGGTCCTTTCCAACCACAGCACTTCATAGTGCTTAGATGTTGTGCTGAGGGATTTGGTTGAGTCAAGGAACTTGTCAGTGTGAAACTAATGATTGGACTCGATGATCTTGAAGGCCTTCACCAATCTAAGAAATTCTTTGATTCTGTGCACAAGTCCCATCAGGGGCATGGTGTGACCTCTGTGCTGGCCCTGCAGGTGTGGAGAGCTCAAGCAGCTGCAGCAGTCATGTGGGCAGCCCTCATTTTCAATCGCTTTGGTCGTGGCTGGATTAAAACCGAGGCTGCAGAGATTAATGGTCTGCTGTTACTAATCCACTAAACCCTGCTCCTAGATCTTTTAAGTTGCCTGAACCTATAGATGGTTAAGTTCCCGAGAGATATGGATTTGTAACGGTTTTAACTATCTTGATGCTTGGTGTTAGCAGGATCCTATTATTTATTGCTCTTCGAGACACTGATCTTGGGTGTTCCTGGAGTGGAAGTGAGCTTTGGACTTGTGGATGCTGTTGTGCAGCACATTAAATGTGTGGTCTGCAGTGTGTGTGGCTGAAGCTTTGCTGTGTTTGGATGCCAGCTGGCGTTGGTTGTAGCTCACGTGACAGCAGCGGGCATCGGAGATGAGTTTTACGTCATCATTACACATGGTGGCCACTGCCTTCCTTCGGTCTGTCCAGCACTAACAGCAGCAGTTGTCCCTTCACGAGGGTTTCACTGATGTTTGAAGATCATAGAATCAGTCAGGGTTGGAAGGGACCACAAGGATCATCTTGTTCCACCCCCTGCCAAGGGCAGGTACACCCTACCCTAGATCAGGCTGCCCACAGCCTCTGCCAGCCTGGCCAAAAACACCTCCAGGGAAGGCAGTGACAGGACTAGGGGGAATGGAGCAAAGCTGGAGGTGGGGAGATTCAGATTGGATGTCAGGAGGAAGTTGTTGAGCATGAGAGTGGTGAGAGGCTGGAATGGGTTGCCCAGGGAGGTGTTTGAAGCCACATCCCTGGAGGTGTTTTTGGCCAGGCTGGCAGAGGCTGTGGGCAGCCTGATCTAGGGTAGGGTGTACCTGCCCTTGGCAGGGGGTGGAACAAGATGATCCTTGTGGTCCCTTCCAACCCTGACTGATTCTATGATCTTCAAACATCAGTGAAACCCTCGTGAAGGGACAACTGCTGCTGTTAGTGCTGGACAGACCGAAGGAAGGCAGTGGCCACCATGTGTAATGATGACGTAAAACTCATCTCCGATGCCCGCTGCTGTCACGTGAGCTACAACCAACGCCAGCTGGCATCCAAACACAGCAAAGCTTCAGCCACACACACTGCAGACCACACATTTAATGTGCTGCACAACAGCATCCACAAGTCCAAAGCTCACTTCCACTCCAGGAACACCCAAGATCAGTGTCTCGAAGAGCAATAAATAATAGGATCCTGCTAACACCAAGCATCAAGATAGTTAAAACCGTTACAAATCCATATCTCTCGGGAACTTAACCATCTATAGGTTCAGGCAACTTAAAAGATCTAGGAGCAGGGTTTAGTGGATTAGTAACAGCAGACCATTAATCTCTGCAGCCTC
>VWZI01023261.1:114089-124846 GCA_013396835.1 Psilopogon haemacephalus | reverse complement strand
TTTTTTTTTTATTATTATTATTATTATTATTATTATTAACCATTAGGAAGATGTGGAAAAGCCATAGGAGGGCATCCTGCGTTTTAACTGCACTTCCTTAATCTGCCTGGGACAGGGAGGGTTAAGCTGCATTAGTCACTGATATAGATTAGCAACTCGTTTAAAAATCACTGGAAAATAATGCAGTGCTGCTGGGGAGGGTCAGCAGGTATAGAAAGAGGTCTGAGTAGTAAACTGCTCCAGATGTATGCTCGGTGTTTACAGCAGCACACAGCAGAGGAAGGTGGCTTTAACGTTGTAATTGACTTAAGCCCTGCCAGGGAAGGCTGGTGATTAAAATAAACCCTTTATTTCATGCAGCCATCTCTCTTTCTCCAGCCGGGCTTATTCCCTTGCCTTCTGCTTATCTCAGTAAATAGTATGTCTTGATTAAGGATGCAAGGAGCTTTTGCATCTGTCCTTGTCACAAAGCCGGGCAGGATAAAGTAGGCCAAAGAGACCTCAGCCTGCAAACTAGGGACCTGCACTTCTCCCTTTCCCTCCAGGTTTAATATTTGTGTTCAAATAAAACCAGGCCTGCTCAAGTAAACCCAAAGCGTTTAAGTGGATTTTTGGCAATTGCTCCAAGCCTCCTCATGGGAGAAGAAAATAGGAATGACATCCAGAGGGACCTGGGCAGGCTGCAGAGTGGGCACAAGCCAACCTCAGGAGGTTCAACAAGGACAAGTGCAAGGTTCTGCAGCTGGGTCGAGGCAATGCCAAACACAAATCCAGGCTGGGCAGGGACTGGCTGGAGAGCAGCCCTGAGGAGAGGGACTTGGGGGTGATGGTGGAGGAGAAGCTCAAGATGAGGCAGCAGTGTGCACTTGCAGGGCAGAAAGCCAAGCAGAGGCTGGGCTGCAGCAGGAGCAGTGTGGGCAGCAGGGCCAGGGAGGTGATTGTGCCCCTCTGCTGTGCTCTGCTGAGAGCTCACCTGGAGTACTGCATCCAGTGCTGGAGCCCCTGGGACAAGAGGGATGTGGAGGTGCTGGAGGTGTGCAGAGAAGGGCCCCGAGGATGCTCAGAGGGCTGCAGCACCTCTGCTGTGAGGAGAGACTGAAAGTTGGGGCTGTGCAGGCTGCAGAAGAGGAGGCTCCCAGGTGACCTTCTTGTGGCCTTCCAGGATCTGAAGGGGGCTACAGAAAAGCTGGGGAGGGACTTTTTAGGCTATCAGTCAGGGTTGGAAGGGACCACAAGGATCAGCCAGTTCCAACCCCCCTGCCATGCCCAGGGACACCCTACCCTAGAGCAGGCTGCCCACAGCCTCTGCCAGCCTGGCCAAAAACACTTCCAGGGATCTGGCCCCAAACACCTCCCTGCAGGGGCAACCAATTCCAGCCTCTCACCACTCTCATGCTCAACAACTTCCTCCTCACATCCAATCTGAATCTCCCCAACTCCAGCTTTGCTCCATTCCCCCTAGTCCTGGCACTACCTGATACCCAGGAGTTCTTACCTTGAGTGTAAAGCAGGCAGCAGCTGTATATACATAAATCTGCATAACTCCAAGGATCTCTTCTGGTGTCTGAGGGAAAGGAGCTGGCCTGGAGCATGGCTGCTGCAGGATGAGCTCCATGGGCCTCTGGTGAGGCTGGCTTGTGGGCAGCAGTAAGATGCCAATTAGCTGTGTGAACCTGGGCATTTATTGCATGGTTCCAGTCCAGCTTTAACCCTGCCTTAGGTGCTCCCAAGGGCTGCAGAATGGAGATGTCAGTGCTCATCTGGGGGCTGTGTGCACAGCATTCCTGCAGAGAACCCTCTTGTCCATGGCCCATTTTGTTCCAGCTTTTGCTATCTCCTGCACTCCTGCTATTGCTGGGTTTGTTGTTTTTTGGTTGTTTTTTTTTTTCTCAGTTGCTCTGAGAGGCAATAACAGATGGCTTGCATTGCTCATTAAATCTGCAGCTACACCTCTCCAAGGACTGCAAAGATGTTGGGAAACAGACCATGGTATGTGGAGAGTGCTCAGAAGCTCGGAACTCTGTGTGCCATTCAGGAGCAGCTTTCCCTAGCAGTGCTTGCAGAGCTGTGGCTCCCCAGCTTTTGTGTAGCCCCCTTTAGATCCTGGAAGGCCACAAGAAGGTCACCTGGGAGCCTCCTCTTCTCCAGCCTGCACAGCCCCAACTCTTTCAGGCTGTGCTCACAGCAGAGCTGCTGCAGCCCTCTGAGGAGCATCCTCGGGGCCCTTCTCTGCACACCTCCAGCATCTCCACATCCCTCTTGTCCCAGGGGCTCCAGCACTGGATGCACTACTCCAGGTGGGCTCTCAGCAGAGCACAGCAGAGGGGGAGAATCACCTCCCTGGCCCTGCTGCCCACACTGCTCCTGCTGTAGCCCAGCCTCTGCTTGGCTTTCTGGGCTTCAAGTGCACACTGCTGCCTCATCTTCAGCTTCTCCTCCACCAGGACTCCCAAGTCCCTCTCCTCAGGGCTGCTCTCCAGCCAGGCACTGCCCAACCTGTATTTGTGCTTGGGATTAACATTGACTTCCTGCCAAGAAGTCAATCTGCTCCTGCTTTGCATGGCTTTGTTATTTTGAAGGTCTTCAGCTGTGGAATCCAATCCATCATGTAACAAAGGCCCGGCAGAGCTGGAAGCTTTCCAGTCAGAGCCTTCCCAGGTCAAACTCTGGCAATGCTGAAATGCTACCAGTGCCTTTGCTTGGCCTCCCTTCCCCTATGCCTCACCTAACATCACTGCTGCTGAAGAAGGGCAGCAGTTAGCCTGAGTCCCTGCTGCCCCCAAGGGAATGTTCTCCTCCTCCTCCTCCTTTACAGGGTGGAATTTGCACAGCATTTGAACTTGGCCTTTGCCTTCGTTCTCCTGTCAGCCTCCAAGCAGGGTTTGTAAGATGCTTATGATGAGCTTAATGATCCCTCTGGCAGAGCTGATTAGTTTCCATGTAAATGGCAGTGTGGATCTCGTCTCAGATTTCGGTGCTTGGCATTTCTGCACTGGTGAAGATGCTTGCACAAGCTGTCAAAAGTGCCGTGTGAGCATCACCATTAAAGGCAGCAGGAGGAGGGGCTGACTGCAAAGCAGACTTAACTGCCAGTGGCCACCAGGAAAACACTGATTTCTGTCTGATGCAGGAGGGAAAAGGAGGGAGATGGGGGTGCATCATCTGTTCCTCTTTCTCTCCTTCCCCTGGTTCCCTCCCCAAAAGGAAAGGAAGGTGAATATGTCACCTGGAGTAGCTGGATGGAGCTAGCAACTTCCTGGGGGCAGTTAAAGATGTCTGAACTGTGAGTGCCCTATTTATTGAGCCTCCAGGGCTGAGCTCAGGGGGTTTATGATAGGCAGGAATTGAAGAGCCTGTCAGAAGCGTGGAGGATGAAGGTATCTGCTCTATCTTAGCATTAGCCTCTGCCTTCTGCCCTGTGGGGATATGGCCAGGGCCTGCTTTACACAAAAAAGCTGGGGAGGGACTTTTTAGCCTATCAGGGAGTGCCAGGACTAGGGGGAATGGAGCAAAGCTGGAGATGGGGAGATTCAGATTGGAGGTGAGGAGGAAGTTGTTGAGCATGAGAGTGGTGAGAGGCTGGAATGGGTTGCCCAGGGAGGTGTTTGAGGCCACATTCCTGGAAGTGTTTTTGGCCAGGCTGGTAGAGGCTGTGGGCAGCCTGATCTAGGGTAGGGTGTCCCTGGGCATGGCAGGGGGGTTGGGACTGGCTGATCTTTGCGGTCCCTTCCAACCCTGACTGATTCAATTCTATGATTCTGTGATTTAGATGAAGGATCTCTCTTTGCTGCCTACCTTGTATTAATTTTGCAACACTTCTGCTGCAGACCCAACAGGTCCCCAGTTTGTTTGCTGCCAGGGTCTGGGCTGGTAGTGTATGGAGCAGCTCTTGATAATCCCTTTTGAGGTGGGATAGGGGAAATGTGAGAGATCTGGAACAAGAAGTGTCTGTGGAGCTCAGAGCTCACTCACTGCTTCACAATCTTCCCCCACTAGAATTTCTTTCCTTCAAGACCAAGAGCAGGAGCTCATCTCCATACCTTGGTCCCTGCTCCTGTTCTCACTGAGTGCAGTGCCTGCCCCTCTCCTCAAGTTTTCTTTTCACTGCTGCAGCTGCTGACTTGCCCGGGCACATCTCCTCTTCTACTCCCAGATGCTCTTCAGTAACCCACTCTTAAAGGCAGCGCTCAGATCTCATCTGCTGGGCTCTGGCTAGGTTGGCTGAGCTGATCTGCTGCTGCTCCTTTCCTCACCAATCCCCTTCACATGCATCCCGGTTGCAGCCGTGGTGCACGTTCACACCCAGATGTGCACACACCTCACACACATCTATTTGCATGCATAAGGGTGATAAAAATGGGAGCTGGCATCGCAGAGAAACAGATTCCCTTCAGAAGCCTGAAATAAATCCCCCAGCCTACACCTTCAGCTGCAGCTGGGGGTGTGCTGGCAGCAGGGCTGGCTGGGTGAGGGCAGCTGTGCTGGGTGCTGGGTGGGAAGAGAAGCAGACAGTTGGTGCGGAGGAGATGGTGATGCGGAGTGCTAGAGGCAGGCAGGGAAAGAGAGGAGAAAACCAGGGCCTGGGAGCCAGTTTGATTGGGAGAGCGAGAGGCAAGCCCCAAGCTTGGCAGCGCTCTGCTGGGTGACTGTGCCCAGTGGTGCCCACTTGGCAGGACTGGGTTTGGTTCTGCTCAGAAATGGAGAGCGGGGGAGAGGAGAGTGAGGAATTCAGACGTAACCAGAATGGTCCTGACACTTTGGAAATCATAGAATCATAGACTAGAATCATAGAATCAGTCAGGGTTGGAAGGGACCACAAGGATCAGCCAGTTCCAACCCCCCTGCCATGCCCAGGGACACCCTCCAGGGATCTGGCCCCAACCACCTCCCTGGGCAACCTATTTCAGGCTCTCACCACTCTCATGGTGAAGAACTTCCTCCTCACATCCAGTCTGAATCTCCCTACCTCCAACTTTGTTCCATTCCCCCTAGTCCTGCCTCTACCTGACACCCTAAAAAGTCCCTTCCCAGCTTTTCTGTAGCCCCCTTCAGATCCTGGAAGGCCACAAGAAGGTCCCCTGGGAGCTTCCTCTTCTCCAGACTGAACAGCCCCAACTCTTTATACCAGAGGTGTGCTTGCCTGAGCAAGGGCTAGGTGGGAGGAGGCACTAATTTAGCACCCTCTCATTTCATTGCCAGAGGCTGTGGGATGTGGTGAGGAGGGGTCTGCAGGAAGAGGAGAGAATAGTGGCAAAGGGACTTTGTCACAGGAAGGACATGGAACTGTTGGAGCCAGTCCAGAGGAGGGCCACGAAGATGCTCAGAGGGCTGCAGCAGCTCTGCTGTGAGGACAGGCTACAGGAGTTGGGGCTCTGCAGCCTGCAGAAGAGAAGACTTCCAGGACACCTTAGAGTAGACTTCCAATATCCAAAAGCCTACAGAAGGGCTGGGGAGGGACTATTGCCAAGGTCTTGTAATGACAGGATGAGGAGGAATGGATTTAAAGTGGCAGAAGGGAGATTGAAACTGGATGTTAGGAGTGACATCACCAGTGAGGGTGGTGAGACACTGGCACGAGTTGCCCAGGGAGGTTGTGGAGCACAGAGTGTGATCATAGATCATATTGGGAGATTTTGTGCTCCACAACCTCCCTGGAGGTGTTCAAGGCCAAGCTGGATGAGACCTTGAGCGACCTGTTCTAGTGGGAGGTGTCCCTGCCTATGGCACAGAGGGGTTGCAACTGGCTGAGCTTTGAGGTCCCTTCCAACCTAAACCATTCTATGATTCTGTGACTTAAGGTTTCTCTAGAGGACAGGATTTTATCACTGCCCCTGCTAGAATTTGCGTTGCTTGGCAACCCACTCCAGTCAAACTTTACAGGGGTGATCACTAATTGGCTGTTGCCTGTTTTCCCCAAGGCCTGGTTTGCAGAAGTGCTGAGCAGTTACCACTACAACAGGTCCATGGCAGACAGGTTTTGTGTCCAGTGAGTGCTCTGCAAGTCTAAGTAGTGCCACAACTGCACACTGGGGCTACAAACTGCACACTGGGGCTACAAACTGCCTGGCAGAGGCTGTCTGGCTCTGGAAGGCATCTGCACACTTGCAGAGAAGGGACACCAGCTCTGCAGGAACACTCAGGAACCAAACACCAAGGCTCTGTAAGTCTAAGTAGTGCAACAACTGCACACTGGGGCTACAAACTGCCTGGCAGAGGCTGTCTGGCTCTGGAAGGCATCTGCACACTTGCAGAGAAGGGACACCAGCTCTGCAGGAACACTCAGGAACCAAATACCTGGGGAGAGGGAGTTTGAATCATGTCCTAAATCTGTGGTACTTTTACCTTGAGGTGGCTGCAGTGGGCTGCCAGGGCTGGGAGTTCCCATTTGACTCTGTGCTGAGCCTTTGGTCTGTGACAGGGCTGTAGCTGCCCAGTCAAACCTCTACAGGTGATGAGGAGCAATTAGTGATCACTTCCAGATGATTGGCTTCATTCCCAGCATGGAAAGCCTTGTCCTGTGGGTTTGATTTGCTTTCATCCTCAGCAGTGTAGCTGGTGGTCCATGAAACCTTACTTGTTGGTGTTTCACTCTTTGATGTGGCAATTCTACCAAGAGAAAAAAAAANCTACCAAAAAAAAAAAAAAAAAAAAAGGAAAGGAAATGTTGATGTCCCTGTGTGGTAAAGGTGGAGTTTGCTCCATGCCAGTTATGCCAAAGTGGTATTTTAACTCAGCCCAAATTCACCAAGAGGTTTTGCAGCTGAATTAATCAAATGCCACCTAAAGCAGGAAATCTCTTCTTTTACTAGGAGCTATTTCTGGAGCAGGGGAGAGGAAAGGTTGTAGATCTCCTTTCAGCACAAATCCAGCCTGCTCTTATCCCTACAAAGGCTGTTAGATTAAATACTGCCCCCAGGACTGCCAGCAGTGAGAATTGTTGGATTGCCTTGCAAGAAAGCTGAAGAGTAGCCCTGTGGAAAGAGACCTGGGGGTGCTGGTGGAGGAGAAGCTGAAGATGAGGCAGCAGTGTGCACTTGCAGGGCAGAAAGCCAAGCAGAGGCTGGGCTGCAGCAGGAGCAGTGTGGGCAGCAGGGCCAGGGAGGTGATTGTGCCCCTCTGCTGTGCTCTGCTGAGAGCCCACCTGGAGTAGTGCATCCAGTGCTGGAGGCCCTGGGACAAAAGGGATGTGGAGATGCTGGAGGTGTGCAGAGAAGGGCCCCGAGGATGCTCAGAGGGCTGCAGCTGCTCTGCTGTGAGCACAGCCTGAAAGAGTTGGGGCTGTGCAGGCTGGAGAAGAGGAGGCTCCCAGGTGACCTTCTTGTGGCCTTCCAGGATCTGAAGGGGGCTACAGAAAAGCTGGGGAAGGACTTTTTAGGGTGTCAGGTAGTGCCAGGATTAAGGGGAATGGAGCAAAGCTGGAGGTGGGGAGATTCAGAGTGGATGTGAGGAGGAAGTTGTTGACCATGAGAGTGGTGAGAGCCTGGAATGGTTTGCCCAGAGAGGTGTTTGGGGCCAGATCCCTGGAGGTGTTTTTTGCCAGGCTGGCAGAGGCTGTGGGCAGCCTGCTCTAGGGTAGGGTGTCCCTGGGCATGGCAGGGGGGTTGGAACTGGCTGATCCTTGTGGTCCCTTCCAATCCTGACTGATTCTACAATTCAATGATTCTAAAAGTGTGACCACAAAATTGGTTTTGTTGGAGTAGTCTCCTGGGTTTTGAGAGCAATCAGACCTTCCTTACCCCCTCGCTAGCAGAGGTTGTTTTGATTGCTGCCCTGACATCTCCCACACACAGGCTGCTGCCTAATGGCAGAAGATAATGAGAGGAAATGTCAAGTGCTGGGGAAGGAGATGTCAATGCTGGCTGACCCTGCTGCTGGCAAAGCCCCCAGCTGGCCAGCTGAGCTGTGCGGCAGCACTGCAAGCCCAGGGCTGCGTTCTTCACATCTACCTTGGGCTGCAGCTGAGGGAGGCACAGATAAAGAGCTATGAACTCAGAAGGGAGGTTGCACTGCAGCTGGGTCACCGAAGCTGCTGTTTGTCCCAGCAGCACTCTCAGGGTGGATTCAAAGTCACGGGAAGAGCTCCTATCAGCTCCGATGGTTTAGAATGCGCCCGGCGTAAGCTGCTGTGAGAGCATCATCCATCAAAGTGCTGCCTCTGCAGAGTGCTGCTGCACTCTTGTTAAATCTTATTAATCTTCACTCATACAAGAAAAGCTCTGCAAGCTACATGGACTGCTTGTGTGCTGAGAGTTATGGACTCGGGCTGCTTACAGCTGGTGATGGACCCGGGAGAGGGGCAGGGACGTGTGGGAGTGAGCAAGCTGGGAGGGGAAGGCAGAGTGCAAAGCAGAGAACAGGCAGCAGGGGTTTGGCCTGGAGCCTGCAGGTCAGCAGAACTCTCTGAAGCAGGTGCAGCCATGGCTGAACTATTCCCCAGCTGTGGAATGGGTCTCTCAAGTAGAATCATAGAACCAGTCAGGGTTGGAAGGGACCACAAGGATCAGCCAGTTCCAACCCCCCTGCCATGCCCAGGGACACCCTACCCTAGAGCAGGCTGCCCACAGCCTCTGCCAGCCTGGCCAAAAACACCTCCAGGGATCTGGCCCCAGACACCTCCCTGGGCAACCCATTCCAGGCTCTCACCACTCTCATGCTCAACAACTTCCTCCTCACCTCCACTCTGAATCTCCCCACCTCCAGCTTTGCTCCATTCCCCCTAGTCCTGGCACTCCCTGAGAGCCTAAAAAGTCCCTCCCCAGCTTTTCTGTAGCCCCCTTCAGATCCTGGAAGGCCACAAGAAGGTCACCTGGGAGCCTCCTCTTCTCCAGCCTGCACAGCCCCAACTCTTTCAGTCTGTGCTCACAGCAGAGGTGCTGCAGCCCTCTGAGCATCCTCGGGGCCCTGCACTCTAGTGGAGGGGACCTGTGTTTGTGCTGTTGGTGCCAGGTGACCTCTGCAACCTGGGGCTGCTGCAAAGAGCACGGAGAGAGAAGTCTTATCATTATGTCCTATCAAGATGTTGCTGCACAGAGTTGTGCTGGGGAAAAAAAAAAAACAAACAGATGCTGCATACACAGTGCCATAAGGGCTTAAGAAAACAGGAATCCTTTTAGGTATGGGGCTGGATCAGCTCCAAGCATGTATGGAAGGGTGGGAATCAGTCTGACTAATGCAAAATAAGTGCTGAGCTTGGTTTCCTCTGGAGCTGGGTGAAAACCTGGCACTGTGACATGCCAGCTTCAGTGAACCAGGTATGGAGCTGGATAAAGGATTCTTTCCATGCATCCAGTTTCATTACTCAAGTGTGAGTTTAAGCACCTAGTTAACAGGGCTCAAAATTGAGTTTACAGTCAGTGGTGTTGGTGCTGAGCTGTATTTCCTGTGAAGATGAGCAAAATCTGGCACTGTGACATGCCAGTTGCAGTGAAGCAGGTATGGAGCTGGGTAAAGGATTCTTTCCATGCATCCAGTTTCATTGCCCAGGTTTGACCTTAAGCATCTATTTACCAGGGTTCAAAATTGAGTTTACAGTCAGTGGTGTTGGTCGTTGCCTCTGTGGGTGGTCACCCAGCCAGAGAAGTTGGGCTGTAGTTTGTGTGCTCGCCCTGGGTTTCCCTGGAGGTCAGCATGGAGCTCCTGCCAGGCTAGGCCATAGGTGGAACACTGAACAACACAAAGGTTGGGAATTAAACCTTTAGAAGTCTTTAGAGCAGAGGTAAATAAAATGAACCAGGGTGCAGGTGTAGTGCGTTTGGGCTTCAGAAGACAGTGGAGCTGCAGGTGTCTCTGCTTTAGATGTGCCAGGCTGCTCAGAAGCAAACATCCACATTTACATCTGCAGCCTGTTCCCAGTCCTGAGCTGGTCAGCCCTCACTATAAAAGAATTCTTTCCTCTTGCTGCAGGCAAGGATAAAAGACTGCCTGAAACTTCTGTGGAGCTTGAGTTGGAAGAAAGAAGAGAACAGAGATGAAAAGAAGGGAAGCTAGGAAATCCCTGATGAAACCTTTGCAGTCTCATGTTTCAGTTCCCTCGAGCTAAATTCTCTTTTTTAATTCTGAAGTGGCTTTAAACATTTTTTTTTTTTCCCACCAGTGTCCAAAAGCTCATCTCTCAAAAGTCAGGGAGAGCAGGCTCTGGACAACAGACACTCAGCTGCAGCGGGGGGAGTTTGTTCTGCCTGGGATTTCTGCATCACAAGGGCAGGATGCTGGTGATGCACAACGTTCCTGTTTGTCTTCTGGCCACTTTAATGCTGGTAGGATTCTGAGCTGGACACTTTGCTTTGGTAAATGGTTTGGGTCTCATTAATGACACTCTGGGTGAGCAACATAGAACCATAGAATCAGAGAATCAGTCAGGGTTGGAAGGGACCACAAGGATCAGCCAGTTCCAACCCCCCTGCCATGCCCAGGGGCACCCTACCCTAGATCAGCCTGTCCAGAGCCTCAGCCAGCCTGGCTGCAAACATCTCCAGGAATGTGGCCCCAACCACCCCCCTGGACAACCCATTCCAGGCTCTTGCCACTATCATGGTGAAGAACTTGCTTCTGCAAGGCACCAGGCAGTGACAGGACTAGGGGGAATGGAGCAAAGCTGGAGGTGAGGAGATTCAGACTGGAGATGAGGAGGAAGTTGTTCAGCAGGAGAGGCTGGAATGGGTTGCCCAGGGAGGTGTTTGGGGGCCAGATCCCTGGAGGTGTTTTTGGCCAGGCTGGCAGAGGCTGTGGGCAGCCTGATCTAGGGTAGGGTGTCCCTG
>VWZI01023261.1:94211-111648 GCA_013396835.1 Psilopogon haemacephalus | reverse complement strand
CCAAGCAAACGGGACAGACGTGTCCAAAGTGGGGGCTGGCAGCAGGGGACTGCAGCAGATGCAACGAGCTGCAGCCTCAGCCCTCTGTGATTAACGCTGGGTTTGTTTAAAGCCAGCCCCTGCATAATTGCAGCTCTTACCGGGGATGTTTTTACACAGCCTTTTTGTACGAAGAGAACCTAAGAATGCACACTCCAGGCAGTGCATAAAGCACCAATTGTGAGCACAAAGCACCAATTGTGAGTGCACAGCGGCAGGACAGGAGAGCTGAGCCTGCGTCCTGCATCCTGCATCCTTGCAGCCCAGGCTGCCTGCATTGCCCTGCCACCAGGGAGAGGAGGAAAACAAAGGCTTGGAAGGGGATCAGTAAGTAAAATGCTTTCACACTCCAGGCAGTGCATAAAGCACCGTTTGTGAGCTCAAAGTGGCAGGACAGGAGAGCTGAGCCTGCATCCTGCATCCTTGCAGCCCAGGCTGCCTGCATCGCCCTGCCGCCAGGGAGGGGAGGAAAACAAAAGGTTGGAAGGGGGCAGTAAATAAAATGCTTTCACACTCCAGGCAGTGCATAAAGCACCAATTGTGAGCACACAGCGGCAGGACAGGAGAGCTGAGCCTGCATCCTGCATCCTTGCAGCCCAGGCTGCCTGCATCGCCCTGCCGCCAGGGAGGGGAGGAAAACAAAGGCTTGGAAGGGGATCAGTAAATAAAATGCTTCCATCAGCCACACCAGAGCCCTTTTCTTACAAGGTTTCACTCAGAGAAACATGCAAATGCTCTTTCATTAACTTAATACTTTGCAATTCCACAAACCCTGCTCTCGCCAGCCCCATGTGTAAAGGCTCTCGCTCACTGCCGTGAATTCCAAGCAGCATCCAGCGCAGGCACAGGGACGTGACCTGTTTTTATCACCTCTGAGGGCAAAAGGAAGGCACTACCATGGGAGCTGTGCTATGGCACAGAGACCTGACTGCTCTGAACCTTTTTCCTATTTGTTGCCATTTTGCCTCTGATAAGATTCCAATTAAAAACCCAGGCCGAGGGGTGAGGTTTCCTCCGAGCAGCCTCATCCGTATGCAGGCAGTGTGGCAGAGCATCACAGCACAGCTGAGTGCTGTCTCTGCTCTGCCTGTGCAGCTGCCCATGGGCAAGAGCCACCCAGGGCCCAGGTGGACACTTGTTCAGGCCATGCTGTGTGGAGAACCATGAATGAGGTGCTACAGCCCTCCGAGCAACCCATTCCAGGCTCTCACCACTCTCATGCTCAACAACTTCCTCCTCACCTCCACTCTGAATCTCCCCACCTCCAGCTTTGCTCCATTCCCCCTAGTCCTGGCACTCCCTGAGAGCCTAAAAAGTCCCTCCCCAGCTTTTCTGTAGCCCCCTTCAGATCCTGGAAGGCCACAAGAAGGTCACCTGGGAGCCTCCTCTTCTCCAGCCTGCACAGCCCCAACTCTTTCAGTCTGTCCTCATAGCAGAGGTGCTGAAGCCCTCTGAGCATCCTCATGGGCCTTCTTTGGACACCTCCAGCATCTCCACATCCCTCTTGTCCCAGGGGCTCTAGAACTGGATGCACTACTCCAGGTGGGGTCTCAGCAGGGTGGAGTAGAGGGGGAGATGTCTAATCCTGTCTGGAGATAAAGTCTGAGGAGCTCTATAGAATAATGCAGCAAGAAACAGCAAGGCACCTTGTGGTATCAACTTCAGAACTGCCCTTTCTTTTCATCCCACTGCATGCCTTCCACTCCCATTCATTTCAATGCGGTTTGGGGACACTCAGCAACTTCAAAGGAATGGCCTCAATATCCTTGAGCCTTTAAAGTTCAATACATTATTAATGCCCAATTAATAGGGCTTCCTCTAACAGGAAACCACCGAGTTCCTTCCTCAGAAGCACACAGCTATCGATGTCTCCTCAGGTTCCTGACCCCCAGCTGCTCTCTGCACTCTCTGAACAGTAAGTTGCAGATCAGGAGTGGCACAGTCAGGGCCTGTCCTGCCAGCTGCTACAGGCAGAGGGGTTTTTTTTTTCATCCTTTTCCCAAATCTTTGGCTCCAGGAAAGCCAAATCATTTCTTCAGCAGCCTTCCTATGAGGGAGTATTTAAGTATTCATCCCTCCTTAGGCAAACTCAAGGGGGGAAAAAAAAAAAAATAAAGGTCTTCCAATTAACCTCAAGACTAATGGCACAGCATCAATAATAGGGGCTTGATCCCACAAAACACACAGCAGCCCCAAATCCCATGGGATTCTGTGGCACACGGAACCCTGCGGTCCAGAACGTGCTATGGAAGCATCCTGCAGAGCTGCACTGTGCAGAGAGGATCCAGAATGCTTAAGCTGTGCCACCATGAGCATCTCCACCAGCCTAACCAAGGGGCATGCCTGGAAAAGAGGGAAGGCTGCCTACAGGCTGCCCTGAGAACCCAGCAGAGCTGTGAGGGGCAGCCTAGGAACCTACACAGGCATGGCCCCAGCCAGCATGGAACATCCACGGCCCTGAGCGCACAAGAGTCACCTTCCACTGGCACCATGGCTAGGGGCAGACAACTGCAGCAAACACCACAGAGCCAGCAGCAAAGGGGAGGCTGAACCAGCTGCAGAGCCCCAGGTTCCTGCTCATCCTGGGGCTGACAGGCAGGGCACTAACCCAGATCATAGAATCATGGAATAACAGAATGGTTTAGGTTGGAAGGGACCTCAAAGCTCAGCCAGTTCCAACGCCCCGTGCCATAGGCAGGGACACCTCCCACAAATCAGGTCGCTCAAGGTCTCATCCAGCTTGGACTTGAACACCTCCAGGGAGGTTGTGGAAAACTGTCCCCATCCAACCTCTTTACTCTGCTCTCATCAGACCCCACCGGGAGCACTGTGTGCAGTTCTAGAGCCCCCAGCACAAGAAGGACATGGAACTGCTGGAGAGAGTCCAGATGAGGGCCACAAAGATGCTCAGAGGGCTGCAGCAGCTCTGCTACGAGGACAGGCTGAGAGAGTTGGGGCTCTGCAGCCTGGAGAAGAGAAGGCTGCCAGGAGACCTTAGAGTAGCCTTGCAGGATCTGAAGGGGGCTACAGGAGGGCTGGGGAGGGACTATTGACAAGGTCTGTAATGACAGGACAAGGGGGAATAGGTTTAAACTGGCAGAGGGGAGATTTAAATGGGATGTTAGGAGGAAGTTGTTTGCAGTGAGGGTGGTGAGACACTGGAATGGGTTGCCCAGGAAGGTTGTGGCTGCTCCCTGCCCGGAGATGTTCAAGACCAGGCTGGATGAGGCCTTGAGCAACCTGTTCTAGTGGGAGGTGTCCCTGCCTATGGCACAGGGGGGTTGGAACTGGCTAAGCTTTGAGGTCTTTTCCAACCTAAACCATTCTATAGTTCTATGCTTCTAGCATGGCTTCATGGCTCTCCACCATCACCAAGGCATTCCAGCAGGTTGCCAGCCACTGCTTGCTCTTGGTGTCTGATATTTCTCAGCAGAACAGGGAGAAAAAAAAAAAAACAGCTTTGTAGCTAACTTTTCTGAGCTTCTGAGTGACAGCTTTTCTGCCAGCCAGGAGCAGCACCCAGCGGTGCTAAGGCTCTGATGTATTTTTCAACACAAGCATTGTCTCAGGCTGAAGCAGATCCTGACTCTCCCAAAGCAGGAGTCTTTGCATCACACTGGCTTCCAGAGGAGCCCAGTTCGTGCCCATTCCCACTGCTGCACATGGCAGGGGTGGAAGAATCTGAAAAACAAAGAGCTCTCTGAATTCCCTTTAAACTGTCAGAAAGGGCTGGGATCATAGAATCACAGAGTGGTTTAGGTTGGAAGGGAGCTCAAAGCTCAGCCAGTTCCAACCCCCCTGTGCAGGGACACCTCCCACTGCAACAGGTCGCTCAAGGCCTCATCCAACCTGGTCTTGAACTCCTCCAGAGAGGTTGTGGAGCACAGAATCACAGAATGTGAATCACATTCAGTGATTCTGTGATCCACAACCTCCCTAGGCAACACGTGTCAGTGTCTCACCACCCTCACTGTCAAGAACTTCTTAGAATCATAGAATCAGTCAGGGTCAGAAGCGACCACAAGGACCATCTAGTTCCAACCCCCCTGCCATGCCCAGGGACACCCTACCCTAGATCAGGCTGCCCACAGCCTCTGCCAGCCTGGCTGCAAACACCTCCAAGCATGTGGCCCCAAACACCTTCCTGGGCAACCCATTCCAGGCTCTTACCACTCATGGTGAAGAACTTCTTCCTCACATCTAGTCCTTCTTCCTAAAACCCAGTTTCAATCTCCCTTCTGCCCTGCCAGTTTGAACCCATTCCTCCTCATCCTGTCATTACAAGATCTTGTCAATAGTCCCTCCCCAGCCTTCCTGTAGCTCCCTTCAGATACTGGAAGGTTACTCTAAGGTCTCCTCCAAGCCTTTTCTGAAGGCTCATAAGTGGTAAAAGCAGAACTCTTGGATCTAGCAGAAATGATCTTTTTTTGCAGCTCTCGAAGCCTCTCTAGGAATACAGAGTGGTTCCCTAGGCCTTTTGTCTTCCCAGTATCTTACATGAGAGGTCATGGCAAAGGGAGGAGCTGCAGATCTCTGGTAGGAACATGAGAGCCTCAGAGCCCACCCAGCAGCACGAATCTCTCTCTCCCTTTACGGCCCCCAAGCGAGGAGCTGCCACGAGAGGCACAATAGCTTGGCTGAAAAATAGAAGGATGCTGAGAGAATTTTGCTATTTTCAGTGTCATGAGCTGGCACATATGAAGGATCTTTTTGCTTGGCAACAGTTGCTGAGCCATAAGGTTGAACCTGTTTACCCAGGCACAGTGCCACGCTGTCAGATGGGCACTGCTACAGCAATTGCAGAGATCCTGTGATGTGTGTGCATCAGGTGTAAGTGTCCCAAATAGGATTCCCAGCAAGGGCTGTCCATATGGCTGCTCATTCTAATTTTGTGTTCCCTTGTGCCAGCACTAATCCAGGTATGGGCCTGACCATGTTTCAAAACCAGAGAGCAGCTTTTGTCTCCTTTGGTTAAGGACCTCCTGCCCACTCGTCCAGCACAGATTGGAGCCACAGTTTGGGAGAAGTCTTCAGTAGCCAAACTTTCCTGCCTGGCCTTAGCAAAGCCTGTCCTTCCACACTCCAGGAATGAGAGTTTGATAAACCTTCCTTTCCATGCAAAGTCTCTGTAGGGTCCACCAGAGCAAGACTTTGGCACTTAGCAGTGCCTCCCTGGCTGTAGCAGAGCCTGTCCTTCCATGCTCCAGGAATGAGAGCTTGATAAACCTTCTTCCTTTCCATGCAAAGTCTCTGTAGGGTCCACCAGAGCAAGACTTTGGCACTTAGCAGTGCCTCCCTGGCTGTAGCAGAGCCTGTCCTTCCATGCTCCAGGAATGAGAGCCTGATAAACCTTCTTCCTTTCCATGCAAAGACCCTGTAGGGTCCACCAGAGCAAGTCTTTGGCACCAGGCTGGACTTGCCATGCCAAGCAGAGTGGAGATCTGTGTTCAGGCACTCTCTGCACTCTTTGGCAGGATATTTTATCTGAGCTGCTTTAACATGTTGAGATTTCAGGGTTTGGGAGAGCCTGGCACTAGGAGCAGTCTCCCTAGCTGCTCTCTCACAACCACCACCTGCCTCTTGCTCTCACTGGCCTGGGTTGTCTGTGTATCAGCAGGACTCCCACTGCTGCCCATGCCCTTAGCTATGCAGGATGGCTCTGCTACCTCATCTGATTGGCTTATTGGTTTTGCTGTGTGTTGTGTTTTCAGCTGTATTGAAGGGATAAGGATCTGACATCTGTGGAATGTGCAGAGTGATGCCAGGTCCTGCTCTTGGGCAGCTGAAGCTATTGCTCAGGCAGCTCAGGCAGTGCTTCAGCAGAGCACTTTGCCAATCTAATTGTCTTGCTTATCTCATGCAGTGTGCTCCATACCAGTGTAGGAGAAAAATCTTCCTGATTCTCTTCTGCTGGGTGTTGAGGCAACAGAGAGAAGCAGAGGTGCAGAGCCAGCACCTTTAGATTGTGCTTTAATTTAAACTCTGAATCTCACATTGCATTTTTCTTCTTGTACCATTGAGATCAGACAGAGGCTAGGCAGAGGCAGCACAGAGTTTGGTTTGTGTCTGGGCTTGTAGTAACAGGAAAAGGGGCAGTGGCTTTAAGCTGGAAGAGAGGAGATTTAGACTGGAAGAAATTCTTTGCTATGGGGGTGGTGAGACACTGGAACAGGTTGCCCAGGGAGGTTGTGGATGCCCCCTTCCCAGAGGTGTTCAAGGCCAGGTTGGATGGGGCCTTGAGCAGCCTAGGCTCAAGGTAGGAGGTGTAGGGTTGGATGAGTGGTTGGAACTGGATGATCTTAAAAGGTCCCTTCCAACCCACACAACTGATGGAACAGTTACATATCTGGAAAAATCTATTATATACATTGGGCCAGATCCCTGGAGGTGTTTTTGGCCAGGCTGGCAGAGGCTGTGGGCAGCCTGATCTAGAGTAGGGTGTCCCTGCCCATGGCAGGGGGATTAGAACTAGATGATCCTTGTGGTCCCTTCCAACTCTGACTGATTCTATGATGCTGTGATTCTATAAATATCTGCTTGTATAATGTGCAAAGCTGTAAATACAAAGCTTCGTTTCCTTAACTTCCAGTTGACTGAGTTCTAGCCTGGGTTATTTCAAAGTGTGGGAGGGAGTGAGGGGGAACTGCTGAACCACCACAGAGACCTTTAAGGTGGTGGCATCTGAAAGCTGCAAGCAGTGCCCAGTGAGCAGTCCTTGCAGTCTGAGGTGTCACCACTCAACTGGTGGAACAGGCTGCAGCACTGGGAGGAGAAATCTGCACCCACCCCACCCCCTCCCCAATCCACTCCTGGGCCTGGCTTGCTGGGACAGCAGAGTGTTGGTCCTTCTGTCACTGTGTTTAATTAACTTCAGCTTCACTTTTGTGTCTGCAATTTACAGTCAGTTAAATCATAAACATTGTTTTGTAAGGGAGAGAACAGGATGTAATGGTGCTCAGCCTGGGTCCTTTTCAGCCTGCCTGTCACATCCTCTTTGTCATTTTTAATGATGACAACAACAAGTTTGAGTAAGTGGCTGGACCTCTTCCCAGGGTAATTGTGCCTTTTGTGGGCAGTGTGTGAGCTAGAAAGGAAACTGCAGCTGGAGCTGCTGGAGCCAAAGTCTTCTGTGGCTTTCTGCTTGTGTTGAATCATTCCTGGGCTGAGTGCAGGGGACTGCAAGCATCATACAGACCCAAACCAGCCCAAATGCCAGGCTGAGAAGGTAGCTGAGCTGCCTGTAGCTTAGGGTAGAGAGGGGGCAGGTACAAGAAAGAATAGGGAGTGACACATTTTTGAGGATGTCTGTAGGAATGTTTCTCTAGCCAGTTGAGAACCTGAAGTGTTTAGACCTGTGTTAAAAGCACAGACCTGCAGTGACTCAAGAAGGCAGGAAGGAACCAGAGCCTGGGCTGCAGCAGGAGCACTGTGGACAGCAGGGTAAGGAAGGTGATTCTCTCCCTCTGCTGTGCTCTGCTGAGACCCCATCTGGAGTACTGCATCCAGTGCTGGAGACCGTGGGACAAGAGGGATGTGGACATGCTGGAACATGTCCAGAGAAGGGCCCCGAGGATGCTCAGAGGGCTGCAGCACCTCTGCTGTGAGCACAGACTGAAAGAGTTGGGGCTGTGCAGGCTGGAGAAGAGGAGGCTCCCAGGTGACCTTCTTGTGGCCTTCCAGGATCTGAAGGGGGCTACAAAAAAGCTGGGGAAGGACTTTTTAGGCTACCAGGTAGTGCCAGGACTAGGGGGAATGGAGATAAGCTGGAGGTGGGGAGATTCAGAGTGGATGAGAGGAGGAAGCTGTTCAGCATGAGAGTGGTGAGAGGCTGGAATGGGTTGCCCCTGCAGGGAGGTGTTTGGGGCCACATCCCTGGAGGTGTTTTTGGCCAGGCTGGCAGAGGCTGTGGGCAGCCTGCTCTAGGGTAGGGTGTCCCTGGGCATAGCAGGGGGGTTGGAACTGGCTGATCCTTGTGGTCCCTTCCAACCCTGACTGATTCTAGGATTCTTTAAGCTCACTTTGCTGGGAGGCTTTGCAGCCCTGCCCTGAACTGTGCTGTTGTGGCAAGTCAGATACTGTAAAGATAAAGGTTCGTTTCCTTAACTTCCAGCCTGACTGAGTTCTAGCCTGGGTTATATCAAAGTGTGTTGGGGGGTGAGAGGGAGCAGCTGAACCACCACAGAGACCTTTAAGATCATTGAGTCCAACCTTCAACCTAAGACCAACCATGTCCCGAAGTACATTTCAGGTCTTGCTCTGCTTCTGCTTTCCTTCAGGACCCAGAGAAGTAATGACCTTATGGGCAACAAACTGATCAAGCTCCTTCTTCTCCTGGCTTTTCAGGAATTTGGAGATGTCATTTAAGAAGATTTCTTTTGGAGAAGGGGGAAAGAAAGGGAAGAAACTGCTTCCCAGTCCACCAGCTTGGCCTCAGCTATTGACCCCTGCGTACCAGCAGGCTTTTTCCTCTGCATTTTTATCTCAGACTGAATTTATGGGTGACACAGAAACCATCAATAGTGCCATAGATCCTCATTTTCTACCTGAACAGTTCAGAAGCCAACTGTGTTTTATTGTGTAAGAGGCAGAGACAAGGTCCTTTTAAGATATGGATGGGTAGCAGAAGTCAATAAATCGAATGACCATCACTATGGAGCATGGGGAATGGCCCTTCTGTAGCTGGGGGTGCCCTGCCCAAGGCTTCCAGAGTCTCTCTCATCAAATATTTCTTCTGCCTTGCCTCTGGTTTATGGTCCTTTGATTATTTCTTTCTAGCTCAACAAAATTCACCAAAAATCCATGAAGGCTGGTGGGCTTACAAGGAGGTGGTCCAGGGAAGCTTCGTTCCAGGTAAGTGTTACTTCAGATTTATTAACTTATCAAGTTTATTGATTTCTTTTTTTTCCCCCGGAATGAATGTGCCTGAGTCTGGGAGGAGTTTTTCGGTTGGGTTTTTGTTTGTTTGTTTGTTTTTTTGTAGGGCATGTTGTGTTTGTTTTGGTTCTTTTAAAATCCAAATGAAGCATGGAAAGCAGCTTCCCAGATTTCCTTGGGGTTGGTTTGGTTTGGGCTGTCAGAGATGCTGCAGTGTGTGATTCTCCCTCTCTGCTGTGCTCTGCTGAGAGCCCACCTGGAGTACTGCATCCAGTTCTGGAGCCTCTATTACAAGAGGGATGTGGACATGCTGGAGGTGTGCAGAGAAGGGCCACGAGGATGCTCAGAGGGCTGCAGCACTTCTGCTATGAGCACAGACTGAAAGAGTTGGGGCTGTGCAGGCTGGAGAAGAGGAAGGCTGCCAGGTGACCTTAGAGTAGCCTTTCAGTATCTGAAGGGACCTACAGAAAAGCTGGGGAGGGACTTTTTAGGTTCTCAGGGAGTGAGAGGGCTAGGGGGAATGGAGCACAGCTGGAGGTGGGGAGATTCACAGTGGAGGTGAGGAGGAAGTTGTTGAGCATGAGAGTGGTGAGAGCCTGGAATGGGTTGCCCAGGGAGGTGTTTGGGGCCAGATCCCTGGAGGTGTTTTTGGCCAGGCTGGCAGAGGCTGTGGGCAGCCTGCTCTAGGGTAGGGTGTCCCTGGGCATGGCAGGGGGGTTGGAACTGGCTGATCCTTGTGGTCCCTTCCAACCCTGACTGATTCTGTGATTCTAAGGCAGGGGTGATCTGGGGGCACCTTTCTGGCAGACTCTCCTGGCTCGTTTCAACTCGACCTGCAAGCCTCAGCAGAAAGAAGATCCCAGGAATTCTTCCAGAACAAACCAGTAACCTTTTCTGTAGGGGCGCCTGGGTTTTGGAGTCTTTGCAAAGGGTCTTTAAGGCAATTTCGGTTTATGGTGCTGATCCCAGACTAAGACATCACAAAGGCTCTGGAAGTGCACATTAAGCTTCTCCATAACGTTAGCAGTCACGTAGCAGAGCTCGCCTGAGATGCTAATTAGCACCTGAGAGGTGCTAGCTGGGAGGCAGTTTGTGGAGCTGGAGCCGAAGTTGCTGTCTGATGTGCACTGAGGCAAGCAGCCGTAGCCATCTGCTAAGATGCTTCCTCTCCGCAGCTGTGTCATGTCCCAGGGCTGAAGTTACCACTCCCCAAGACACTGGCAGGGAATATTTGTCCAAGATTCTGTCACTGCAGTTCACAACTGGCAGCTAAGCTGCGCTGACTGACATGACTGCAGCTCTTCAGCTGCTTGGGGGAGCAACCACCAGCCTGGGGATGACTAATTGGGGCTAATAGCCTTGTAAAGCACTCCAGAATGAGTGGCTGAAGCTTGTCTGTCACAGCTTTGGCTGCGTGAGTGCTTCTCACCTACTTGAAAGCTAAGCCACTGCCTGCCTTTGAGCTGTCCCCTCTGCCAGTGGCAGTGGTGCAAGTGCACCCAGGATCATCTCATCAAGCCCGGGTTAGAGGATGCCATTCCTAAGCTTTTCTGCTCATTGCCTTGGTTACTGCCTGCCTTTGAGCTGCCCCCTCTGCCTCTGGCAGTGGTGCAAGTGCACCCAGGATCATCTCAGCCAGCCCAGGTTAGAGGATGCCATCCCTAAGTTTTTCTGCTCACTGCTGATTACTGCCTGCCTTCAAGCTGTCCTCTCTGCCACTAGCAGTGGAGCAAGTGCACCCAGGATCATCTCAGCCAGCCCAGGTTAGAGGATGCCATCCCTAAGTTTTTCTGCTCACTGCTGATTATTGCCTGCCTTCAAGCTGTCCTCTCTGCCACTAGCAGCGGTGCAAGTGCACCCAGGATCATCTCAGCCAGCCTGGGTTAGAGGATGCCATCTCTAAGCCTTTCTGCTCACTGCTCTGGTTACTGCCTGCCTTTGAGCTGCCCCCTATGCCACTAGCAGTGGTGCAAATGCACCCAGGCTCATCTCAGCAAGCCCAGATTAGAGGATGCCATCTCTAAGCTTTCTCATGGTGAAGAACTTCCTCCTCACATCCAATATGAATCTCCCCACCTCCAGCTTTGCTCCATTCCCCCCTGGTCCTGTCACTCCCTGATAGCCTAAAAAGTCCCTCCCCAGCTTTTCTGTAGGTCCTCTTCAGATCCTGGAAGGCCACAAGAAGGTCACCTGGGAGCCTCCTCTTCTCCAGCCTGCACAGCCCCAACTCTTTCAGTCTGTCCTCACAGCAGAGGTGCATGTAGATCACAGGATCACAGGATGTCAGGGGCTGGAAGGGACCCAAAGGGATCATCGAGTCCCCTCTCCTTCCAGACTTCCCTTCCTACAACAGAAGAGAGCAGTGGTGGCTGACAGGTCCTCTCCCTGCAGTAGCTGTGGCTCAGCTCTCTCTTTAGTGCCCAGCCTGGCAGGTGAGGGTGCAGAGGGGCAGAGGCTGGAAGGTGCACCCACAGCTGGCTCTGTGCAGACTGCTGATGCAGAAGGCACTTGCCCATCTCTCACCCCTTTTAAAAGCAGAGGATTACTCCTAGGATTTAAATCATGTAGGCAAACAAAGCAGCAAGGAAGTGGTGCTTTAAAATGTTAATTGAATGCAGATGAGGTTCCAAATTAAACTTCAGGGAGTGCTGAAGGATGACGAATGAAAAGCTTTTGCCAGGCATGCTGATTTGCATAATAATCCATAGTCCTGCCACCTTCCCTGGCCTGGAGTGAGGAGTAGTTCAGGATGGGTTAAAAGACATCTCAGCACCTTTTGGAGTCTCTTCTGCCTGGCTGAGTTTGGCTGCCTGTGACCAGGCAGTGTCGTGGAGGCACAGGAAGCATTCTCAGGGGTGGCGAAGGCTCTTGCAGGCCATTCTGTACCACTTCTTTTGCTTCAAACAGAGGTCCCCAGCCTTTGGCACCCTGCTCTGTCTGCCTTGGCTCTCTTCATACTGCTCCTGGTTTCCTTGTAGCATCCTTGAAGTGGGCTTTGGTAAGAATCAAATACACAGAGGTGGTTAACTCTAAGTCGTGATGCTGGCGTCTGCTTGCCAAAACTCCATCCTGTTCCTGAAACTTTGGGATTAGAGGAGGGCACAAACTTTCCAAGGTGGCTGTGCTCATCTTAGCCAAGAGGAGAAGTCCACCTTTGCTGAAGGAGCAGGGGATGGTCTTCTCCTTCCTTACAGTGAAAGGTGTAAAGCAGCTTTACTTCCAGGCAGAGATCTGCACCCAGTGCCGTGCATCGCTGGCTACAGATCCCCAGGCAAAGGCTTCCTGTTGCCCTGAGCCTTAAAGGGGCAGGGGTCCACAGTTCTCTGCTAGGGACCTCTGCAGGGCTCCTGTTGCTGGGGTTATGCCCTCACACAGGCCAGCTGGCAAAGCTACACTGACTGCAGGGGCCGTGGGCAGTGCTTGTGAAGCACTTGAGAAACTCCAAGCCGAGGAGGAATTGTGTGGATTTGGTAATGACTGAAAGTAAGAAAAAGCCCAAAACAATTCACGGTGCCAAAAAGCTGATTTTAAACTCCTTGCTATCACCCTGTGCTTTTGTGTGGCCCTCACAGGCCCTAGGTGGGCTGTTAGATTTCTTTTCAAGCTACAAATTTCTTTCTGCCTGTGTCCAGAAATAACCTGGACAAGGAGGTCAGCGTCAGAACTCTGAGCTCTGTTTGGCCGTGGCCTGAAACAGAACAGAGAGGTGAAACTTCAAACCCAGACACATCTGAAGCTTGCTGCAGAGCTCCTCTCTTGTGCCATCCCCACTCACCCCACTCACCCCAGGGTCTGTTTCATACCCTCAACCCTGTGAGCACTTAGTTTGGCTGCCTGAAAAACACCAGAGAGGAACCTGCTGGTTGCTGCTCCTGCCCTGCTCGCCCTGGTACCAGCTACAGCATTGCTCCCAGGCTTGTTTTGGGGCTCCAGGAGGCTGCAGCATCTCTCAGTGTCTGCTGCATCCTGCCTGTCAGGGCTGTGGCAGTGTTTGAATCTCCCTGCGCACACTTCAGACCCTTCAGTCCGAGGCTGACTCTGAAGAATTACCCAGGCCTGGATAATTATTTATTGGAACAATAATAGCAGATTTCTTTTAGAAAGCAATAGATTGGAACACTTCATTCTTCAGGGTGATAGGGCTTGGGCCTCTGGAAATCATTCACTTATTGATTCAGACTTGGGTTTGTGTGTGCAATATTTCAGCTCTGGATGTCAGTTAAAGGTGGCTCGAAGGGGAAAAAAAAATATATATATATATATATATTGCAGCAAGTATTTTCTTGGTTTCTGTGGTGATTCTGAAAAAAAGACACAAAAACACCTGCCTGTTCACGAGAGAATGGGAATGGGATTGGTTTGTGTCTTTGCAGGGGAGTTAAATGTGAAATGCAATCCCAGCTTCTCGATTTCCAATGAAGTGCTGATACAATTCCTTCTAATAGCAAGGAAGGTCCTGCACTGGGTGGCTGCAATCCCAAGCACAGCTCCAGGAAGGGTGGGGAATGGCTGAGAGCAGCCCTGAGGAACAGGACCTGGGGGTCTGGGGTGATGCAAAGCTCAAGATGAGGCTGCAGTGTGAGTGCAGCCCAGACAGCAACTGTGTGCTGGGCTGCAGCAAGAGCAGCTGTGGGCAGCAGGGCAAGGGAGGGGATTTTGCCCCTTGGCTCTGCTCTCCTCACACCCCACCTGCAGCACTGTCTGCAGCTCTGCAGCCCCCAACACAAGAAGGACATGGAAGTGTTGGAGCCAGTCCAGAAGAGGCCACCAAGATGCTGAGAGGGCTGCAGCAGCTCTGCTCTGAGGACAGGCTGAGGGAGTTGGGGCTCTGCAGCCTGGAGAAGAGGAAGGCTTCCAGGAGATCTTAGAGTAGCCTTCCAGTATCTGAAGGGACCTACAGGAGGGCTGGGGAGGGACTATTCACAAGGGCTTGTAATGACAGGATGCGGGGGGAATGGGTTTAAACTGGCAGAGGGGAGATTTAAAGAGGATGTTAGGAGGAAGTTGTTTGTACTGAGGGTGGTGAGACACTGGCACAGGTTGCCCAGGGAGGTTGTGGCTGCTCCCTCCCTGGATGTGTTCAAGGACAGGTTGGATGAGGTCTTGAGAGTCCTGATCTAGTGGGAGGTGTCCCTGCCTGTGGCACAGAGGGGTTGGAACTGGATGATCTTTGAGGTCCCTTCCAACCTAAACCATTCTACGATTCTATGAAAGAAAGATGCATCCTGCAGCATGTAAACCTTCTGCTCACAGCCTGCCGTGGTGTGCCTTGCACAGTGGGGACCAGAGGATTGTTTTATCACAGTACTTATTCAGTAGCCTGCAAGAACTATTTCTGAAAGTGCCATCTGTAAGTGTAGGGCTCCTTAGGCTCCTCAGTCAGGGCTGTGCTGGTGACTGGATGGTCTGCAACTGCTCATTTGTGCTCACTGAAAATTTCCTCCTCTCGCAGCACCTCTCTGGAAGGGTCAGTTGTGAATTCACTGAGCCATGAATCCACTGAACAGAGTCAGGAGCACAGCCCAGGCTCATCACTGGCTGTGTTCTGCCTCCCAGTGCCTGGCATCATCATCATCTGGAGAGGTCTGGCAGCTGCTGCTCGTACCCATGCCAGTGCAGCTGTCCTGTGGCATCACCCCAGCGTGGTGCTCCTGGGCACATTGCTCTTTGTGGCCAACGGAAAGACTTTGCTATCCCTTCCAAAGAGGCTCACCATAAAATACCCTCCCCCAGCTAATGCATTTGTGGCTGCCTGCTGCCCCAGCTCGGAGCTGTAAATCCCATTACACTTAATGACTGCCCAGAGGAGGAACCTTCCTGAACGTTATTGATTGGAATTTTTCTACTCCTGGAAATACTACTTAAAACCGTCACTTTTTTTCTCTTTTTTTTTTTCTTTTTTTCTTTTTTCTTTTTTTTTGGGGGCTTTCTGAACAGAGTGCACAGCTTGCTATGAGGGCACTTTTTCATTTTGTGTTTATAACGTGTACAGAAAGGCATTAGTGTTTCCAGAGCAGGCAGTCACCGACTTTATAGGCAGGACATAAACCCTGGAAATAACAGCAAACATCATAATGGGAAAGCTGACAGGTCGTTAACCACCGCCTGCAAATGGCACTGCTGTAACTCACCAGGGCAGGCAGGCAGCAGCCTCCAGCCCTCCACAGCCTGGCACAGAGAGGAAGGGAGCAGGAACCAACCAGGTCACGCCGGCAGCTGCCCCCTGACACCACAGCACACAGAGCTGCTTCTTTAGGAGGCCTTTGTCACCTCTCCCTGATTTGTTTTTTTTTTTTTTTCTTGTGTGTTTAATATCCAGGAGCTTCTGTCATGGGGGCTTAGGTGAATCACAGAATGCTTTAGGTTGGAAGGGACCTCAAAGATCATCCCCCTGGGACAGACACTGCCCAGGGCATCACTGATTTCCTACCCAGCAACATCCATCACCCTCCAGCTGGTAACCAGCAGTACTGAGTTGGGCATCACTGACCTGCTGGGCAGGAGTGCTGAGAGGCATTCTGTGAGGGAGGTGGGAAAGGATTACTCATAGAATCATAGAATGGTTTAGGTTGGAAGGGACCTCAAAGATCATCCAGTTCCAACCCTCCTGTGCCATAGGCAGGGACACCTCCCACTAGATCAGGATGCTCAAGGCCTCATCCAGCCTGACATAGAACACTTCCAGGGAGGGAACAGCCACAACCTCCCTGGGCAATCCATTCCAGTGTGCCCAGGTGCCATAGACAAAGGTGACTGGCTGGAGAGTAGCCCTGCAGAGAGGAACTTGGGCATGCTGGTGGAGGAGAAGCTGAAGATGAGGCAGCAGTGTGCACTTGCAGCCCAGAAAGGCAAGCAGAGGCTGGGCTGCAGCAGGAGCAGTGTGGGCAGCAGGGCCAGGGAGGTGATTGTGCCCCTCTGCTGTGCTCTGCTGAGAGCCCACCTGGAGTAGTGCATCCAGTGCTGGAGCCCCTGGGACAAGAGGGATGTGGAGATGCTGGAGGTGTGCAGAGAAGGGCCCCGAGGATGCTGAGAGGGCTGCAGCAGCTCTGCTGTGAGCACAGCCTGAAAGAGTTGGGGCTGTGCAGGCTGCAGAAGAGGAGGCTCCCAGGGGACCTTCTGGTGGCCTTCCAGGATCTAAAGGGAGCCTACAGAAAAGCTGGGGAGGGACTTTTTAGGCTCTCAGGGAGTGCCAGGACTAGGGGGAATGGAGCAAAGCTGGAGGTGGGGAGATTGAGACTGGAGGTGAGGAGGAAGTTCCTGAGCATGAGAGTGGTGAGAGGCTGGAATGGGTTGCCCCTGCAGGGAGGTGTTTGGGGCCAGATCCCTGGAGGTGTTTTTGGCCAGGCTGGCAGAGGCTGTGGGCAGCCTGCTCTAGGGTAGGGTGTCCCTGGGCATGGCAGGGGGGTTGGAACTGGCTGATCCTTGTGGTCCCTTCCAACCCTGACTGATTCTGTGATTCTAGTCTATGGTGTTAGCATTGCAGAGGTGTGGAATCCAGGTACTAGCCTGCTGCACAGCCACTGGGCTCAGCTTAAAGGCCAGCCAAAGGCATTTAAACAGCAGCCCAGGCAGATGGTGAGGAGATGCAGCTTCTCTCCTTCCCTTCCGAGGAGCACTTTGCTCCTGCTGGGCTGAGTGGCTTTGTTTCCACAGCAGCAGAGAAGGGAAGCAAGCCTGGCTGGAGCAGTGCTACAAATGCCAGCCACTGCCAGCTTTGACAGCCCCAGGTTATTGCCTTTGTCTGAAAACAGTGGGATCTGCTTGTTGAGGCAAGTGCTACATCCCCTCAACAAGGACATCAGCAGCTGATTCCTTTAAAAAAAAAAAAAAAAAAATTAAAAATCAATATTTACAGGACTGCTCCTTCTAAAGGGGTTCTATTTCAGGCCATCCCTTCCCAACTCTAGCCTTGTGTACACAGCTGTGCAGCAGCCTCCCTCTCTGGAGTGTTTGCAGTTGCCTTCATCATGTGCTGCTGGAGCTGCCACCTGCCACCACGGGGTCCTTGGCTTCTGGTGGAGAGGCTCTGTGCTAGGGACTGTGCTGCTCTCACCACAGCATGGACAGGGAGATGCTGGCTTTGGAGAGAAGCATCTGAAGGTTCTGCTCCTTCAGCTCTCAATCAGATGCAGTTAGAACCATGCCAAGGGCCAGCTGTCCTTCCACAACATGCAGCCAGCAGCGATGGCTAATTCCCAGCCTTAGTCCCAGTTTAGAGCTGCAGGACTTGGCTGCTCTGTGTGGCTCAGAGAACACAGCATCTGGCACGGGAGAAGCATCTCAGATCATGGAGACAACCTTGCTGCATTTCCAAGCTGGGCCATGGCTACAGAACACACATCCCCTGTCCCAGCAGTGCCTTCTCATAGAATCATAGAATCATAGAATGGTTTAGGTTGGAAGAGACCTTAAAGATCAGCCAGTTCCAACCCCCCTGTGCCATAGGCAGGGACACCTCCCACCTCATCCAGCCTGGCCTTGAACACATCCAGGGAGGGAGCAGCCACAACCTCCCTTCTCACTC
>VWZI01023261.1:35646-89638 GCA_013396835.1 Psilopogon haemacephalus | reverse complement strand
GGAATAATCTTGGGGGGGGTGGGAGGGTGGTGGTGGTGGTGTTGATGTTGCTTCTTGGATTCTACCACAACCAAAACGATCATAGTACAAGGTCTAAAAATAGATCAGTGAAAATGGTTACCCTTTGGTTTGTAGGTGCACACGAGGTGTAGTTGTGTGGGACTGGTGTGTAGCTCCCTTTCTGCTCTCCACTCTCAAGCTGATTATATATATATATATACATAAAAACCCCAAACTACAAATGAAATAAGGATTCCCTCTTGCCACAGCCTCCCAAAGCATCCCTGTGCAGAGGCACATCCAGGCTGTTTGAATCATAGGATCATAGAATCAGTCAGGGTCGGAAAGGCCCACAAGGATCATCTAGTTTCAACCCCCCTGCCATGCCCAGGGACACCCTACCCTAGATCAGGCTGCCCACAGCCTCTGCCAGCCTGGCCTCAAACACACCCAGGGATGTGGCCCCAAACATCCCCCTGGGCAACTCGTTCCAGGCTCTCACCACTCATGCTCCACAACTTCCTCCTCACCTCCAGTCTGAATCTCTCCACCTCCAGCTTTGCTCCATTCCCCCTAGTCCTGCCACTCCCTGATAGCCTAAAAAATCCCTCCCCAGCTTTTCTGTAGGCCTCCTTCAGATCCTGGAAGGCCACAATAAAGTCACCTGGGAGCCTCCTCTTCTCTGCACTGAACAGCCCCAACTCTTGAGGATCCAGTTCTCTCCNAAAAAAAAAAAAAAACTACCAAGCCAATGAGCCCAGGATTCTTCAGCTTGCACAGAACTGGCAGCTCAACCCAGGACCATATGTCCCCTCGAGTGTGTGGGCAAAGGCAGTGCTGCAGGACTCTAAAAATAAGTTGTTGTGTATGTTTTGTGAGGGTGGGGGTGACCTTCTGGAGATACTGGAGCTTTTAGGCATCATCTTCGACAGGAAATGAATCACCTACTGAGCTCACCATGTTCTGTAGGTATTTCTCCTGCTAAATTTAGAGCCTGTGGCACCAAGTCTCCGCTCACCATNGAATCATAGGATCATAGAATCAGTCAGGGTCGGAAAGGCCCACAAGGATCATCTAGTTTCAACCCCCCTGCCATGCCCAGGGACACCCTACCCTAGATCAGGCTGCCCACAGCCTCTGCCAGCCTGGCCTCAAACACACCCAGGGATGTGGCCCCAAACATCCCCCTGGGCAACTCGTTCCAGGCTCTCACCACTCTCATGCTCCACAACTTCCTCCTCACCTCCAGTCTGAATCTCTCCACCTCCAGCTTTGCTCCATTCCCCCTAGTCCTGCCACTCCCTGATAGCCTAAAAAATCCCTCCCCAGCTTTTCTGTAGGCCTCCTTCAGATCCTGGAAGGCCACAATAAAGTCACCTGGGAGCCTCCTCTTCTCTGCACTGAACAGCCCCAACTCTTGAGGATCCAGTTCTCTCCTCACGTGAGCTCAGTTTCTCTGCTGGAGAAGCAGCCCTGTTTGAGAGAGCAGGAAGAGTCCATCACCTGTCCTCACTGTGCTGAAGAGATGCTAGGATCTAGAGAACTCTCTAAACCAGTAGACCATCACCTGTCCTCACTGTGCTGAAGGGTGCTAGGATCTAGAGAACTCTCTAAACCAGTAGATGCCCCTCAGCCACAGACTGTGGGATGGGGCATGTGGAAGAATTCACATAGCAAGCCAGAAAGAGTTGAGCACAGGCAGCAAGCCCCAGGTAAGCACTTGTAGCACTGCTGTCAGCAGCTGTCCTGAGAGGCTCAGCCTGCTGTGCCACCAGCACCACCAGCCAGAGGAGCCCTGGAGGGCTGAGCTTTGGGCAGAAATCTGCTGCTCCTCAGGGAAGAAAACCAAGCAGTGCTTGCTTTGAGCTGGATGCTATGATGGCATGGGCAAGCTTCCCAGAGGTTGTTTGATGGAACAGTGAAGCCTCATGGCAGCAGGCCAGCTGGCAGCCTCAGCAGCGCTTCATGATCTTTGGAGCCCGTGAGAAACAAGCACAGCTTCCTCCACAGGTGGCTATCAGCCTCCTCCTCGCTCACTGCTCACTCTCTGACTCTGCAGTCAATACCTTTGCAGGCAGTTGGACCTTCTATGGTCATGGTTACCATTGCTTCCATTTCTACAGGGCATGAGCCAGTGGGTCTTGAATGTCTTCACCCCCAGGCAGCAGGGACTGCACTTTCCAAAGTGCAATTGCTGCTCTCCTCCAGGCTTGTCTTCAGGACACCCTGCTCACCTCCAGGCTTGTCTTCAGGGCACCCTGCTCTCCTCCTCTCCTCCAGGCTTGTCTTCAAGGCACCCTGCTAACCTCCACTCTTGTCTTCAGGACATCCTGCTCACCTCCACTCTTGTCTTCAGGGCACCCTGCTCTCCTCCTCTCCTCCAGGCTTGTCTTCAAGGCACCCTGCTAACCTCCACTCTTGTCTTCAGGACATCCTGCTCACCTCCACTCTTGTCTTCAGGGCACCCTGCTCTCCTCCTCTCCTCCAGGCTTGTCTTCAAGGCACCCTGCTAACCTCCACTCTTGTCTTCAGGACATCCTGCTCACCTCCACTCTTGTCTTCAGGGCACCCTGCTCTCCTCCTCTCCTCCAGGCTTGTCTTCAGGGCACCCTGCTCACCTCCACTCTTGTCTTCAGGGCACGCTGCTCTCCTCCAGGCTTGTCTTCAGGGCACCCTGCTCACTTCCACTCTTGTCTTCAGGACATCCTGCTCTCCTCTAAATATCTACCAAAGCAAAAGAAATCAGCTTTGCAATGGCAGAGTGACTCAGATTCTGCCTTAATGAACAAAGTTTTCTGGCTCCAGTTCTTTTATGTTTGCTGTTGGTCCTAGTTCTGGGTTCCTTGAACCCATCCTTCCAAACACAGGAGTCATCACTGGTTCCACAGAGCTCTCCTGATGAATACACTTTGTCTTCTGCAGCACTGTGGAGGGTTGTCATTGTAGGCTGGCTAGGACATCATCACATTTGAGTAGAGGAAAAGTCCAGATGAACCCTGTCTTGTAACTAGCTGATGGTGTGGACAACCCTCTGATTCTTGCAAGAGTTGTCCTGGGTCACTGAGCCACTGGGGGCTAAGAGGAATTTGCCTCTCATTCCCTTGAGTGGTGCCAACAGCCCCTAACACAAGACTCACTCTAAGCCCACCTGAGGAAGGACTTGCTGCAGGCTCCAGAGCAGGTCTGTGCATCTGTGCTGCAAACCCTGCAGGCCTTCAGAGGGCAAGAGGGAGGAATTCCCAGTTCCTGGCTCTGGAAGCAGAGTGCTCCATCCACAGCCCAGTTCTTTTATCCATGACTGGGTGTGCAGATCAATGCTGCTGCTGCTGCTGCCAGAGTGCTCTTGGAAAGGACTCCTCAGGGCGAGAATGGGCACTGGGATCATGGAGCAGAGTCTCAAACACAGTATTTGCATGCTTGAAGTTTCGGGTTAGAAGCTGGTAATTAAAAGAATCCCCCGAGGGGGAAAAAACTTGTCAGAGCAATGAGGAACCTTAATTAGAGGCCTTGCTGCAGCCTCTGATCCTAGCTGATGGTGTTCTTGCAGCTTGAATTAGGAAATAGCTGATCCACTCCCATCTGACAGTGCTTTAGAAGCATTCCCTTCACCCTTTCTGCCTGTAGCATCAGCTTAATGATATTAAAAAGAAAAAAACAAACCAACACCTTCCTGGGGACACACAAGTGTGAGCAATGGAAATGAGGGAAAGTCCTATCAGGTCTCTACAGAGTTGCCTCCTCTGGGCTTTCTGATCTCCAGAGCTACCTCCAAAAGGCTGCTCCTCAGTTGTCCTTATGAAACAAGCTGGTTACAGAGTGCCATGGCCCAGTGGGAATGCTGAGTTGTCTGGGATCTGATGGGTAGGGAAATTTACCACCCTGGGTCTACAAACACACCTGAGTACTTTCAGGTACAGAAAGGCAGCTCTAAGGTCCCCCTGGAGTCTTCACCTGTCCAGGCTGAACACCCCCTACCTCCCTCAATCTGTCCTCACAGCAGAGCTGCTCTGGCCTTTGCCATCACCTTTGTGGCCTTCCTTTGTATTCCAAGTAGGATTTGCTGGGTAAGCACTGAGCAGCCTGACCAGATGTTAAAAAACTGCCAGTGGCTGGCTGAGGAAAGGTCCCCCTGACATTCACTGCTAGAGACAGCAGGGGCTGTTAATAAAGCAGAGTTAATTCTGTAGCAAGGAGTGAAATATTATTTAATCAGCAGCACTTCATACATAATTCAATTAACTGCCTTCGCTCATCAGCATTAAAGGAGAGCAGGAGCTCAGCTTACTGTGCTGAGCTCCAGAGCAGCACTCCAGGGCTGCTTAAATGCTGCCAAAACTGAACTCAGCACTGCCAGGCAGGCGCCAGTGTCTGAGCCCCCTGCAGCCTGCTGCTGCTGCTGCCCCTGCCTGTCCCAGGCTCACAGCACTGCCTGCTGCCTCTGCTGATCACTGCCCTCAGCTCTCCCATGGCTGAACCATTCTCACCACTCTCTCTCCATGATCTCTTTAGGCTCACAGCACTGCCTGCTGCCTGCTGCCTCTGCTGATCACTGCCCTCAGCTCTCCCATGGCTGAACCATTCTCACCACTCTCTCTCCATGATCTCTTTAGGCTCACAGCACTGCCTGCTGCCTGCTGCCTCTGCTGATCACTGCCCTCAGCTCTCCCATGGCTGAACCATTCTCACCACTCTCTCTCCATGATCTCTTTAGGCTCACAGCACTGCCTGCTGCCTGCTGCCTCTGCTGATCACTGCCCTCAGCTCTCCCATGGCTGTGCAGTGCCAGAACCACCAGCACCACTATCAAAAGGGACACAGAAGGCTTGGTCAGGAGTGGCTGTCAGGGATCTCAGGAGCTGGCAGCAGGTGCAGCAGCATTGACTTGGGAATGATGTGGCCATGCTCAATTCAGACAGCAAAGCCTGAGTAGCTCAGGCCATTGGTGCAGCAGGAGAGGCTGGAGAGCAGCAAGGGTCCTTGCAAGCCAGGCTGCTTCCCCCAGCTGCATTTCTAGCAGCAGCATTGTCACAACCCCCCCTGGGCTGCCAGAAGTTTTAGCACTTAGCAGAAAATGAGGAATTGTTCCTCCTGCCAACCTTTCCCACTTCTGGTTTGTGCCCTGCACAAGGTGGAGGGTGCAGGCTCCCTGCTGGACACCACTGTTAGCCGTAGCTCCAAGTCAGTACACTCACAGCTCTCAAGGCTAGAAGGTGCTGTTGGGTAATGGCTATGGATTTTCTGTACATCACGACTGTGCCATCCACCCACCACCTGCACTCAGCCTAATAACCTGCCTGAGTGAAGCAGAGCTCCATAAACTTTACTGCTGAGGGAAGGGCACAGTGGTGGCAGTGCCATAGCTGCGCTGCCTGCCAGCTCATCACCAGATGACTCAGGTACCAGGAAAAAAGTTTGCGCTGCCAGGGACGAGTCAAGGGCTGGGGTAATTTTATGTGTTTGGAAAGAGTCAAATGTGTCTTGATGTGAGGAGCTGCCAGGCCTGGCTGCAGGTGCTGCAGGGCAGCCTTGGTGTTGATGCTGACCAGCTTGATATGCACAGCCACCATGGGCAGAGGAAAAGGATAGAGCCTGGCAGCTGTGATGAGCAGCTGAGTACACTGCTGATGGAGGACACACCTCAACGAGCCTGCCAGGGCCATGCAGTTGTCCAAATTCAGGTGCACCCAGATTCAGAGCAGTGTGAAACCACAGGCTCCTTTGCTTTTCCAAAGTCAAGGCAAGCGGTGGAACTGGTGACCAGAAACAGGCTTGGGAAGGTTAGAATCATAGAATGGTTTAGGTTGGAAGGGACCTCAAAGATCATCCAGTTCTAACCCCCCTGTGTCATAGGCAGGGACATCTCCCACTAGAACAAGTGACTCAAGGCCTCATCCAGCCTGGCTTTGAACATCTCCAGGGAGGGAGCAGCCACAACCTCCCTGGGCAACCTGTGCCAGTGTCTCACCACCCTCACTGCAAAGAACTTCCTCCTAATATCCCGTTTAAATCTCCCCTGCTTAAACCCATTCCTCCTCATCTTGTCATTACAAGACCTTGTGAATAGTCCCTCCCCAGCCCTCTTGTAGGCCCCCTACAAGATATTGGAAGGCTACTGTAAGGCTCCTGGAAGCCTTCTCTTCTGCAGGCTGCAGAGCCCCAACTCTCTCAGCCTGTCCTCATAGCAGAGCTGCTGCAGCCCTCTGAGCATCTTCGTGGCCCTCCTCTGGACTCTTTCCAACACTTCCATGTCCTTCTTGTGCTGGGGGCTCCAGAACTGCACACAGTGCTGCAGGTGGGCTGTGAGGAGAGCAGAGCCAAGGGGCAGAATCCCCTCCCTTGCCCTGCTGCCCACAGCTGCTCTTGCTGCAGCCCAGCACACAGTTGCTGTCTGGGCTGCACTCACACTGCAGCCTCATCTTGAGCTTTTCACCACCCCAGACCCCCAGGTCCTGTTCCTCAGGGCTGCTCTCGGAAATTCCCCACCCAGCCTGGAGTTGTGTTTGGGATTGCACTGACCCAGGTGCAGGACCTTACACTTGGCCTTGTTGAATTTCATGAGGTTGTCCTGGGCACAGCTCTGCAGCCTGTGCAGGTCCCTCTGGATGGATCCCTGCCCTCTAGCAAGTCGACTGTGCCACACAGCTTGGTGGCATCTGAAAAATTGCTGAGGCTTCCTGTGGTTTGCTTTCCTAAGAGCTGTGGCAGCTCTTTGGCTCTAAGGTGCTTTTATCTTGTGGCAAAAGCTGAGGAAAGCTGCCTTAATTTTACATCTTGTTTAATGTTGAGCCCAAGGCCAAACATTGGCATCATCTTGTTCAGGGAGAGAGTGCAGAGGGTTGGGTTCATTCATCCATGGCAAAACACAGAGCTGTGTGTGCAGGTGGAGGAGCTAAATCTTTGTCCTGTGCAGAACAGCAGTGGCCTTGGAGGTTCCTTCTGACTGCGGAAAGTGAGGTTCATCTGCTCAGTGAGAGTGGGCTTGGACGTGCATGAAGTTGAGAGCTGTTACCCCAGGGAAAGGACATCTGCAGGGCCTGTGCTGCCTGCTATTTCAGTGCCTACAGCTGGAGACCTCCTCATGACTGGCACCTTGGGAGAGAGACCCAGGCAGTTCCAGGAGGGCTCTGTGCCAGGCAGCCCATCTGAAAAGTTCACGAGAGCTCTTGATTCACAAAACCCTTCCACCACTGATGGCAGCAAGAATCATAGAATAGAATCACAGAGTCAGTCAGGGTTGGAAGGGACCACAAGGATCAGCCAGTTCCCACCCCCCTGCCATGCCCAGGGACACCCTACCCTAGATGAGGCTGGTCAGAGTAAGAAGCTTCAGATGGGATCAGGGAAGACATTTCCAAGAGGTTATAGCTGATGGAGTTCTTTGACCTGCAAACTGGAGAGTACGTTTTAAAGGAAGAAGAACTTAAAATGGGCAAATTCAGTCCTGTGAGCAAACCCAGAGGCTCTTCCTTAGCAGCCTGCAAATAGCCCCAGGCTTAAAGGCTGTGCCCAGGCTGTCTAGAGACAGTAGCATGTGGCTGGAACATGCCAGGAGGGAGAAGTGAAATGGGGAAATCCAGAGGTTTTAAAAGACATTGAGCATACATTTTGGCATTAGATATGGATGGTTAATTTACTGTCTTTTGGCAAGCAAAGTGTACCCATGATGTGTCTGACCTACAACAAAGCATTTCAGCCAGCAGAGGAGGGGTTGCCTTGGCACCTCTGGCAACTCCAAGCAAGCAAAGCATTGGAGGGTGCTGTGCTCGAGTGATCAGAATGGTCCTCCACAGAGAGGAACCACCAGGAGGGAACTTCAGCTAATCTAAACCTGGATATTCTTCCACCCAAAGCAGCCTGCAAGGCATCCATTTGGACCCCCAAGAGTCACAAAGCCAGATCATTGGACTGGATTATCTTGGAGGTCTCAGCCCAGAAAGCCAACAGGATCCTGGGCTGCATCAGAAGGAGTGTGGCCAGCAGGGGCAGGGAGGTGATTCTCCCCCTCTACTCTGCCCTGGTGAGACCCCACCTGGAGTACTGCATCCAGTTCTGGAGCCCCTGGGACAAGAGGGATGTGGACATGCTGGAGGTGTGCAGAGAAGGGCCACAAGGATGCTCAGAGGGCTGCAGCACCTCTGCTGTGAGGACAGACTGAAAGAGTTGGGGCTGTGCAGGCTGGAGAAGAGGAGGCTCCCAGGTGACCTTCTTGTGGTCTTCCAGGATCTGAAGGGGCCTACAGAAAATCTGGGCAGGGACTTTTCACGCTATCAGGGAGTGCCAGGACTAGGGGGAATGGAGCAAAGCTGGAGGTGAGGAGATGCAGAGTGGATGTGAGGAAGAAGTTGTTGAGCATGAGAGTGGTGAGAGGCTGGAATGGGTTGCCCTTGCAGGGAGGTGTTTGGGGCCACATTGCTGGAGGTGTTTTTGGCCAGGCTGGCAGAGGCTGTGGGCAGCCTGATCTAGGGTAGGGTGTCCCTGGGCATGGCAGGGGGGTTGGAACTGGCTGATCCTTGTGGTCCCTTCCAACCCTGACTGATTCTATTCTACGATTCTATCATTTACCTCTGGTATCTGTTTCTGCCATGGTGGGAAACACTCAGTGCTCACTTTGCTTCCTCTGGAAGCCGTTAGGATTGTCAGGCAGAGGATGTGTTGCCCCTGAAATCATCCCACCGAGGTTTCTGAGGAGTGATTGTAACTAAAAATCACAATCCCAGCAGGACACCAGGTGCTGGCAGGGCCCTGAAGCAAACCGAGCAAAAAAAAAAGTATTGCTGCTCATCCCGGGAGCGAGGAGCAAATCACTGAGCCAGGTCCCAACAAATGATGTATAGAGACCATTTTCTGATTAAATTGGCCACAGTTAATGCTACAGAAAATAAATTAATACTCCCCTTGTACACGAGGTAGCAGGCTGGTTATAAGCGGTGCAAGGAATTGCCATTCTACTGCTCTGCTGGTTTCCACTGGCAGCATAATGGATATATCTGTTACCCTGGCTGACAACAGCTAATAGTGCAGAACAAAGAGAAAAGCATCACTGCTGATCTGGGTGACAATTGTCTGGCTGCCAGGTCTGGGGCTTTGCCCTGCTGCTCCTTTACCACCGCTGAACAGCCAGGGGGGAGCTCAGGGTGGCACAGTGAGGGCTGCAGAGGGTGTTGCTGCCACTAGCCCTGGGAATTGTCTGGGCTTGTTTGGCCAAGGTCTTGCAGATCCTCTTCACCTCTACTTAAGAAACCATTCCTGCAGCATTTCCCTGCTGGAGAGGCAGGGCAGGCAGGCTGCAGGCAGCTGAGAGCTGCTAACCCACTGCTGCTCTCTGCTGAGGTGAGTGCAGCCCAAGAGGGATTTTTCTCTCAGTGTGCACCTCGACAGGTCAGCAGCGTTTCTACAGCTGCTTGAAAAGCAGCATAGGAACCAAGTTGTTTTGATGCCCACAGCTCAGACAGCAAAGTCCTGGTGTGTGCTGCCGTGGGAGGTGGAGAGAGAAAGCTTTGCTTAGAAGAGAAAAATCTCCGTGTCCCATCAAGGCTCAGACATGCACCCCCCTGCCTGCCTGCCTGCCTGCCTGCCTGCCTGCCTGGGGCAGGGCAGGGACTGGCTTAAAGTCAGGGAGGAAGCACAGCTTGGCCTGTGAGCCTGGGGCTCATGCTGGGAAACCCCAGAGGAAGCTTCAGCTGGAGTGGATGGCAGGATTTATGGTTACTGACCCACCTTGGTAGCCTTGTGTTAGACAAAAGAGCACTGCAGACCACTGCTCCATCCTTACTAAGCCTCCTGGATGTTAATTCTGTGAGGAGTGCCTCAATGATGGAGATTCAGGAGGTTCAGATTGGATGTGAGGAGGAAGTTGTTGAGTATGAGAGTGGTGAGAGCCTGGAACAGGTTGCCCAGGGAGGTGTTTGGGGCCACTTCCCTGGAGGTGTTTGCAGCCAGGCTGGCAGAGGCTGTGGGCAGCCTGATCTAGGGTAGGGTGTCCCTGGGCATGGCAGGGGGGTTTGGAAGTGGATGATCCTTGCTGATCCTTCCAACTCTGACTGATTCTATGACTCTATGATTCTATAACTGGATGATCCTTGTGGTCCCTTCCAACCCTGACTGATTCTATGATTCTGTGATTCTCAATGCCACAGCCACTGAGAGAGCAAACTGGGACCCTGTCAGCTAACACTGAACGTATCCACACCACCTACCATCACTTCTGTTTGCAAAGGAGCTGTTCTGTTGCTAATTTTGGAGCCAGACTGGTGCACCAATGGGAGCTACTGGCCAGGATGTGGAACCAGTTTGTAGTAGTTGGTAGGTGCAGTTTCTCCGAGTCAGAGAACCTTTTGTTAGTTATGTTCAGTCAGATGGAAACCAAAGGATCAGGTGGGAACTTGGATAATCTTTTTTTTTCTTGACCAAAACCCTCATCTGGCAGGAAAGGTGAAGAGCTGAGAGCTGCAGAGCCTGAGGAGTTTCTAGGGCTGGTTCAGTCCCTGCTGTTTCCAGCATCACTGTTCAGGATATTGATGACTGAGAACATCAGCAAGCCTCTAACAGAGGGCAACTGAAACCGGGGTTGTTGGTTCTGATGAGGCTACAGACTCTGCCTGCAGCAAGGTTTGGTTGCCTGCTGCATTTGCTAACCACAGCAGCAATGCCTTGTGGTGGTGATTCAGGAGCCTGCATCCATAGGAGGCTACTTTGAGCCATTTGCACCCTTCCCCGTGTGCATGGCCATACATTTTCTACTCTGCCTGGCTGTAACCATCTAACATTTTCCTCTCCAACCCTCTTTTTCTGAAGGAAGGTGTGATCTTATTCAGCTGCTGCTAGAAAGCATCAACTGCTGCATCCACAGGCTGAAATTACTCAAAAGCAGATGCATGTGGTTCCGTGTGAAGGTCACAAGCAATAAAGCCCCCAAGGCACCATCTTCCACTGAATCTTTGCTGCCAAAAAGGCAGCATCCATTATCTTGTGCACTTCTCCCTGGGAAGCAATTGCTGCTGGTGCCTTCGGAGCTGTCACAGGTTTTGGCAGAGAGGAATGGGCTGTCAGCAGCATTCTAGAGCTGCAGGCCCTCCATTCCCACACACACACACACCCCTCAGGTCTGTGTGGTCTCTGTGCCTGTGAGAGATGTCAGGATTCTGTATGCTGCTCCCTGCACCTCACAGCAGCCTCTCCCTCTGCCTGGCCAGAGCGTGGGCTGCTGCTGTGACCTCTTCAAGCAGACAGCTGCAAACTGGATGATGCCCACACACTGCTCTGGTTCTGACTTCAGCTGTGTGCTGGCTACAGCCATTCTTCACAAGCCACAGAAAGGAAGTGCCCCATGGTCACTGCCTGATGGACTTGTGCCAGCTGCCAGCACTGGTCAGCTGAGTAGCACATTTTGTAGTGCTCTGGTGGCACTGGCGTGAGACACAGCCAGAGCTAAGAGAGCAGTCAGCCAAGGAAGGGGTCTGGGAAGATCACTGCACTCATGGAGCTGCTGGTTGGAGGTGGAGGTGTCCTTGCAGGGGCACACACCTGGCTAAGAGAGCAGTCAGCCAAGGAAGGGGTCTGGGAAGATTGCTGAGCTCATGGAGCTGTTGGTTGGAGATGGAGGTGTCCTTGCAGGGGCACACACCTGGCAGTCACAGCTCAGCCTCCCTTGGCTCCCCAGGTCAAGGCAGCAGGCTCCATTTCCACAGCACATCAGCACATTTCCAAACCCTGCCTCAGGTCCAGGCAGTGCCCAAGCCTTGCCCATTACCTGCATCAGTTCTCGCTGACGCGTCAGAGCAAATTTGATCTGATGATTCAGTTGCTGGATTGAGTTGTGCATTTGCCTGCAGTCAGAAGCTTCCAAAGCAGCCTGGGGGAGCCTCTCTGATGTCCTTTACGTGTTCAAGTGAGCTCAGGCAGAGTTGGGTTAGAACTGCAATGGCAGATCAGCCACACAAGAGTGACAGTCACCCTGCAGCACAGCAGGCAGATCCTTCAGCCTCCACCTGCAGGAGTCCACTCTGCCCTGGCCCTGGGGCTTACAGCAGCAGCCTGCCTGAGCTGTTTGCAGTAATCCTCTCTGAACAGCCTGTGCTGTGGGGTCTATTCTCTGACCTGATGCTCAGCCCTGTTAGCTCCTGGCCTCCTGCCTGCAGCTGGGAGCCTGCCACAATGCACAGCCCTGCTCTGCCGCACAGCCTCCATGCCTGTCCCCCAGCTCCTTCCTCATGTAATCCCTGCCCTGTGCCCCCAGCCATCAGCACAGCCACTCACAAGGAGATTGAAGCCCATTTCACATCCCTGAGGCCCTTCCAGGGCAAATGCCCTGTCCTCTGGGGGTGATTTTAGACAGACAGTACTTGGCATGGCTTAGCTCACCACCTGGAGGCCTTTTCTTAAACTAATCATAGAATCACAGAATGGTTTAGGTTGGAAGTGACCTCAAAGATCATCCAGTTCCAACCCCCCTGTGCCATAGGCAGGGAAACCTCCCAGTAGAACAGGTGGCTCAAGGCCTCATCCAACCTGGCCTCGAACACCTCCAGGGAGGTTGTGGAGCACAGAATCGCCCAATGTGATCTTTGATCACATTGGGCGATTCTGTGCTCCACAACCTCCCTGGGCAACCTGTGCCAGTGTCTCACCACCCTCACTGCAAACAACTTCCTCCTAACATCCACTTTCAATCTCCCCTCTGCCAGTTTAAACCCATTCCTCCTAATCCTGGCATTACAAGCCCTTGTGAACAGTCCCTCCCCAGCCCTCCTGTAGCCCCCTTCAGATCCTGGAAGGCCACTCCAAGGTCTCCTGGAAGCCTTCTCTTCTCCAGGCTGCAGAGCCCCAGCTCACTAAACCAGTTCTGGCTGTCCTGGTCTTACATCCCTCACGTTCTTAGCACCAAGCTCTACTACCTGCCACAGAATTAACCAAGCTCTAGACCTGCTCACCCTCTTGTGCAGAGAGTTGGTTGGGAGAGCAAAAGGATAGGAGGGCGGAGATCAAAATCTGTATTCTGAGCTGCATTTGCAGTCAGCTGCAGAAACTTCAAAGTAACTGAGAAAACACTTGCTGGAATCATTAAATACACCTTTAGGTGAGCATTTAAGAGCCTTCACAGCCTTGTGAAAAACCAATATATTTGCAAAATGTTTCCTGGCTGACAGAACTCAGCGGTTTCATTTGCTGTATCTGTCCAAAAGCAGCCTCAGCGAGATCTGCAAGGCTGTTTGGAAGCTCACATTCGTGGCAGCACTCAAACCAGGATGCATGAAATTTAACAAGGCCAAGTGTAAGGTCCTGCACCTGGGTCGCTGCAATCCCAAGCACAAATACAGGCTGGATGCTGAGTGGCTGGAGAGCAGCTCTGAGGAAAAGGACCTGGGGGTCTGGGTGGATGAGAAGCTCAACATGAGCCAACAGTGTGCACACACAGCCCAGACAGCAACTGTGTGCTGGGCTGCAGCAAGAGCAGCTGTGGGCAGCAGGGCAAAGGATGGGATTCTGCCCCTTTACTCTGCTCTCCTCAGACCCCATCTGGAGTATTCTGTGCAGTTCTGGAGCCCCCAGCACAGGAAGGACATGGAACTGCTGGAGAGAGTCCAGAGGAGGGCCACAAAGATGCTCAGAGGGCTGCAGTAGCTCTGCTATGAGAACAAGCTGAGAGAGTTGGGGCTTTTCAGCCTGGAGAAGAGAAGGCTTCCAGGAGACCTTATAGCAGCCTACCAGCATCTGAGGGGGTCAGTGATGCCCAATCCAGCACTGCCCACACTGGTTACCAGCTGGAGGGTGATGGATGTTGCTGGGTAGGAAATCAGTGATGCCCTGGGCAGTGTCTGACCCCGTGGGGGTGCACACAGCACTGCAGAGTGCAGCAGCTCACCCAGGGGAGGTCACTGACTGGACAGCAGGGAGCTGAGGAGATGCTGAGGCTTCATCCCCTTCCAAAATGTTTTGTAGGCTCTGCTCAGAGCTGTGGCTTGGCAGCACCCTGTGGCATTTCTAAGACACCAGCACTGCCCAGACACCTCTTTCCCAGCCCCAGCTATCCTGATCACTCCTGGCCTTTCCAAGAACAGTCCAAGATTTAATGGAGAGTTTGGGTAACCTCACTTTGAAAGCAGCACCCCCAGGAGGGCCAGAGCCCTGCAGAATGGGTTCAGAGACATCTGCTTGCTGCAGAAGACAGCAGAGCACAGGACATGAGCATCAGACAGGAGCTGCAGAGCTCGGTGCTGAACTCTGGGCTTGCTCCTCACTTGTCTGCAAGTCAGCAGATCCAGGAGGTTCCTGCACCACTGCTGTCATTAGCTGTTAAGAGTCCTGTGGGAGAGCTCGGCACAGCTGCAGCCATGCTCAGGAGGTCACTGTCACACAGGTCTGTGTTCACCCACAACCCTCACAGCCCTCTGCCTGCCTTCTCTCACCCAGGCCCCTCACACCTGGGGCAGCTGCAGGCTGTGGTGCTCCTTGCACTCGCCCTAACACGCAAAGTGCTGACAGATGCTGCCTGTGGCAAGGAGCAGTTAACTTCCAGCTTGCCACCTGCAAGTTCTCTTTGAGTAGCAGGGAGCTGTGGAGCAGAGGGATAGGCAGGAAGAGCTCTTTGCTGGCATAAATGCTCTCTCTGCTCTGTAATTGCTTCTGTTCCTCTACTCATTGCTATGTTTTTGGGCGAGAGGATCGATTGTATCCCAAAGACATTAAAATAGAGCTGAGTCCACAGAAGAGCTCCAGCTCTGCTGGATAAGCACTCTCCATTCCTCTCTCTCTCTTTCTCTCTTTCTCTCTTTCTCTCCCTGCCTTTAAAACAATCACTTCCAAATTAACTTTTCTCTCAACAACTTTCTGCTTTTGTTCCCGTTTCACCTCTGTGAACTTTCTTCACTTCTGGATCCTCTCTAAAGCCTCAGATCTCTCCTGCCCTGCCTCACAGCAGTCAGATCCGAGTAGCCACAGCCAAAGCCTCAGTTCAACCCACAGCACAAACAAAGCTGCAGCAGGCAGGGGAGAGGTTGCCTCTGGAGATCAGGCATAGCCCAGAACCTGGCTGCCCTGCATTCCTCTGCCCTCTCGAAAGGGCAGGACACCCAGAGCACATTTCTAGCATTTTATCCTTCCCCCTTTCCTTCTGCATTCAAACTCAGGCCAAACTCCCTCTTTTCTATCCCCCAGGTGTCCCAAGTGCCAGGCAAACTCAGCTGGGATTGCCAGGCAAACTCAAGTGTGGTTGCCAGGCTATTGAAGCTTGGCAGTGATTGAGGACCAAGGGACTGGCCAGGCAGGGTTAGGAAATGCCAACTGAGTGCCAAGGGATTGCTGCAGTGTTGGTCACACAGGGAACCCAGCACTGGCAGGCAGAACAGGGCTGGGTGGCAGACACAGGCACTGAGCCAGCCCATGTGTGTGCTCAGTGCAGAGGGGAAGGGCAGAGACTGCTGCCTTCCTCCCCTCTCTTGTTTTCAGCTCTGGTGGAGGAGAAGCTGAAGATGAGGCAGCAGTGTGCACTTACAGCCCAGAAAGCCAGGCAGAGGCTGGGCTGCAGCAGGAGCAGTGTGGGCAGCAGGGCCAGGGAGGTGATTCTCCCCCTCTACTCCACCCTGGTGAGACCCCACTTGGAGTACTGCATCCAGTTCTGGAGCCCCTGGGACAAGAGGGATGTGGAGATGCTGGAGGTGTGCAGAGAAGGGCCAGGAGGATGCTCAGAGGGCTGCAGCACCTCTGCTGTGAGGACAGACTGAAAGAGTTGGGGCTGTGCAGGCTGGAGAAGAGGAGGCTCCCAGGTGACCTTCTTGTGGCCTTCCAGGATCTGAAGGGGGCTACAAAAAAGCTGGGGAAGGACTTTTGAGGCTATGAGGTAGTGATAGGACTAGGGGGAATGGAGCAAAGCTGGAGGTGGGGAGATTCAGACTGAAGGTGAGGAAGAAGTTGTTGAGCATGAGAGTGGTGAGAGGCTGGAATGGGTTGCCCTTGCAGGGAGGTGTTTGGGGCCACATTGCTGGAGGTGTTTTTGGCCAGGCTGGCAGAGGCTGTGGGCAGCCTGATCTAGGGTAGGGTGTCCTTGGGCATGGCAGGGGGGTTGGAACTGGCTGATCCTTGTGGTCCCTTCTAACCCTGACTGATTCTATGATTATATGATTCTTTTACCAAGGATTTGCTTCATCCAAGACTGATGAGCAACCTGTGCCAGCTCCACTACACATCCCATCTTCTTAGCCCTTAAGCCAAACCAGGCAGTGCTGCCCTACTCTCCAGGATGTGTTTCAGCTCTCAGCTTCTAGCTCCTGAAAAAGAAACCCCAAAACTGTCAGCTCTCAGATCTGAAGCCATTGTGACACTTTGCTGTTCCTGCAGCCTGGAGCCCTGTGTGCCCAGTGGCTGCCACAAAAGCCATGCCACACCTCGCCCTGCCTTTGGTGTCCCTTGCTTTAGCTCTCACAGCCTTTGTGACCTCACGTTTGGCTTTTTGTGCAGAAGCAGAGCAGCTCCTGTGGTTACCCAGAGGCATTAGCAGGGTGATTTGCTTCAAGTTGAGTAGGTGGAAATAATTAATGGACTGCTTTATTGATGTACATAGATAGCTGGTTCTCTCTGTGGTTTCAATTCCCAGTTTCAATAAGGAGGCTGAGATTTCATCTGAGGGGGACAGTAATTACACGGGGCAAGAATAATTGCTGCACAAATCCAATCTGATTGTGTTGTGTGCTGCTGCTGGGGCTGCTGTCACAGCTTAAGGACCTAAACGTGGAGCTGCTGCTGGAGTAAGGTCACTGCTTTTGTTTAAGCTCATGGACTCTGGAGCAGCCTAAACTGGGGGAAAAAAAATCTGTACTCTTGAAAGCTGAGCAAACTCCAGAGAGGAAGGTCTGGTCTCAGGGCAGGGCAGCACAACTCCATCTCCTGCTGACAGCAGTAGCACATGCCTTGGGGCAAGGAAGCAGCAATAAAATGAGCACTCTAAAAGCTGGGTCACGTTTGCTTGCTCTCATCTGTGAAACTGATGCAGATTGGCAGTGCTGTTGCCTCTGTAGTTGCTCCTAAACCAGAGTCCCTGCATTGCTCAGGCCCAAACACAAGGTGTTGTCCCCAGGGAATGGTTGGCACAGCTAACACTGGCTCCGTGCCCTGCTCATTCTGAGTGCTGGTGCAGGAAGCAGGACCCTCAGGTCAGTGAAAGCCCAGTGAGCAGGGGCTGGTGGCAGGACAGTGAGAGCACAGTGGCCAAGGGATGGTAGCAGGACAGTGAGAGCACAGTGAGCAGGGGCTGGTGGCAGACAGTGAGAGCACAGTGAGCAGGGGCTGGTGGCAGACAGTGAGAGCACAGTGAGCAGGGGCTGGTGGCAGACAGTGAGAGCACAGTGAGCAGGGGCTGGTGGCAGACAGTGAGAGCACAGTGAGCAGGGGCTGGTGGCAGACAGTGAGAGCACAGTGAGCAGGGGCTGGTGGCAGACAGTGAGAGCACAGTGAGCAGGGGCTGGTGGCAGACAGTGAGAGCACAGTGAGCAGGGGCTGGTGGCAGACAGTGAGAGCACAGTGAGCAGGGGCTGGTGGCAGACAGTGAGAGCACAGTGAGCAGGGGCTGGTGGCAGACAGTGAGAGCACAGTGAGCAGGGGCTGGTGGCAGACAGTGAGAGCACAGTGAGCAGGGGCTGGTGGCAGACAGTGAGAGCACAGTGAGCAGGGGCTGGTGGCAGACAGTGAGAGCACAGTGAGCAGGGGCTGGTGGCAGACAGTGAGAGCACAGTGAGCAGGGGCTGGTGGCAGACAGTGAGAGCACAGTGAGCAGGGGCTGGTGGCAGACAGTGAGAGCACAGTGAGCAGGGGCTGGTGGCAGACAGTGAGAGCACAGTGAGCAGGGGCTGGTGGCAGACAGTGAGAGCACAGTGAGCAGGGGCTGGTGGCAGACAGTGAGAGCACAGTGAGCAGGGGCTGGTGGCAGACAGTGAGAGCACAGTGAGCAGGGGCTGGTGGCAGACAGTGAGAGCACAGTGAGCAGGGGCTGGTGGCAGACAGTGAGAGCACAGTGAGCAGGGGCTGGTGGCAGACAGTGAGAGCACAGTGAGCAGGGGCTGGTGGCAGACAGTGAGAGCACAGTGAGCAGGGGCTGGTGGCAGACAGTGAGAGCACAGTGAGCAGGGGCTGGTGGCAGACAGTGAGAGCACAGTGAGCAGGGGCTGGTGGCAGGGCAGTGAGAGCACAGTGGGCAGGGGTTGGTAGCAGGACAGTGAGAGTCCAGTGGCCAGGACAGTCTCCACTTGTATCTCATTCTGGGCGTGCAGCAGCATGGCATGGGGTAGAACTCTGCTACACAAACACACCCTCAGCAGCCAGACAAGCAACCTGGAGACACCACTGAGCTGTCCCCAGGCCTTTCACCGCCTAGACCTTAGAGTCCAGCATAGTCCAAGCTCAGGTAATCAAGATGCTGTGCACAGCAAGCACCTCTGATCCTACAGTAAGAGAGCTGCTGTCAGCCCAGGGATGCAGCCACACATCCATCACCAGATGCTGCAGACAGCACCATTACCCTTCTCTGCTGCACCTACAGAAGGGCATCCTCATGGGACACTCTCCTCTCACTGCTTTGCTCTGGAAAAGGGAGGTTTGCATTTAGTTAGGCAAATCCGTGGTACTCATCACTAGCAGAAGATTATTCAGTCCTTGCTTTATTGTCCTAGGTGCTATTATTTCACTGCTGTTATGCATAGGTTGGGGAAAAGCCATCAGAATCCCTCATCCTGTTGTGTCATGCTGATACCAGAGCATCTTCATCTATCTCAATAGAAATTGTTCCCAGTAAATTGAAAACAGAGCAGCTGCAATAAGATACAGGCTGAATAAGGACGGCAGGGACCTTAGCACAGGTATAAACCAGAAGTGACACCTTCCCCTGCTCCCCCAGTGCACACAGCTCTGCCCACAGCTTGCCAGCAGAGAGGAAAGAGGCTCTGGATGGCTCCAGTTTTCTTTCTGTTGTGAGAAGGCTGGAGGCAGGACGTGGATCAGCCCAAAACTTATCACCTGTGGCTATGGGTTTTCAGCCTGGAGAAGAGAAGGCTTCCAGGAGACCTTAGAGTAACCTTCCAGTATCTGAAGGGGGCCTACAGGAAGGCTGGGGAGGGACTGTTCACAAGGTCTTGTAATGACAGGATGAGGAGGAATGGGTTCAAACTGGCAGAGGGAGATTTAAACGGGATGTTAGGAGAAAGTTCTTCACAGTGAGGGTGGTGAGACACTGGCACAGGTTGCCCAGGGAGGTTGTGGCTGCTCCCTCCCTGGAGGTGTTCAAGGCCAGGCTGGATGAGATCTTGAGCATTCTTATCTAGTGGGAGGTGTCCCTGCCTATGGCACAATGTGGTTGGAACTGGATGATCTTTGAGATCTCTTCCAACCTAAACCATTCTGTGATTCTATGGAGCAGAGGCAGAGCTGAAGCATCTGCCCAGGGGTGCAGATTCAGGGGGATCCACGGAGGAGGGCAGAGGTGATCAGCACACAGAGCCTTGTGGTGGCACAACCACTGTTTAGAGAAGCTTGTAGAAGAGATTGCAGCTGGTGTGTGGGCTGCATGCAAGTCAGCTCATACAGCAGGGAGCAGGCTGCTGTCTGCAGTGCCTCAGGGCCACACGCACAGCAGCTGCCCCCTCCCACAGACAGGTGTGGGGCAGGGGGCACCGATTCAGGAGTGATTAGCTGAGCTGCAATCATACAACAACAAACACTTGGATGTGTTTTGCTAGGTTCAGGCATTAATTTCTCTAGATTGGGCAGCTCATTCTGGCCTTGTGCTTAGGTCAGACCTTGGTTTCCTATGTGAAGCCTCCCTGAATTTCTGTCGTGGCTTGAACATTTTTCAGGTACTTTAAGCATTTAAGCAGCAACACTCATTACTTTAATTAATGCATCAGGCTCATGCATCATCTCACCATCCAGTAGTTAACTCAGGTGTGCAGCCTTAGGTCAGTCACTCTTAATGAATCTTCAGTGGAAGCACAGACAGAGCCACCCTGATCCCTGGGGCCACAGCTACCACTGCTGCCCTCTGCCCTGCCAGCCACACCAGGACCAGCAGTAGGCATATACTGGAAAGTTCTTGACCATGAGCTTGTGAGCATTCAGAGAGAAATCAAAACTGCAAGACAGACTCACATGTGTGGGTGACCAGTGGGACCTCTGCAGAGCAGCATCACAATGTTGGAGCTCCACCTTCTCCACCCTGCAGGGCAGGGCTGGCATTCCAGGAACTGCACAGCTGCCAGGTTTCACTGCCAAGAGCAGAGACAGAAGTGTAAGACGCCCTCATAGTAGCTGTGTCCCACATCTGCCCTCTAAGGAGCACCTTGCCAGTAGGGTAAAGTCACAGGGCTCCAACCCAGCCAAAGCTTTCTGTGGCTCCTGCCAGAGCAGGCACTGCAAAATCTGCATGCAGCTACCCACAGCAAGCAGGGAGCTTTTGAATGGGCTGCTGGGCTGGTTTCAGCTCCACTCTCTAGCCAGAACGCCTAAAGGGAGCTTGTAGTGAGGTTGGTACTGATCTCTTCTCCCAAATTACTAATGATAGGGCAAGAGGAAATGGCCTCAAGTTGTGTCAGGGGAGGTTTGGATTGGATGTTGGAGGGAAGTTCTTTACTCAGCAGGTGGTCAGGCACTGGAAGGGGCTGCACAGGGAGGTGGTGGAGTCACCATCCCTGAAGGTGTTTAAAAAACAGTGAATGTGGTGCTTGAAGCTATGGTCTGGTGATTAAGGATGCTGGGCTGAAGGTTGGGCTGGATGCTCCTGGTGGTCCTGGCATTGCCTCGACCCAGCTGCAGGACCTTGCACTTAGTCTTGTTGAACCTCCTGAGGTTGGCTTGTGCCCACCTCTGCAGCCTGCCCAGGTCCTATTGGTAATTGTGTCTAGGCATCTTCAGCAGAGGAAAAGGCAACAAGCCTCTTTGCTGAGACAGAACCTCCTGAAGCAAGGTTTTGGTTTTTGTGTGTGAAGCTTTGTGTCTCCAGAGCTGGCTGAGTGTACCTGCTGCCAGGCTCGGGTGTGTGCAGTCCACCTCACCAGGTCAGTCACCTGCTTCTGCGCTGTGTGGATGTCTCCAGCCTTTCCCAGGCTTCTCTCACACTTGCACTTGTTTTGTGTTTTGCAGTTCCCTCCTTTTGGGGTTTGGTGAACTCAGCCTGGAATCTGTGCTCTGTTGGGAAAAGGCAATCACCTGTCAATATTGAAACCAGCCATATGATTTTTGATCCCTTCTTAACTCCACTTCGCATAAACACAGGGGGAAGAAAGGTAGGTGTGGTGTGGGCTTCTGCTCCTGGGGCTGCAGCCTGGCCTGCAGACCTCTGCTGGGTCCTGTCTCTACAGCAGCTACACTTTCATCTCAGTCAGCTCTGAGGTGGAATAACAACATCCTGCAAGTCACATGGTTTCCATCACTGCTGGAGAGAGAGCAGCCAGGCGCTGCCGGGTGTCTCCCTGCATCTATTTGTGTATTCCTGTTAACTGTTACCTGGGACTCTGCTCTCTGGAAGAGGAGCCTCTCATCATTTTATATCTCACTTACTCATCAAGGTTTTGGGGCTGCTCAAAAGGCTGTTGTGAAGGTTTGGGGGCTGCTTGACAGGCTGTTGGGAAGGTTGTTGTGGTTTTCTGTTAACTGTTACTTGGGACTTTGTTGTCTGGAAGAGGAGCCCCTCACTCATTACTTTATACCTCACTTATCAAGGTTTTGGGGCTGCTTAAAAGGCTGTTGGGAAGGTTCTGGGGCTGCTTGAAAGGTTGTGGTGAAGGTTGTTCTGTTTTCCTGTTAACTGTTACTTGGCACTCTGCTGTCTGGAAGAGGAGCCCCTCACTCATCACTTTATATCTCACTTACTCATCATTAATTGTGGCCTTCATCCTGAGTGCTGTTCTGAAAGTGTCATTTTGGATGGGCAGGACCTTCCTGCATTCATCTCTATCAGGCTAAGGTTGCATTGCTGGAGCCCCTCACTCATCACTTTATGTCTCACTTACTCATCATGGTTTTGGGGCTGCTTGAAAGGCTGTTGTGAAGGTTTGGGGGCTGCTTGAAAGGTTGTGGTGAAGGTTGTTCTGTTTTCCTGTTAACTGTTACTTGGAACTCTGCTGTCTGGAAGAGGAGCCCCTCACTCACCACTTTGTATCTCACTCATCAAGCTTTGGGGGATGCTTAAAAGGCTGTTGTGAAGGTTTATGGGGCTGCTTGAAAGGTTGCTGGGAAGGTTGTTCTGTTTTCCTGTTAACTGTTACTTGGCACTCTGCTGTCTGGAAGAGGAGCCCCTCACTCATCGCTTTATATCTCACTTATCAAAGTTTTGGGGCTGCTTAAAAGGCTGTTGTGAAGGTTTATGGGGCTGCTTGAAAGGCTGTTGGGAAGGTTGTTATGTTTTCCTGCTAACTGTTACTTGGGACTTTGTTGTCTGGAAGAGGAGCCCCTCACTCATTACTTTATACCTCACTCATCAAGGTTTTGGGGCTGCTTGAAAGGTTGCTGTGAAGGTTGTTGTGTTTTCCTGTTAACTATTACTTGACACTCTGCTGTCTGGAAGAGGAGCCCCTCAGTCATCACTTTATATCTCACTTACTCATCATTAATTGTGGTTTTCATCCTGAGTGATGCTCTGAAAGTGTCATTTGGGATGGGCAGGACCTTCCTGCATTCATCTCTATCAGGCTAAGTTTGCATTGCTGTCACCCTGTGGCTGGGAAGGGCTGAAAGAGCTCCTCCACGTTATGGAATGAGAACAGCTACAAGATGCAGACCTCAGCGTGGGACAGGCAGGCAGAGGTGTGCCAAAGCAGATCATTTCTGTGCCTGGTAGCACACTGCTGCTCAGTACAAGGTTTTTTACTGCACATTTCCTCACCAAGATTAGTTAGAAACCAGGAAGTCAGCACTGACTTGGATCCCCAAGGATACTGGGTGAGAGGGAAATGAGAGGTTAGCAAAGTCTGCTGCATGCAGCTGAGATCAGCACAGCCACTGCTTCTTGCAAAGTGGCTGCAACAGCTGAGGAGTTCGTTGCCCACTGCTTCTGAGCAGCAGCTTTCAAACATGATGTGTACAGAAACCTTATCTTGCTCACCCAGACTTGGGAAGTGCATCTTGAGTAAACTGAGGTATGAAAACAGCCACTCTGGGTTGGATCAATGTGGCTGCCTCTGGCTCAGCTTCTAGGCTGGTCCAAGGTGGAGGCAGGAAGCAGTTTTGCCAAAGTGATGCTCTGCAAACGGTGCAGGTTGCTTACTGGATAAATTACTCAAATAATTACACTTGCTAAAGATGAGGAGCAGGGACAAACTGCAGAGTGCATCCAAAACATTTCTGAGATCTCCTTGGCTCCTAAATTGCCATTCAAAGAGAGGAGGTCACCTGAAAGCATTGCAGGCAGCAGACTGGTCCTAATGATCATGCTGAATGATCTTTCTGCCACTACAGGATGCGTTCAGAGTGTGCAAGGCTAAGTGCAGCTCTCTCTTCTGCCAGTCCACATCCAGGGCTGATAATTTGCAGTTCTCAAAACTATTTTATAAAGAAACCATCCTGAGCCTGCTCTTGGAAGCAGCCAGGACTTCAGAAGGGTTTATGCAGCTCCCTATAGATGGGACTGCTTGAAAGGTCGTTGTGAAGTTTTGGGGGCTGGTTGAAAGTTTGTTGTGAAGATTTGGGAGCTGCTTGAAAGGCTGTCAGGAAGGTTTGGGGCTGCTTGAAAGGTTGTGAAGGTTTGGGGGCTGCCTGAAAGGTTGAGAAGGTTTGGGGGCTGCCTGAAAGGCTGTTGGGAAGGTTTGGGGGCTGCTTTAAAGGCTGTTGGGAAGGTTTTGGGACTGCTTTAAAGACTGATGTGAAGGTTTGCGGGGCTGCTTCAAAGGCTGTTGTGAAGGTTTTGCTGCTGGCTCCATGCAGGCAGCTCTCTGTCCCCTCAAGCCCTCACACAGAGGGATGCAGATGAGGGTGCATCGGTGCCTCAGTGTCACAGCAACCACAGAGTCCAGCCAGAGGTTACTCCAAAGTGGTTGATGTTGTCCTGACAAATGAGATTTCTGCTGGGAGCAGCAGGAGATGTTGGGGTCGTGCCCTGTGCTTGCCACTGAGGGTCTGGAGGTGCCCATCCACATGCATCAGAGCTGATGTCAGCTTCATCACAGGAAGGGTGAGATGGTAGCAGTGCTGCTGCTGAAGGACAAAGTGCTCCCAGCTCTGCCTCAGGATTCTGAGCAGTGCAGTGAGGTTTTTCATTCTGGTCCCAGGAAGAGTGTCACTGACTCTGCTCTTCATGTGCAGGCTGAGCTAGTTCAGGTTGTTCCTGAATTCCAGCATGGCATAACACCAGGGCAGGGACAGAAGAACACGGAGCTGTCAATGAGCATCAGAATGTTTCATGCCTTCGGCTGTCTAAAGAACTCAGCTGGGCTTTGTACCAGCTTGAGGTGCCTGATTGTTAGTGGCACAACGACCTGGGCTAGTGGCTGGAGAGCAGCCCTGAGGAAGAGGACCTGGGGGTCTGGGTAGATGAGAAGCTCAACATGAGCCAACAGTGTGCACACACAGCCCAGACAGCAACTGTGTGCTGGGCTGCATTAAGAGCAGCTGTGGGCAGCAGGACAAGGGAGGGGATTGTGCCCCTTTGCTCTGCTCTCCTCAGACCCCATCTGGAGTACTCTGTGCAGCTCTGCAGCCCCCAACACAAGAAGGACATGGAACTGCTGGAGAGAGTCCAGAGGAGGCCACCAAGATGCTCAGAGGGCTGGAGCAGCTCTGCCATGAGGACAGGCTGAGAGAGTTGGGACTTTTCAGCCTGGAGAAGAGAAGGCTGCCAGGAGACCTTAGAGTAACCTTCCAGTATCTGAAGGGGGCTACAGGAGGGCTGGGGAGGGACTATTCACAAGATCTTGTAATGACAGATGAGGGGGAATGGGTTTAAACTGGCAGAGGGGAGATTTAAACAGGATGTTAGGAGAAAGTTCTTCACAGTGAGGGTGGCGAGACACTGGCACAGGTTGCCCAGGAAGGTTGTGGCTGCTTCCTCCCTGGAGGTGTTCAAGGCCAGATTAAATGAAGCTTTGAGTGACCTGTTCTAGTGGGAGGTGTCCCTGCCTATGGCACAGGGGGGTTGGAACTGGATGATCTTTGAGGTCTCTCCTAACCTAAACCATTCTATGATTCTGTGCTCTGCCAGGAGAGATGTTCTCACTGCCCTCCCTGCCCCGCAGCCATGTCCTGCCACCAGAGCAGGGTCTGCTCTAGCTGTGGTTACTCTGTCCCTGAGAGGCTTGGAAAAAGGGTGACTCTCAATTCTGCTGCAGGGGAGAGGCTGCAAGTTGAATGCCTTTTAAACCCTCCTTTGCTGCTGGTCCAGGCGTCGGTGAGGATTTGCCTTGGCAGGTAGTGTGTTTGTGTTCCCTCTCTGGTGCTGTTTCCCTGGGTTAGAACTGGAGCTGTGCTTTCAGATGGGCTGAAGCACTTCAGCTTCCAGGGCAGCGAACCAATTGATGTAGCAGCCAGGGAATGTCTTAGACAAGACTTAGCTGTGATTATGCTGTACAGGGAAGGATTTTATGGAACTGATCCTGAGGAAAAATGATGAGTAAATAAAAAAGGGATTTGCTATGGTTTCAAATCAGAGTTGTAATAAGCTACCTGACAGGCATAGTGAGCAGGAGAGACAGCCAGCTGCACGCAGCCAGAGTTAGACACCTCTCAGAAAGGAGCTGGGAGGAGAATCAAGCCTCGAGAGACAGCTGAGGGGGAAGGAAGCACTCAGGAGGGCTTCTTAGAGTCTTAGAATCAGTCAGAGTTGGAAGGGACCACAAGGATCAGCCAGTTCCAACCTCCCTGCCATGTCCAGGAACACCCTACCCTAGATCAGGCTGCCCACAGGCTCTGCCAGCCTGGCCAAAAACACCTCCAGGCATCTGGCCCCAATCACCTCCCTGGGCAACCCATTCCAGGCTCTCACCACTCTCATGCTCAACAACTTCCTCCTCACATCCATTCTCAATCTAGTGACATTCCCCCTAGTCCTGGCACTACCTGATAACCTAAAAAGTCCCTGCCCAGTTCCAACCCCCTGCCATGCCCAGGCACACCCTACCCTAGATCAGGCTGCCCACAGCCTCTGCCAGCCTGGGAGCAGTAACTGCGAATGTGCACCAAAAACCTTTGCTTTCTGAGTAAAATCCCTTTTATTTGAGTCTGACAACTCAAATACTTATTTGCTGTTGAAAAATGGCATTTCTGCTGTGTGTGCTTCCTTTCTGAAATGAGCTTCAGAAGGAGCAGCAGTGGTTGAGCCACAGGAACAGAGCCCAGGACCAGCCCAGAGCTGTGCCAGTGACACCCCTGGGTGATGTGAGCGCTGCCTTCATTCTGCCTCTCATTCCTTACCATTCCTCTTGGGCATGGAGGAGCACTGCTTCGTTTCTGTGCCCCAGTTACCTGGCCAGTTCTCACCTCAGCAGACCCAAAGTGCTCCAAGCCATTCCAGTGAAGGATTTCTGACTGAAGATCCAACTTCCAGCACAACCTTTCTACCCCGGTCCACCAGAGTCTGCTTTCCTCTCTGTCAGTAGTGGAGGTGTTTTGGTGATGGAGCTGTTTTAGTAAAGCAGTTTGAGACTTTCCTACAATTGTTTAGATCCCTTGGGAATAAAATGGTGATTTTTCTTGTTCCTGAAGAAGAGGACTGGTCTGAGAGGAGTGTCTGCAGGACCGCATCACTCTTTTCCTACCCTGCAGCCTACAAGGATCCTGGAAGGCCACAAGATTCTAAGTGATGCTGGACCTTACTAACCAGCCTAGGACATCCTCCAGAGCACGAAGTGGTAAAGCTGTGGCTGGGATCACTTTATTTGAAGGCAGGGAAAGCCTCTGTGCCTGACACTGACCTCTGAGGAAATAAGCAGAGGGAGTTATCTGCTGGCCCAGGACTCCGAGGTGCACTCCCTAGCTCAGCATGCATAGCTGGAAGCTCTCCCTGAGATCCAGGAGCCTCCTCACCTGGACCACTGACGAATGCAATCAGGTATTATTTCAACTGATCCCTTTGTAAAGAACTGCTTCCCCCCCACCTCTGCATCACAAGACAATGGTGACATTTAGCAGTTTCCGGACCAAAAATAGGAGAGGAGGGAAGAGATTTATGAATTGAAATCAGTTAAATGGTCTCTCTGGCAGCCAGTCCTGATTCCATGCTGCTCAATCAATCCCCAGGATTACCAGCATTTTTTTCTCCAGAGTGCAATAGATGACAACTGCCAAGCTCTGCTTTGGTGATTGCTAAGAGGGCAGGTACTGGTGTGAGACATATTTCAGCGCTGCGGGAATATAAAACATGAACGGTTCCAAACAGTCCGGGAGGAATGGGTGGCAATAAGACATCAATGTCACCTGTAAACTGATTTGTGATGAATTTTTAAGGGGTTTAATAAGATGATGTTGGGATTCAGAGTGGCTTCCGAAAGTCAAAAGCCTGACGCAAGCATCCAAAACTTTAATGAATAAAAAATGAAATAAGAGAGAGAGAGAGAAAGAGAGAGAGAGGGAGAGATGCTGCTTAAACAGCTGCTTGACATTGCTAATGCCTCAGCCCTGCTGCCTGCTCAGGTGTGTGAGGGCAGAAGGAGCCTGGCAGGGTAAGGTGACTTGATTGTCCAGCATCATCCAGGGCCAGGAGGATGATCAGAGGGCTGCAGCACCTCTGCTATGAGGAGAGACTGAAAGAGTTGGGGCTGTCCAGAGAAGGATCACAGAGGATGCTCAGAGGGCTGCAGCATCTCTGCTGTGAGCACAGACTGAAAGAGTTGGGGCTGTGCAGGCTGGAGAAGAGGAGGCTCCCAGGGGACCTTCTTGTGGCCTTCCAGGATCTGATGGGGGCCTACAGAAAAGCTGGGGAGGGACTTTTTAGGCTATCAGGGAGTGACAGGACTAGGGGGAATGGAGCAAAGCTGGAGGTGGGGAGATTCAGATTGGATGTGAGGAGGAAGTTGTTGAGCATGAGAGTGGTGAGAGCCTGGAATGGGTTGCCCCTGCAGGGAGGTGTTTGGGGCCAGATCCCTGGAGGTGTTTTTGGCCGGGCTGGCTGAGGCTGTGTGCAGCCTGATTTAGGGTAGGGTGTTCCTGGACATGGCAGAGGGGTTGGAAATGGCTGATCCTTGTGGTCCCTTCCAACCCTGACTGATTCTATGATCCTTGAGCTTAGAGCAAGGGTAAACCCCAAGTGTCGTTTCGGAGGGACTCGCACCCTTGGCTGTTGGCAGGACCATGAGCAGCATCCAGAGCTGGCTTTCTGCTGGGGCTGCTGAGTCCTTGTCATGTCAGTGACCCTTCCTTGAGGCTGGATGAGTCTGGAGCACATGGGGACCCCAATGTGCACCTTGGTGTGCTCTGATTGCCTGTTGTAGTGGAGCATCACTTCAGTGATCATGGAGTGCTGAGTGGGCACAAGAATGCATTTGGCAGCTTCTTCACAGGGTCAAGGCCTTTGTTCCAGCTTTGCTTGACATTTCTTTTTGTCTGCAGGCAGACTCCCTTGGCTGCCCTGGGCAGCCCCTGAGGAGATCCTAGATCTGACAGGAAGGAGCTCAAGAGGCTTCTCCCCAGTCTGTGTTGTACCTGGGTGAGAGCTCAGGGATTGCCCTCATTTTGGCCTTTCAGATGAGCTCTTAAACATGATCCCAGCTGGGCTTTGGTTCAAGGCAGCCCACAGCATCCCTGCAGGGTTGTGCTGGCCCTGAAAGATGTTCACTGGGGTGTTGCTTGGAACATCAGGGGCTCTGCTGACAGGGGCAGGGCACTAGATCCATCAGGAGGTTAAAGAGGCTGCGGAGCTGTTGAAGCTGGGCTGACTGGTTCGAGCCAAAGGTCTTCTCTGTTGCCTGCCTTTTTTTTTTTTCCCTCCTGAGTTGTTTATTTCAATAATTGCTTCCCAGTTGTGAGTCCCTAATGATGTAGCATCACAAAGAGGCTGGAGCAGCAGCTGGCCTCCAACTGCTCAATGCTTTGATATAATCAAAGCAACTTTCAGCAGTACCAACCTTGTCCTTTCTCCATCTTCTGCTGTACATCCTGCAGTGTTCAGTGTCTTGTTTGGGTTTACTCAGGCCTGTTTATAACCCCAGGTGTCTATTTCATGCCTTGCAGAGGTGAAGGTACCACATCTTGGTCTTGGGTCTTGATTCTGTGCTCTGGATTGCTTTGGGACCTGCTGGTGGCAGCTGGGAAGGGCAGGCTGGAAGAGATCCCTGACAGAGTGCAGTCAGGTGCAGCAAGTGAGGACTCTGGGCAAGGGCTCTCTTCCCTCTTCAGCATGACTCTTAAAATGGTCCAAGCTGTGGGCAGGAGACTGCCTGGTTTGTCACTGGGATGCAGCAAACTCAGAGAAGTGAAATAAACTTAGGATGTAACCAGGAGGTCACTGGGATGAGAGAGAAGGAAGTTCAGGTTAGGTTCAGCTGCTTGCTGGCTGGAGCTGCAGCCTGGTGCCTGGGAAACTGCCCATGGCTTTGTGTCCCCAGCACTCAGATCAGGTCTCTCTCAGGCCCAGGGGCTGGTTTGTGCTCCCTGTCATCAAGGAGTCACCACCTGCTTGGCAGGGATTCCTGCCTGCTCTGCAGCTGGAGTGGGCACTTCACAGCAGCAGCTTCTCGCTCCACAGCAGGCTGCAGGCTGGCACTGGGGGCTGAGCCATCCTGCTGCTGGGGCTGTGCAGCTTGCTGGGGCAGTGATGTGCCAGGCAGAGCTCTGAGCAGCAGTGGGGTGCTGCAGTGCAGGCTGGTTTCCTCTGGCACTGCTAGGCACTGGTGACTGAGGGTTTGCTTATGGACAGGAGAATTAAACCATGTCTGTGAGGATTAGAGGCTGGAAAGGAGCTTAAGGGGAAAAGCGAAGCAGTGCTCGGTGAAGTGTGTCTGATAAGCAAAGCCAGGCTGTGCCAGCAGCTCCTGGGTATGCTGGCAGCTGGCTGGCAGGGCAGTGGGGGTGTTTGTGCTGCACAGAAACACCACTGCATGGGCTCCTGGACTGCTGTTGCCCAGGGACGGCTGGAGAGAGACTTCCTGCACCCAAATCTCCCTGCCAAGGTGGATCTGGCATGGGCAGAAGGCAGAGACATCAGAGAGCTCTCTGGATCCAGTAGCCACCCAACAGGAAATCTGTGCCTCTAAAGCTCCACTGCAGGCTGGCAGCTTTGGCACTTTGACTTGCCTGAGGTTCTTCTCCATGCAAGTAAGGCTCTGCCTACCCTTTCCCAGGTGGATGCTGTGCCCAGGCTTTTTACAGTGCTCACACCACACTCCACTGCCACTGCAGTGCCACTGAGCTGCAACCCTCTTCCAGCTGCGTGGCAAGGCCCACACAGAGCTGCACTGCTCAGAAGTACCAAAGCTAGTTCAGAGGGAAGGAGCAGAGGCATGAAGACAGGGCACTGAGCTGGCACTGCACAGCCATGGTGGGCACCTCTGCATCGCCTCTGCGGTGTGGGGCAGCTGCTGCCCGAGCAGCTCAGGGGATTTGGCTGGGCTGATATTTTTTTCCAAATGTCATGTTCTTTAAATGCTGTTTGAAGTCAAAGGTTTGCTCAGTTCCCCTCAGAATATCACTGCAAATATCACCAAGACGTTTGTATGTGTCCAGCTGCTTTCGCACCTCCTGTTCCTGCTCTCCCGAAAGAGTGCAAGGAAAGAGGAGAAATTACTTAGCAGGAAGGAGTCTTAGCCCAGTTTCGTGATGAGTGCTCACCTCTGCAAGTCAAGCCAGGATATCCTCATGGCAGGACCAGTCCTTCACGCTCAGTGGTTCCTCATGTGGGCTGTGCTGTGACAATTACAGCTCCTCCCCTGCAGAGTGAGCAGAAGGTACCAGATCAGAGCCTCGGTGGTGAACATGTGTCCCACCACAGACTCCAAACCCCTTTTCCAGCTCAAGCAGGTCAGTTGCTCACTGAAGGCTGTGTTAATGAAAGCCTTGGCAAGGCACTAGCAAAGAACCCAGGAGCAGCCCCAAGAAGGGAATCTTTCATTTCCATCATTCTCTGGGTTAAAAACCTGCTTCATCTCCAGCTCTGATAATGCTCTTACTGATGAGGTCTTCCCAACCCAGTCTCTTGCCCCAGCTAGCTCTGGGCTCCCTGATTACCCCTTTGACAGGACTAAGGATTCTAGGAGCCAGTGAATTTTGCTGGTACCCTCTCTTCCTCTTTAGGCCTCTCTTTTCCTGAACACCTTTCAGCTGTAGAGCCATGGATCCATTTCAGCAGCTGAAATCCTCTGCCTGGTGTTTGTCCTCTTGCAGTGAGCACTGTGCCTGCAGAGCTGCCCCAGTGAGCAAGGGGCTGTGCAGTGAGCTAGGGACTGAAGGGATTGCTAAAGAGAGGGACTCCTGGAAGGTGTCAGATGCTTGCCAGCACTCAACTTTCTTCTTCCTCTGCCAGGTGCTATCTGTTACCCTTACAGGATGTTGGAAGGGACCCAAAGAGATCATTGAGTCCCAACCCCCAGCTCTCTCAACAGGAAGGATTAACAGAAATTTGAGAAGGGTGGGCTGCAGATCTTTCACTTTATATATCACAGCTCATTCAAAAGAAACATTCTGACTGCAGTCCCCTTCCTATCTCTCCAACCCCTCATAAGATTTAGGAAAGGGCAGATTTCACAGGCTCACAGGATGTCAGGGGCTGGAAGGGACCCAAAGAGCTCATCAAGTCCAAACCCCCTGCCAGAGCAGGACCAGACAATCTAGTTCAGGGCACACAGGAACACATCCAGACAGGTCTAGAGAGTTTCCAGAGAAGGAGACTCCACAACCTCTCTGGGGAGCCTGTGCCAGTGCTCTGGGACCCGTACATGAAAGGAGTTTCTCATTGTGTTGAGCTGGAACCTCCTGTGCTGCAGCTTCCATCCTTTGCTCCTTGTTCTATCCCAGGGAGCAGTGAGCAGAGCCTGTCCCCCAGCCCTCAGATATTTATAAACATTGATTCAATCCCCTCTCAGTCTTCTCTTCTGCAGACTAAGCAGCCCCAGGTCCCTCAGAAACCTTCAGAAGGTTTGGGACTCCTGCTTCCCTGCGAGCAGCAGAGAGGTGACTGCTGGGGAGAGCTGTGCTGGGAGCTGCCAGCCAGGGGCTGCCTCTGACTGAGCACCACACCGAGACCAGGGACACTCTCACAGCACCTGGTGGAGAGGTGCAGTGGCAGAGCGAAGCAGCTGTGCCAGGTGAAATATTGCCTATGCAAAGTGCTACAACAAACTTTACCACTGCTGCCTTTAGTCTGACTGCAATCATTTTTACTAGCATGAGAAGCCAGAGGGAGGAGCCCTGCACATCAGACGTTCTCCAGAGAGCAGGAGGAAGCAGACAGGAAGGAAAGTGGACCTGCAGTTCCACCATCAGAAGGGGAGTTGCCACCTCAAGCTCTGCCATGGCAGCAGGAGACCACAAAGCATGGAGGAGATCTATTTTGCAGGGGTTTTTTTGGCAGTTTTGGGTTGGTTTTTTGTTGTTTTTTTTTCAGGATGGAAGTTACATTTCATTAGCTTTTTATGGTGTTTTGAGCCCAATCGATAAGCTTCACTACCTGCAGCCTCTGCTGGCTCGTTGAAGCTAACAGGGCTATCAGCTGCCTGTCCTGATGCACTATAGATGGGCAATCACTTCAGTTAATGGCTCCAGTGGACACCTTTGGTGGTACCAGATCCTTCAGTGAGATGTGTAATTGTCCCCGGCTCAGGCAGCTTTTGTTGGATTATTATTGAAAACATAATTTCATGCTTGGCTAGGTGGTAAATTTAATTCATTCCCTAGCAAGATACAGTAACAAATACCACACTACCACTGCTCCTTCTAAGAAAGGAGAGGGGGTTCTGAGCAGCCAGCCAGCAAGTACCAATCAGCTAAGCACTTGCACAGAATCCTAGAGTGGGTTGTGTTGAAAGGGACCTCAAAGCTCATCCAGTTCCAAGCCCTTGCCATGGGCAGGGACACCTCCTGCTAGCCCAGGTTGCTCAAGGCCTCATCCAGTGTGCTGGTTTGAACTAATTGGAGGATTTGAATGATAAATTAGACTATAGGCTGAGAGAGAAACACACTGACAATGCTACTTCACTCACAGCTTTACTGGGAAAGAAAAAAAAATTGTTTGAAGAGTTGTAACCCAAATATAGATAAGTCAGAGTGCTTCAGACCTCTTTGGGCTGTGGCTGCTCCTGCCTGGTGCTTTTCTCCCTGCCTTTCATAGCTGAATCTGAATAATTCCACTAACTTCTTCCCTGCTGCTAACCCCCCTGGCTGATATACTTCAGCCTATCTGCTGCATCAACAGATGGTGAGAGAAGATTGGGGAAGGGGGGAAAGGTGGTAGGGGTGGTTAGAAACTCCTCTTAGGGATTTTGATCTCTGGGAGGGGCTGTGGTGGTTCTGTATTACATTTTCACTGAATATATCTGTAAATATCTGTTGTACATTGTAAATATCTGCTTGTATATTGTGCATAGCTGTAAATATAAAGCTTCATTTATTAACTTCCAGCCAACTGAGTCCTAGCCTGGGTTATTTCAAAGCGTGGGGGGACAGATAACTGCTAAGTCACCACATCTGGCCAGGGAGGAGACATCCTCCTTGGCTTTGTCTCTCACAGCCTCTCCTCTTTTTCAGTGCCTCCTCACACCTTTCTTTGCCCCTGCCTGTTGGGGTGGGGTTTGAAACTGGATAATCTTTGAGGTCCCTTCCAGCCTAAACCATTCTATGATTCTGTGATTCTTTGCTGGCTGCAGAGCAGCTTGCCTGGGTGGCTCTGCACAAGCAAGGCAGCACTTGCAAGGGTAAGCAGAGTGCCTATATATGGCTTATCTGCCTGCTTTCAGGAGTTGGAGTCCTCCTATGGATTTATTTCATCTGTGCTCACACGCAGCTTTCAGTGTCCCCCCTGCATCCCTTGGCCTGCTTAGCCTCACCATAAAGCCTTATCCTTAAAGGATAATGCCCATGATGGGGGGAAGGATACAAGGCAATAAACAGCTTTTGCAGGTGATTAAACACAGTGAGCAAAGCTGAGGCCTTTGCAAACCCCCAAAAGCTGTTTATTGTAAGCAGGCAGCCTGTCAGGAGGAGAGAAGCTGTGCTCAACAAGCCAGGACATGAAGTGGAAGCTCCGCTTCTCCTGGCAGCAGCTGGGGAGCTCTGTGGCACTGCCTTCCTTAGAATCATAGAATCAGTCAGGGTTGGAAGGGACCACAAGGATCAGCCAGTTCCAACTCCCCTGCCATGCCCAGGGACACCCTGCCCTAGAGCAGGCTGCCCACAGCCTCTGCCAGCCTGGACAAAAACACCTCCAGGGATCTGGCCCCAAACACCTCCCTGCAGGGGCAACCCATTCCAGGCTCTCACCACTCTCATGCTCAACAATTTCCTCCTCAATCTGAATCTCCCCACCTCCAGCTTTGCTCCATTCCCCCTAGTCCTGGCACTCCTTAATATCCTAAAATGTCCCTCCCCAGCTTTTTTGGTAGGCCACTTCAGATCCTGGCAAGTCACAAGAAGGTCACCTGGGAGCCTCCTCTTCTCCAAACTGAACAGCCCCAACTCTTTCAGTCTGTCCTCATAGCAGAGGTGCTGCAGCCCTCTGAGCATCCTCGGGGCCCTTCTCTGCACACCTCCAGCATGTTCACATCCCTCTTGTCCCAGGGGCTCCAGCACTGGATGCACTACTCCAGGTGGGGTCTCAGCAGAGCACAGCAGAGGGGGAGAATCACCTCCCTGGCCCTGCTGCCCACACTGCTCCTGCTGCAGCCCAGCCTCTGCTTGCCTTTCTGCCCTGCAAGTGCACACTGCTGCCTCATCTTGAGCTTCCCCTCCACCAGCACTCCCAGCACCCAGCAGATCTTCCCTCCTCGCTTCCCTGAGTGCCTCTCCTGGTTGCCACATTTGGTGTCACAGGAAGCAGTTCCAGCATAATTGCCTGTGATAAAAGCAGCAAGGATGTCTTTCTTCCAAGAGCTGTGGAGGCTCTTGATGCCAGCCCTGTCCTCCTCTCCCCACCCTACCAGAGTTCCCCTTTCTTCCCAGCTCCTTTCTTTTGTTCTTGCTGCCACACCCTTTCCTGTTTCATGCTTTGGGCTTGTGGCTGGGTGGTTTTCTTCTTTTCAGTGGTATCTTCACCTCTCCTTTCCCCAGCACTTCAAAGTTCTCCTAACAGGAATGCTGCAGCCTTGAAGGAGAATGTCAGAAGCAGGAGCATTGTGAGTGCAGTGCTGGAGGATCTGTTACACTGAGTGACAGAATCACAGAATTTCTTAGACTGGAAAAGACCTTCAAGATCATTGAGTCCTATCATTAGTCTCACACTGACAAGTCCTTGACTCAACCAAATCCCTCAGCACAACATCTAAGCACTGTGAATTGCTATGGTTGGAAAGGACCACCAGGAGCATCCAGCCCAACCTTCAGCCCAGCATCCTTAATCACCAGACCATAGCCTCAAGCACCACATCCATTCTTTTTTTAAACACCTCCAGGGATGGTGACCACACCACCTCCCTGGGCAGCCCCTTCCAGAGCCTGACCACCTGCTCAGTAAAGAACTTCCCTCCAACATCCAATCTAAACCTCCCCTGATGCAACTTGAGGCCATTTCCTCTTGTCCTATCATTAGGAATTTGGGAGAAGAGACCAGCACCAGCCTCACTACAAGCTCCTTTTAGGTAGTTGTAGAAGGCAATAAGGTCCTCTCTCAGCCTCCTCTTCTCCAGACTAACCCCAGCTCCCTCATCTGCTCCTCATAGGTCCATGTATTCCAGATCTCTCCCCAGCCTTGTTGCCCTGCTCTGCAGCTGCCCCAGCACCTCAATGTCTCTCCTAAACTGTGGTGAGCAAAACTGGACACAGTACTCAAGGTGTGGTCTCATGAGTGCTGAGTGCAGGGACATGATCACTCCCTACTCCTGCTGGCCACACCATTTCTGATCCAGGCCAGGATGCTGTTGGTCATGTTGGCCACCTGGACATATTGCTGGCTCATGTTCAGCTGCTGTCCACCAACACCCCCAGGTCCTTTTCGGCCAGGCAGCTCTCTCCAGCCACTCTTGCCCCAGCTTCTAGGGCTGCTGGGGGCTGTTGTGGCCAAGGTGCATGACCTGGCACTTGGCCTTGTTAAACCTCATGCAATTGACCTCAGCCCATGGCTCCAGCCTGTCCAAATCCCTCTTTAGGGCTTTCCTACCCTCCAGTCCTGCTCTGTTCTGGTGGCAGAGCTAAGCCCAAGCAGCCTTTGCTTAGTGGCTGCCATTTGCTCACCCATAGGATCGCCCCCAAAGTGTGCTGAGTCTCCTGCTTTGTGCTCTAGCCCAGGACTGTTTAACAAACTCTGGCACGTTTCAGAGCTGCTCCCTGTCCCAGGCAGTGACTGAAGCTGCCTTTGCCATTCCTCATCCTCCTGGCACACGGAGCAGCAGCTGGGGATTGCCCTGGCAGTTTGCAAGGCACCGAAGGCACACCACAGTGAACTGCTGGCACAACCTTGTGTGCCAAGAGGACAGCTCCCAGGCCAGGGAAAATGGAAATTGTCTGCTGGCACAACCTGTGTGCCAGAACAGCTCCCAGGCCAGGAGCCCCCGGGGGAAATGGAAACTCTCTAGGAAAACCAGTGGAAGGAAACTTGGGAGCCTAAGGCAGGAGTATTTGGTGGCTTGCAGTGGCTGGCAGAGACATTCGTGGCTGAGAGTTGCAGCGGAGCCTTTCTCATGTATAAATTAGACCTCGAGGCTGCATCTTCTGTGAAAGGCAACTAGGAGAGGAATTGTGGAAGTTCAGTGACTGGCTGAGACTGAAGCCATATGCTGCACACCAGAACTCATCAGATCAGGCAGGGGTCAGGAAGAAATCTGGTTAGCAAATCCAAGTAGTTGCTTCTTGTTTGCTTTTGGGGGTTTTGTTTGTTTGTTTGTTTGTGGTTGTTTGGGTTTTTTTACTTTCATCTTGTCCTTTAATCATTCCTACAAGAGCAATGTGCTTTAGGGAAACTAATATTTACTGATTTATGCATGCAAGCCCACTGCAGCAGTGCTGTAAACCCCTGTGTGCATTACAGCCCTCGCTCAGATAAATGTAAATCCAGTATAATTCTGGATTTGCACCAGTATTACTGAAGCACAAATCTACCCTTGGCTATCTTTATCCATTGTGCCCTCTTCAGTTTATCTAGGCCAAATCCCAAATGGCTGAACCTCTGGCTGGCAGTGGCACTGGCACTCCTTAGGTCACCCAGAGCCAGCAGCAGCTTGTGCTGGTGGCAGCCCCCATGGGGAACAGGTTGAGGTCTGCAATGTTTGTGGTGCCTGCTTGGGAAGGCAGCCTGGAACAGGCACTGGCACCACAGGGAGAAACACAAAGGGGAGAAAGGTTTCATCTGCAGGCATGGAAGGCATCCAGAGGGCACCACAGCCTCCCACAGCTGTGCTGTGCTTCTGGGCAACACACATAGAATCATAGAATCAGTCAGGGTGGAAGGCACCGGCAAGGTCCACCCAGTCCCACCCCCCCCTGCCATGCCCAGGGACACCCTGCCCTAGAGCAGGCTGCCCACAGCCTCAGCCAGCCTGGACAAAAACACCTCCAGGGATCTGGCCCCAAACACCTCCCTGCAGGGGCAACCCATTCCAGCCTCTCACCACTCTCATGCTCAACAACTTCCTCCTCACCTCCAGTCTGAATCTCCCCACCTCCAGCTTTGCTCCATTCCCCCCAGTCCTGTCACTCCCTGATAGCCTAAAAAGTCCCTCCCCAGTTTTTTTGTAGCACCCTTCAGATCCTGGAAGGCTACTATAAGGTCTCCTTGAACCCTTCTCTACAAGGTCTTGTAATGACAGGACAAGGAGGAATGGGTTGAAACTGGCAGAGGGGAGTTTGAAACAGGATGTTAGGAGGAAGTTCTTCACAGTGAGGGTGGTGAGACACTGGCACAGGTTGCCCAGGGAGGTTGTGGCTGCTCCCTCCCTGGAGGGGTTCAAGGCCAGGATGGATGAGGCCTTGAGTGACCTGTTCTAGTGGGAGGTGTCCCTGCCTGTGGCACAGGGGGACTGGAACTGGCTGAGCTTTGAGGTCTCTTCCAACCTAAACCATTCTATGATTCTATGATCAGGCCTCTGTGAATGTCAAGGTTTTACTGCCGACAGAATGAAAACTCTCAAAGGAAATGGAGAAAATAACAGAATTATGTTTTGGATGGAGAGATGCATGGAAAAGTTACAGAGCAGATGTAGAATTTATAGCAACCCCCTTGCATTTTGTTCCCATCCCATAACCAAACCTATAAACCCCCAATGCTCCAAGTCCTTCCCCCCCAATGCCTCTGCCATGTGCCCCAAAACAGGCTTACGTATTTACCCCATAAGAGCTCCTGCTCAGACACGGCTGGAGGGGGAGGAAAAGGAGAACAACCTGCCCTTGCCTTCAGCTTACGAAGAGATAGCAGAATTAGGGGATTGAATAACATTCTCCTCATAGTCCCTAGAGGAGTTTTAACCCTATAATTCCCAACCTGGGACAGTGAACCACGAAGCCACTCCTGGCACGGAATTTCCAGAGGAACTTGGTGAGGGTCCTGGGACGAAGACAAAGCTAATGAGGATTTACAAAGGTGCTGAACCCCATTTTCATCCACAGAACTTCAGTGCCAGAATGAGTTTGTCTCTCTGGAAATCACTTCAAGTGTCTGTTAGCACTTTAAGGGCCAGGCTAATTTGAAAGCTACAACCCTTAGCCTTCTGTGGAGTAAATGATCACTAAAGGCAGCATCGTCCTCAGCCAGATTAGATTGACTTCTGATATTGAGTCTTCATCTGAATGTGTTTGCACTGATAGGAAGTGGACTGCACTCTGCATTTGCTGCACGAAAGGAAGGTTGATTTATTTCAGGCAGTTTAGAGGCTGTTTTGTTATTCACCACAAGATCTCCTCTGTTCCCTCTGCATTCATATTTTATGGCCCCTTAACTGATGGATTTGATTTGACCCAACACTTTGATGGCACCTTTGCCATGGAGGCTGCACACATATAACACAGATCATTGGCTTGATTCATTTCAAAACTATTTACCTTACCCTTGGGTTATTGTGTGAACTTCTGGCCCTTGGCTTCTGACCAGGTGAAGCAGGCAAATGGAGGTAACACACCAAGTCCCCAGTCCCCAGGGGTAATGCCTTTGCCACTGCTTTGCATCGTCGTATTTACGGTGCCCTACAGCTCATCCCAGTGGGGCAAAGAATTCAGAGCTTAGGTCTGAATTTGTCTAATCTCTGAAGCATCTCCTGGTGCTTGTTTTCCTCTGTCTGGACTGCTAGGAACAAATCAGATGTGACAGAAATGATTTCATCCCCACCAAAGTCAAATGAGCGGCATTGGCTCTTTCCATGTCAGAATTTGCCCATTCTGAAGGCAAGATGAGTTTTCACTCCCAGAAGCTCAGTGGTTTATCTGCAAAACCTGAGGGGAGCTTGTGATGGTGGTGAGGCAGTAGCACAGCCTGGACCTCTGCTCCCACAAGAGGACAACAGCAGAGCACCAAGTGCCTAAGCTTTGGTTGCAAAGTCCAATGTCTGTCCTGCACGCAAGGCTGGAAATCCTGCTCACTGCAGTGCCAGCACAGGACCCAAATGAGTCCTGGGGGAGCCCTTCAGAAGAAGTCACTGCTGGGCTCAGAGTTGCCCTGAGCTCAGGGGGCAATCCTGTGGTTAGCACTAGCTTCAAGAGAAGATTCATAGAATCATAGAATGGTTTAGGTTGGAAGAGACCTCAAATCTCAGCCAGTTCCAACTCCCCTGTGCCATAGGCAAGGACACCTCCCACTAGAACAGGTCACTCAAGGCCTCATCCATCCTGGCCTTAAACACCTCCAGGGAGGGAGCAGCCACAACCTCCCTGAGCAACCTGTGCCAGTGTCTCACCACCCTCACTGGAAAGAACTTCCTCCTAACATCCTGTTTCAATCTCCCCTCTGCCAGTTTAAACCCATTCTCCCTCATCCTGTCATTACAAGCCCTTGTCAGTAGTCCCCAGCCCTCCTGTAGCCCCCTTCAGCTACTGGAAGGCTACTCTAAGGTCTCCTTGAACCCTTCTCCAGGCTGCAGAGAAGGGTTCTCAGACTCTCTCAGCCTGTCCTCATAGCAGAGGTGCTGCAGCCCTCTGAGCATCTTTGTGGCCCTCCTCTGGACTCTCTCCAACAGTTCCACATCCTTCTTGTGATCCTCAGGTCACCACTGATTGTCACATTCTCTATGTGTGTGTCAGAATGGTCACTTGCATAGGTCTAAGCTGATGGAGTTTGAGGTGCTGAGGACTGCTACTCCAAACTGTTCCTCTGGAATTCTCTTCCTTGTTTCCCAACTGCCAGTGCTGGAGCACCTTCAGCAGCCAGAGTCTTGACCCCACAGGGCAGTCTCTGCTGGTGGCTGTTTGCTGGGTGCCATCTTCCCGCACTGAGCCTGGTTGCTGTTCAATTCCTGGCTCCACTTCAGGTTACAAATGTGCTCAGGCTGTTGCCTGTCTGAGAAAGGAGGAAGAAAGTCTGCAGAGAAGAGGTTCTGAGTCTGCCAGCCTCTGTGCAGTGAGAGTGCCAAGAGCTGGTGCCTGATTTCTCCGTGGCTGAAACCCTTCCAGCCCGAGGCTCTGTGGGCAGCCAGAGCTGCTGGCGCCGATGGGCTGCAGGCTGGGCTGTAGTTACAGAGCAGGAGATGCCAGAGCACAGTCAGGGTGATGTGGGCATCACGGCAAACAAGGGTGAGTGCTTCTAGTGCTTTCTGTGGAAACCTTCACATTCCCATTTCATTAAAAATTCCACTCTGCAGCTGGTAGCAGAGATTAGGAGGTTGCACCATCTGTGCAGATTAATGTTTCCTAAAGGAGAACGAATGCAACAGCTGAGAGGTTGGCTTTGCAGCTCAAACAAAACCCAGGGCAGAATCTCCTCCCTGACTCCTGCATCTTACACCTGTTTCCTTTTAATACATGACAGAATTGTTTAGGACAAACAATTCCAGCTCCCCTTAAAGCTGATTAATTTGAAGGCTGCAGATCGCCAAGATGTCTGTGCACTCGTAACGACATCGAGGCAGTGATGGCGAGAGGTGGATTTGATTACAGACTGGCTGGACACCTTCTCTCTGCATGCCTCTGCTCATAGCCCAGTCCAGTGACTTCAGCCAAACGTGCACAGTGATGTGCAGGCATCTCCCTGTGTGCCACAGGCTGGCTGAGCAGCCACTGGCAGGCGTGGAGAGGGCTCAAACCCATGCCCCTCTCGTCTGCAGTCTGGTTTCTTTCTTCCCTGCTGGCCATAACTAACCTTTCCAGGGGAGACAGCGAGGGATTCACTCAAGTGGTGGTTTTAATCAATCCTGTGGCACTGCCTATCTGACAATGCTCTAATTTTCAAATTACATCAGCTTCAGAGCACACCAAACACCCAAATAAATCCTTGGCAGCCATGGCTGGGATGAGTCAGGCAGAGCAATGGAGCTGCTGGCTGTGCCAGGAAAAGGAATCACTTCAGCTGATTCCTTCTTGAAGGCAAAAAAAGGGGGAAGAGCAGCAGGCAGTTAGGGTGACCTTGAGGCATCCACTGTGCACACTGAGCCTGGTGTCCTGGCAGCCTGGCACCTCTGCCCTGCCAGCTTTGCTCTGAGGCACGGTGGTGGCCAGCAGACAGCTGCTGGTACCCAGCACAAGGCAGCTCATAGCACGCTGGGGTCAGTGCCCTCAAACACAGAGCAAACAGGGGGATGGGGACAGTGACTTCCTACAGGGTCAGGTGTGGCCACAGCCACCCTTGGTGCCTGCCCAGCCCCACGTTTGCTCTTGCAGGGTACCAGCTGCCATCCACATGGATTACACAGCAGAAGTGCCATAACTGGTGGCGTTGGAAATGCAGAGCTGAGCTCACTGGCAGCACTGGACCTGGCCCTCCTTGCCCTCTCCTTTCACTGGGACTCAGCTGCTCTCCAGCTGTTGCCAGGGGTAACCAGCAGTGCCATCCCAGGCCATCCAGCACAAGTGAGCCTCTTCCCAGCAATACTTTCCACGGTCTCAGAAACTTGCATCTTGGAATACATTCCTGTGACCCAGCATCTCCTGGTGGCTGCACCCCTGCACTTCTCTGCTCAGCTGCTGCTGCTCTGCCATGCTAGCTGTGACCAGCAGTGTGCCCAGGCCTGGCTGCTCAACTCGTGGCTCTCACAAGTGGACCTCAGTGTCCCCAGAGCTGCCTGTCCTCCTTAAGACAGCCTGGGGACACCATAGGGGTGTACCAGCTCCCAGCACTCAGGGCATGTGGAGCCCACTCGAGCAGCAGTAGGGCTCCCACCTGGGGGTTTGCCTGTTACTGCTTCCTTGCCCCCTGGTGATTCATTTCTGGGTCGTGTTTTTTGCCAAGCAAATAGTTTATGGGGTTCCTTAAAGTGCTTTCAGAGGAATAAAGTCAGAGTTTCATGGGAAGAGAGGGAAAAATCCATTCTGCTAAATGGGGATTCTGTGGTGATTCATCAAACAGTCCTACTTGATGTGGGTTTGAAGTGGTTGAGGATGTGCTGTATGGTTTAAATCTGGGGGTTTATTGTGTTTTTTTCCATTTAAGCTGTGTTTGCCTGTTTTACACTTTCCACGTAAATAAGCTGCCTGGTGGTGAGCTGGAGGGAAATGGCTGTGTCCAGACAGGTGTGGTGCTGGCTGTGAGCTCCCCCTGCACTGCTTTCATCTTGTCAGCTCTCCAAAGCAGGCTTCTCCCCGGAAAGATGCTGCCTAAGAGATGAATGTCTGGGAAAGGAGTGAGCAAACTGTGGCTTTGTCAAGTGCACAAAACTCTCCTCCTGATGCAGGTGGAGTTCCACTTCTGCAGAGGTAAAAGCAGAGTTTTCAGTTCGGTGCCCGCTGTTGCCTGCGCTCCTCTGGATGCTGCCAGCAGTCCCTAAAGCAGCCTCAGATATGGGTTTGAGAAAGGCATTTCCAGAGCGAGCTGAGATGGCAGAGAGCTCCAGGAAGGATTTGAACAGTTGGTAGCAGCCAGGAGAATGGCAGCAGTCTCTGTGGGACATGGCTTTGCATAGCTCACAGCACCTGGCTCAAGAGCAGTGATGCCCAATCTATGCTAGCGGTCCCCAGGCACAGCAGAAGCACAAACAGTGAGCAGCTGCCTTGTGGAGGCCACAAACACATCAGCAAACACTCAGGAAAGGTTCAGAGGTTGTGTAATGGGGATGTGGGAAGGGAAGAGGAGGCAGCTCTCCCGTGTGTCTACCATGAGTTAGGAATTGGCTCCCAACCAAAGCATCTCAGTCAAACAGGTCAGAGTCTAAATGGGTCAGAAGCAGGCTCTGCCTGGCTCTGGTAAGCAGTAAGTGTAGCTCATCCTCACTGACATTTGCCTTTGCTTTTAGTTTAACAGGAGCTAGGCTTTCATGGGGCTTTTTTTTTTTTTTTAATAAAAAAAAAAAACAACCTGGTTGCCTTGACTTGTTTTTTAGTCTGGCTGAGTAAAGGCTGCTTGAAACATGCACTGGAGCCAGATTAAACTTTAATGGCTAAAGTGCTGGAGCAGCACAGGTTTAGTGTTAGGTTAAAAATGTTGGTTCTGACCAGAGGAGAGCAGATTTCCATTTTTATTTACTAACATAATCACCCCCCATCAATAATTTATCTGGGCCTCTATTAAGCCCTACTTTGTTGTCCAAGGAGAGGATAAAAAAAGGGCCAGTGAGACCAATGAAGCATGCTGAGGACTTGCTCAGGCACCAGCCAGTGCAGACATGCTCCTGCCACGAGGATGCTCAGAGGGCTACAGCACCTCTGCTATGAGGACAGACTGAAAGAGTTGGGGCTGTGCAGGCTGGAGAAGAGGAGGCTCCCAGGGGACCTTCTTGTTGCCTTCCAGGATCTGAAGCTGGGGAGGGACTTTTTAGGCTATCAGAGAGTGCCAGCACTAGGGGGAATGGAGCAAAGCTGGAGGTGGGGAGACTCAGATTGGATGTGAGGAGGAAGTTGTTGAGCATGAGAGTGGTGAGAGCCTGTAATAGGTTGCCCAGGGAGGTGTTTGGGGCCAGATCCCTGGAGGTGTTTTTGGCCAGGCTGGCAGAGGCTGTGGGCAGCCTGATCTAGGGTAGGATGTCCCTGGGCATGGCAAGGGGCTTGGAACTGGCTGATCCTTGTGGTCCCTTCCAACCCTGACTGATTCTATGACTCTAAATGCAGGTTTGCAGAGAACCTCTTTGCTTGACAAGGAATCTTTACAGCTCTCTGTACATTTTTAGTGCCTGGCTTGCCCTGCCAGCAGAAGGAACAATTACCAGCAGGCTGTGTTTGTACTTCCAACGTACTCTGCACCACCAAGATGAGATTCAGGCCCCAGTAATAAACTAAACTGCCTTCCATGGCACCTTTAGTGTTTCTGGGGGCTGCATCTGTTGACACAGAATGAAGAAAGATGCCCACGTTAAAAGCCAGGAGAGGAGTGTTAAAAACCTCAGAACAGCAGTGTTTGATTCATAGAATCACAGAATTAGTCAGAGTTGGAAGGGACCACAAGGATCATCTAGTTCCAACCCCCCTGCCATGCCCAGGGACACCCTACTCTAGATCAGGCTGCCCACAGCCTCTGCCAGCCTGGCTGCAAACACCTCCGGGGCTGTGGCACCTTCCAGGGCTGTGGCTGCTGCCCTCCACCTCTGCCAGCTCCCCGTGCTCTGTGTGATGATTCTCTGCAGTCCTTCTTCTCAGTGCTTTGTGTGCAGGACTTGGAAGTGTTCACCTACATCGTGAGGTGTGGCATGAGGAGGGAAGGGGCTTTGGTTGTTTCCATTGCAGTGTGGAAGCAGAGAGAGCAGCTTGGGCACTGGGCTTTCCTTAACTGGCCTGCCAGCACTGCAGACCCAGCTTAGGCATCAGCACAGCCAGGGCTGCCCTTTCAGCAGGAGCAGGAGCAGTGTGAAATCTCCTTACTTTGTGCCTGCCTCACTGTCAGCAGAGCTAAAACTAATTAAACCATAGTGTAGAGCCTCTTTCCAGCTCCTGGTTGCTGTTTCTCCTTTAGCACCTCCCTCACAAGCAGTTCCTCTCACTTCACGTGGCTTGTTTGTGGGTTTGTTGTTTTTTTGGGTTTTTTTTGCAGTAGCAATAACATTTTACTATTATTGCCTTTATTAGCCTTTGTTGTGAAGAGGAAGCTGCACAAATTGGCAAAGACCTCAGGGACTCTTGATGTCAGAGTTGGTTTGAAACTGCCCTTACTAAGCTGTGGATTGGAGCATCCTAAAGTGTGGCTTGGCTTGAGTCACACAGTGTGGAGTGAGCAGCACACAGTGCTCCAGATTTGTACCAGGGCAGTGGAATTAATGACCTGATTCCTGATGTGGGATTCATCTCCTGTCACTGTAACCAGCCAGTGCCACTCAGGCTCCTGCTTTGATTAGGGGTGGGGTTATCTGTCCTGCTTTGCTTAGGGGTGGGGTGGGCAGGTTACCCTCTGCAGGCACCCATCAGCCTCCCCTAAGCACAGTGGCAGACAGAACTATTAGATACAAGATAGTTAGGTAAAATAAAGCAAAAACAAGGCAAGATGCTCCTGAGCCCTGGCATCTGACTTGACTGAAGCAATGGAGACGAAGCATCTCCTCAGGACAAAGACCTTTTAGCTTCACTTGGCTGTGGTGTATGAGATAAGCCCTGCAAGATAAGGAGGTGGCCTCTGCTGTGCAGCCTTTGGACCAGCCACAGGCAGCCCAGCTCTGCAGCCTGGAGCACCAGCCCAGCCCTGGAATCATGCCCCGAGCTGCAGGCGTGTGCTGGGAGGTGCTGGTGTGGCAGTGCTGGAGCACAGCCTGGCTTTAAATCCTGACACACAAACAAGGAGCATTACATAACTGGACCAAAGGACTTCTGCTGGCCTGCTTTGCTGTTTGAAACCAGCAGGCTTTGTGTAGCAATCATTTCCCAGGGCTGCTCATGTGCAGTGCAGCTGCAAGGAGCCAAGCTCTGGCTGCTTGCTCACAGTTACCTCCAGGAAAAGAAGAGAGAGCTCCAAGGCTCAGCTGCTTCTGTTATACTTCTGTAGTTTAAAAGATTTTCCAATTTTATCTATTTATAAAATTACTTGAAGCTGAGGATTAAAGGGGAAGGTTTAAAGCAGAAAAGCTGATTTAAGACTGAAGATCTTTCTTAGCAGCATCCATTTAAAGTTAATCTTTGATCATCTGCGAAGCTGATTACCTAACATATAAAACCTATAAAAATGATCCTCTCTTTTTATTATGCAATGCAAACATTGTATTCTCTCAAATTCAGCTGAGCGTGTTCAGAGGAGCTGCTAACACAACCAGCAGTCACGAGTGCTAGGGAGAGCTGTGAGCAGGCTGTGGTTGGTGGCAGGAGGCAGCAGGACACTGAAAAGCTTTGTCATTGTCACTGGCAGCAGTGAAACGGAATCGCAGGATCACGGGGAGGGCTTGTAAGGCAGAGATAGAGTTCTCCCGAGATAGTGAAGGGTTTAATATTTAAACATACTTGACAGAGAACATACAAGAGGTCCATGATACACTGGTACAATCCATCTATTGATTTCTCATGCTCTCCTGCCTGGATATTAAGTACTCCAGATTCTCCTCCATGCATCACTGCCAGAGGGAAAATCGAGACGGATGTTCAGCTCAGGCTTTTCTTGTTGGGCCTCCTGGATGTTTGCTCCTTGCGTTTCCCTCCCTCACTTGAGGGCAGCTAACTCGGTTCCTCCAGCCCTCTGTCCACAGCAGTGCCACCAACAGTGCCACCTCCACCCACACCCAACAGCAAAGGCCATCCACAGTCTGCGGGCAGAGAGCTCCTGTGGCTGCTGTACTCAGATGCCTCTGCTGACTGTTTATGCCTCTTGGAACGTGTCTGCATCTGGGGAGGCTTCCACAGCAAGCAGGAAACGTCTCCTGAAGTTTTCACCCCCTCAAACTTCCTGCAAGTGGAGGAGTTCTCATAAAATCTTTTACTTGATAAATTCCCACAAGCCAAGGGGAGGGGGAAGATGGGAATCAAGGACAACAGCACTGCCTATCAGAATCCAGGCAAGAATCAGGCAGCCCAAGACCACTGCTCAGTTTGTAAATCACTCTGTGTCCTTCTCTGCACTTTCATCAAGGACAGCAGCACTGCCTCTTAGAATCCAGGCAAGAACTAGGCAATCCCAGAGCCGTTTCTCGCTTCCCAACTCACTCCGTGTCCATCTCTGCACTTTTATTTGACCTGTTTGATTTTTTTAATAATGTGAGAGCTTTAAAGGCTTCCCTGATCCCATCGAATTCCAGAGGTTTGGCCTGTTTGATTTTTAAATGATATTAAGAGCTTTAAAGGCTTCTCTGATCCCATTGAATTCCACAGGTTTGGCCCGTTTGATTTTTAAATGATGTAAGAGCTTTAAAGGCATCCCTGATCCCACTGAATTCCAGAGGTTTGGCCTGTTTGATTTTTAAATGATGTAAGAGCTTTAAAGGCATCCCTGATCCCATTGAATTCCAGAGGTTTGGCTTGTTTGATTTTTAAATGATGTAAGAGCTTTAAAGGCATCCCTGATCCCATTGAATTCCAGAGGTTTGGCTTGTTTGATTTTTAAATGATGTAAGAGCTTTAAAGGCATCCCTGATCCCATCCCATTCCAGAAATTTGGTTAGCTCTGTGCCCCTACAACAGCAGCAGCTGGCAGAGCTGCTGGGGCAGCCTCCTCTCTGCATCTTCAAAGTGCTGCTGTTGCCTTCAGACATGGAATGAAACTGCCTTAGCCTGAGGTCTGTCAGAGCTTCAGCTGGGGAACAAACCTCCCCTCTGCTTGCCACAGATCAGGAGTTGACACTGCCTAGATGTGAAACCTTCCCCATCAGACTCCTGGCAGGAGGTGCCTGCTGTGCCTCTAACCACACAGACCCAGCACTTGGCTTTCGTGTCTGTTATGTGCCCCCTCCCCCAAGCTTGAAATCAAGGACAGGCTTCTTTGTTTAGGCAAGCCCTGGATATTCACTTGGAGAAAGAAAAAGATTTGTCTATTTTTGATACCCAGCCTGGACACAAAAGACTGAGGGTGGGATATTCCTGGGTGAAATGTGTCACTGGCAGAGCAGCGACGCCAACTGCAGAGCGTTTGCACATTGTCTGAAATCACAGCTGCTGAGATGGAGCTAGAGAAAAACCTCTGCTCATTAAATGTGGCTCCACTGGCACAAAAATCCGTCCTGTGGAGCAACGTTTTCGGCACTCAAGAATTAAAAGAGTGCTGCAAAGACCCAGCCAAGGGAATCTCATGGCAGGGCTTGGTGGCAGAATGCTGCTTCCAGAGCTTAATCCACTGAATACCTGGAAGAGGGGCAGGTGGTTCCCAGGCAACACTTAAGGGTGTAAGACCTGAGCTGCTGATGTGGGTAGGTCCCTTCAGCTCTTTCTGTATGCTTGGTTTGTGTTTCTCCATGATTTTAGAAGGCTTAGTATCACTCAGCACCCACTGCCCTTCCTGTGTGACTCCTGTTTCCTCAGGACACTGCTGCTGAAAGCAGGAAGGTGCAGGCACACCAAGGACAGCCACGTCCTGCCTTCTGAATGACTCCAAGAGTTGGGGCTTTAAATAGCTCAAATAATACCCTGTGCTTGCTTAGAGAAATGAAATCTAATTTATAGTAATTAAAGCACATTAACCTGATTAAAAATGATCTCCATCATCCTATATTTACTGCCTAGCAGCTTTGCTGCCCTGGCAGCGTTGGTTTAGGCTGAGAAGGGATTGCTCTGCCAAACAGAGATGTTCAGCAGCAGGCTAAACAGGGGCAGCTGGAGAAGTTGAAAGGGAAAGAGGAGTTGGGAGTTCCAGGAGTGGGCCATTAATTCCCCAAGAATTAATTTTGGTTGCTGAGTCAACAGGGAAAGGAACCTTTATACCTTTTAGATTCACATCCCAGCCTTCTGCATTCCATTTGGAATCCAGAAAGGGAGGCATCTCCTGCACACTCAGAGGGGTGGGAGCAGAGCCACTGCCACCCTCCAGCACAGTGACACAGGAACCCCCCAGTTTTCTTCTCATTTCCTGTGGGTTCAGCCTTGCAGTAACCCTACAAAGTCAGAGGCATCACAAATGTCTGAGTGGAATTTAATCTGCCATCAATGTTAAAGTATCTCCTGGGAGGAGAGACAGAAAACAGATTGGAGATCTTTTCAGCATCTACAGTTCCCTGCTAACTGTACCTCGTGGCTCCATGAGAGTGGTGAGAGCCTGGAATGGGTTGCCCAGTGAGGTGTTTGGGGCCACATCACTGGAGGTGTTTGCAGCCAGGCTGGCAGAGGCTGTGGGCAGCCTGATCTAGGGTAGGGTGTCCCTGGGCATGGCAGAGAGCTTGGAACTGGCTGATCCTTGTGGTCCCTTCCAACCCTGACTGATTCTATGATTCTATGATGCCTCTGGAGTGAGCTGGGAACTCATCAGCTCAGCAATGCGACACAGCCCAGTCACAGATCCTGCCTGACACAAGATGTGTGAGGACAGAGCTCACCTCAGAGCTGCCTGGGCTTCCAGGTGTCTGTTTGCAGTGGCACCACAGCGCCTCAGCACCTTGAAGAATATTCAATCAAAATCATTCTCGTGCATCATCTGCTACTTTTCAAAGGGAAAAAATAGGCACGAAAAAGATTTGTTCAATCCTGGGTCTGCCTTCGAGCATCAAAGATCAATGTATGCTCTGATTAAGTTGTGCTCTATAGATTTCTGCAGTCAAGTTCATCAAAGAGCCCATTTCTCTTCCTCTAATGACGCTTAAACCTGAAGTTCTTCTCTGAAGTGTTTTAATTTTCACTTGGTCATTACAAGAAGACAGTGACTTAATGAACTGCAAATAGGAGAAGAAAGTAACTTAAATCATGTTTGCATCCCTTTTTTTTTTTTTTTGGGGTGGTATTAGCATAACTCTTCTTTCATCATTTCACTGCCTCCAGTGGTTTCTCCACATCTGAATGTAAAAATTAAATTATGCAGCATTTTTGCAACCCAGTGTACCAATAAAAATACAAAATCAGTGGAATAATCGAGATAAATTAATGGCAGCAAGCTGCAGTGTTATTGTACATAGTGCCACAGTAACTGTTGCTGAGCTTCCTGCTGAGATAAAAGTCACAAAACATTTATCATCAATAATCAGCACCAAATCTGTAAACTCTACCTCCGTGGGGACCTTCTCCAAGAGCCAAACAAACAAAATGCCTCAGGTAGCAGCACAGGGGCAGCTGCAGCGTGCAGAGCTGGACCTGGCCCCCAGCTCACCTCCTCCACTCTGTGCACTGTAACCAAACCTGGCATCTCCTCTGCCCTCTTTCAGGTTCCACTCATTTAACATCCTGATTTTCCTTTCTCCTACAATCTGCCTTCTTATTAATGGAAGAAAGAAAAGGATGAACTGCTCAGTACCTTGTGGTGCCAGTGGGGAGCTTGTGTTAGCCTTCAGTGTTGATTGCAGGTGATGAGGTCCTTGCACTTGCTGTCTTCTGGAAAGGCTCTGGCAAATATGGATAAACAAAATCAGTATCTCTGGTCACGAGAGGCTGTTAACCTTGCAAAAAAAAACTAAAATTTAAAGCTTGGATTAATTGCAAGTGAATGATTCCCGTTTGTCATCTACCCTCTTGCAGTAAGTGCTCGGTGCAGACTGTGCTCACTAGCAGGAGGGAATTGCTTTGGCAAACGAGAGTTTGCTGAACATGGCACTGCTGTGCCTCAGTCTGCCTGCCACCAGTGCTTCCACACCCAGGGTGGAGTGGAGGTCACACCAGTCACGGTGCCAAAAGGTCCCTCGGTGGCTTTAGGCTCTCCTCTTTAAACAGGAGATGATACCTGAGGTGCCCAGCAGCTTCCAGGGGAAGGCATCAGCCTGTGGCTGCAGGGGGCACAGGCAATGCTGCAGCACCAGGAGCTGCTTAGCTGCCTCTGCTTCCCTGGGGTTGTGCATTTTGCTTCCTTTATTTGAGAACCTGCTCTGATTTCAACAGCAGCTCCAGTGGGAGCCACTGTTTGGGACTAGGTGACAGGAGCAGCTCAGCCCCAGGACCATCTTCAGAGCTCAGGTGGGGCTCCTGAGCAGGCACAGAGCCCTGCAGCACTCAGGGCCTCTGCAGTAATACAGGGTGAAGCAAAGAGCCAAATGGTGCTACTGCTGCTAACACCTGGGATTTGCTCTAATAACCACCAGTAACGGCAGGGAAGATCTTTTTAATTACAGAGTCCCAAATCACTGCCATTATCCAGCCGTGTTTAAGACTGGAAGTTAATCCTAAAATATAATTTCCACCCTTAAAAGATGATGGTTGCTCTTTTGTGCATCCCATGCCAGGGAAGATTTCCCTTCAGCTTTCAAATGCTTCTTCCAGCAGTACTTGCCCATGTCTGCCCTTGCCATACAGTGGCTGCTGTTTTCCTCAGGGGTCCTTGTTACCCTTAAAAGCAAACACTTCAGACATCACAGTGCTCTGTGCCACTCTGGACTCATTACAAGGAGCTTCCCCTCAGAAATGCAACTGTAATTTGGATTAAAGGATTTAGTCGAGCTTTAAGTCTATCTTCCCAGTTCTGTATCACCTTTAATTACATCAGTGGTTTAGTTTTCCTGAACACCTCTCCTGGAGAGCTGGCCAGGATCGTGGCTGCCAAACCAGTGCCAGTGCTGCTGTGGGCACCTTTGCTACCTGAAGATGGGGAGGATGACTACTTTCTGGCAGCAATTTCAAATACCACCTAAGGAAAACACAGTGCCATGTGTCACTGAGTGCCATGTGTCACTGAAGGGACTGGGCTGGCATAGCATCAATAACCCCATTCTTCCAGGCAAAAAATGCAGCTAGGGTCCTGTGTCCTGTTCAATATTCCTGGCTCGCTCCTGTTAAGATCTTGCTTTGGTGACAAATGAGGTGGCAGCAGTGGAATGAGAGGTGGCGAATCCCCAATGTCTGATGCACTGACTGTGCTCTGCTCTCTGCCTTGTCAAAGCCCAGGAGAAATTAAAGAATGCCACTTGCGCTGTCACCCTGCAGCGCTGCACAGCCTGGCTCTCAAAGCCCTCAGCTCATCCTGGGAGCTACCTGAAGACCTGCTTAGAAAATGCCTAGCTAGGGCCAGGAGGAAAGGAATGGATTGCTCCTGGTTCTCTCGTGTCTCTCTTGCACCCTCCTCAGGCAAGCCGACAGAAGTTTGGAGCCCGCTGCAAGCCTCTCATTTTNAAAAAAAAAAAAAAAAAAAAAAAAAAAACCAAACCAAAAATCCCAACCTCTTCTTCCTGGGGAATAGAGCCTGCATTAATTGCTGCTTCAAACAGCATACACTCAGAGATGGAAATGCAGGCTGAGATGAGACGGTAATGGAAATCTTGCCCCAAAAAAAAAAAAAGGCAACAACTTTTCTCATAAGGATTCCAGCACAGCAGAAAAGAGATGGAGAAAATATGCTACAGGGCACATAAAGAATTGATTCCAAACAAAATGTGGTTCAGAGATTTCCCACCAGGCCTCAGCAGCTCCTTAATGCAGCTCATTCACAAAGTCCTTCGGGGAGCCCGGGCAGGGCAGGCTACTGCTGCTGCTCCGCAGCCCCACGTGAAGGAGAACATTCCAATGTCCCTGCGGGCCCAGGGGTGCTAGCAGCTTCCAGAGCTGCTGATAGGCAGCTGGCACTTGCTGCCTCTGCTTCTGGCAATCCAGGCTGAGGTAGGACCAGGAGTCCCGAGGGCATCTGGGCACCATTTGCTGTTTGAAATGCAGTCCTGGCTGAGCGGCTTGGTCCCCCAAGCATCCGAACCTTGAGTCAGCAATGGGCAAATGAACAGACACAGCTCCTGTGGCACAGGGCTGCACTTGTAGCTCTGCAGCCACCTATCACTCTCCTGTCTGAGCTCATCCCAACCACCTAACTCAGCAACAGATGCAGAAATCCGAATGGATTTCAGGGACTCTCCAGCAGCAGCCCCTGGATTTGGCAGCCCAAGCACAGCCATTAATAACTTCAGACTGGAGTGAGGGGGTTGCTGTTTTCTTTAGGCTTATTAATCCAGGTCTAAACAGGTCTGAAGAGAATCTGGAGGCAAAAAGGGTGGATGAGAGGACCAAAGCAGCATTGAGTCCAGCTTCATTAACCATTACATCCTTTCTGCAGTCCATGGCTATTGCTGCTCTGATCCTTCGGTTGTCATTGGAACAGCGATGAGAATTCTACCAGGACTGACAGACCACTGCAGGGCAGCTCGAGGTTGATTTCAAAAGCCTTTAAAAACTGGTGGAAGTGGTGGAGTGTGTCCTTGCAGGGGGTTCTAAGGTCCCATTGCTTGGACAAGCAGTGTGGCAGCACTGACTGTGGCCATTGCTTCCCTTGCCCACAGTGCTATTTGCATAAGGGCTGGAGACTCTGCGGTGCTGCAGGTTGGGAGCCGCAATTTATTGTTCACTTAGCTCCAGAGAAACAATCCCATTCCTCAAGCCAATAGAAAATTGTCTGAATTATTCACCTGGGTTCATTATTAGAAGATATTTTATGGTGACAACCAGAGAAGTCATTATTTATAACGTATGGGATCATCTTTCACCAACTGGTTTTTTTTCCCTTTATCATCTTGTAAATGTCTCGAAACTCTGAAGTAAATCTTGACTCTCCCAGTCAGGAGTGCCCAGCGATGATAAACAGGCACATTATGAGCAGAGGATTGCAGCTGCAGTGCTTCTCCCCAAACTGCAGATTAGCTTCTGAGAAACAGAACTTCTGGAGGAGTTGAGTTTTTTTTTCCCCTAAGTGCCTCGCTTTAATCACAACGCGGATATCTGCCCTGCAGCTCAGATGCAGGTGGAACAAAAATTAGGGTTAGGGAGTCTAATAAGCTTCTAGTTTGGAAAGAGAGACACCTCAATCCAAACAGATTGAAATGTGAAGGAAAACCTGTGACTTGCCAGGAAAAAAAAAAAAAATCCAGCTGGCACAGTGTGT
>VWZI01023261.1:13476-35606 GCA_013396835.1 Psilopogon haemacephalus | reverse complement strand
TGTGTGTGTGTGTGTGTGTGTGTGTGTGTGTGTGTGTGTGTGTGTGTGTGTGTGTGTGTGATAAACTGTGTGAGAGCTGAGCTGCAGTGGTTGGGCTTTGGCAGATTAATGTAACAGAGAGAAGGTGACTTCTAAAACACCAAACCAGAGTTCTCCTTTGGAATTATGGCTACAGCACAACCAAGGATGCTCTGCCTGCCAGTATCTGAAGGGGGCCTACAGGAGGGCTGGGGAGGGACTATTCACAAGGTATTGTGATGACAGAATGAGAAGGAATGGGGTTAAACTGGCAGAGGGGGGATGTAAATGGGANCTCCCTGGAGGTGTTGAAGGCCAGGCTGGATGAGGCCTTGAGTGACCTGTTCTAGTGGGAGGTGTCCCTGCCTGTGGCACAGGGGGGTTGGAACTGGATGATCTTTGAGGTCTCTTTCAACCTAAACCATTCTATGATTCTATGACACCCAGCTGGTAAGAGAAAATTCTCACCTGTGCTACTAGATGTGGTCAAAGCAGAGGAAAGAAGGTTAACACATGGTGAAATGCCCTGGTTTGATTGTTTGCCATCGTGGCTCTGGTGAGATCAGAAGGAACCTCCCTTCCTCGTTTCTGCAGAATACACTCAGTGAAATGCCAGCTCAGGAGCCTCATTGCCTGGTGTCTCAGAAGCACTTTCCTCAGCCTCTCAGGCATTGTGGAAATGCTGACCCAAAGGATTCCACTCCAGCCAAGCCACCTCTGGCTTCTAAGTAGTTCAGGGCCTGGTCCCATTCTTTCACAGTCTTCACAAAGAGGCCTGAACTACCACAAGTTGCTGTTGCTGCAAGTCTGAGGAAGCTGCACTGGCCCAGGCAGCCCTTTTTGTGTCAGGCTTGGTCATCACAGCTCCCATCCAGCTTTGAAACCCCAGAATGCAACCAACAGGGATTTTGCATTTATTTGGAGCCCGGGATTCCATCCTTTGCCCTGCCTGCCTTTGCAGGTGCCCTGGACGTGGGGAAAGGCAGGACCCCGCTCTTGGAACCGATGTTGCTGCTCTCTCAGTGGCAGCAGCACGGGGAGCAGCAGCGACCTTCCTGCTGCCTATGAAACGCACTGAAAGAACAGCCGACGGGGAAAAAGTGAGAGCAGAATATAGTTATTAGACAGAACACTTCTGGCGCAGTAAACGTGGCGGTGCCTTGCCGTTGTAAGGCCCTGAGGAGTGCTGGAGCCGCAGTGACAAGCTCCGGTGGCACCGAGCCGAGCCTGCTCCCCGGGGACGCGACAGCCGCTGGCCAGCCCGGGACGCGCCTCGCTGCCCTCCGAGTCCCCTCTCCGGCGAGCTCTGTAAGGTCCCTGTCAGGCAGACAGCAGCTGCTGGAGGTGGAAAGGTCTCCCCGGGGGTGCTGGCACTGGCAGATGCTCGCAGTGTCCCATGCAGAGCAGTGACAGCCTGAGCCGAGCAGTGACGTGCGCCCTGCACACCCGCGGAGATGCTTCCTGCGCTGGGACGTGGGAAGGGGAGATGGAAGTCAACATTCCCGGCGGATCCGAAGCTACCCCAGCACCGAGCAGTTTGCTTTTGCAGCCATTAACTCTCTGTCCCTACTTACTGATCAACTCCAGAGCGGGACCAGAACAAGCAGCAGGACCAGCCCTGGGACTGTCGTTTGGAGTCCTCCTGAGCGCTGCTGGGGAGCCGCAGATGGGCTCCGAATCGCTGCCTCTGCCAGTTACTGCCCTGAATCGATGGGCAACAAAGCAAGCGTTGGCTCTTCTCTTAAGGCTCTGCTATTATGGTCTGTGTGGAGTGAAATTCTTTACAGTTAATTAGATTTATTTTTTTTTTTTAATGTAGGATGGCTTCTGTGTAATTCCCTTGGGCGCGCCTGGACCTCTCCAGTGTCTTTAATGCATTTCCGGGAGATGAGGCATTGATTTTGAGGAGATTTAATAACCTTTTGGTAACTGTAATCACCTGTAGCTGCCCTGCCAGCATCCCCTTAGCCCTTCCAATAACTCTAAGCAGCAGGTCAATGCCTGCAGCAGTGTTTTGTGTCTGTGCACAGCCCCACACTGCAGGAACCAGCTGGGATTCTCAAGTGTGCATCTGCTTCAGAGCTTCCGTTCGCTCCAGGAGGAGCTTCCAGGGCAGATCTCCTCCTCTGCTTAAGAGATTCAGTTCACATCTAAAGAGCCACCTAACATGAGAGCAGAAACACCATTGTGTGTGGTCACCAGCACGGGTGAGGATGAGAGGAGATGCAGGGGGTTTCAAAGCCATCTGAGAACACTTTTCACAGCAAGAGCCTCCCTCCAGCCATCCCAAACTTCTGGTATCTGGGACAGTGAGGTCTGGGGCTCCAGCAAAGGTGCTCTACAGCTCAGACTAATTGCAGAGGCATACTGAGAAAGGGAGCAGAAAAGCTTTTGAAGTGTTCTGATTTCTCATCCTTGGCTACCATAAATCTAGTGCTGACTTTTTTTCCTGGGCTGCTCAGGTTGGTGCCTGCCTTGGGTTTGAACTTAACCCCATGAACTGAGAGGAGATGCTAAAATGACCCTCCCATGGAGGTCCCTGGTGCTGCAGCTGGGCAGCTGCCACCAGTCATCTCCAGTGATGCCTGAGCACCACATTTCAGCTGGCAGAGCAGAAGTGCCCTCAGTTTCAATCTCCTGTTATTTCAACCACTTCCCTTTTGTGAGGTGAGCTGGAGAGGTAAGCTCTTGAGATAAGCTCTTCCAGTTGGCAGCAGCCCAGAGCAGTGGCAGTGACCGCCCTGGGAAGTGCCTTCACAATGTCTTCAATCTTGTGCAATTTAGTGACATTTGCAGCAAAATATTTGTTCTTCAGAAATGCCTTTGCAGGGAGCAGCCCTCAGCAGCTTTGCTCAGTGGTGTCTGGAGCACCAGGAACTCCCTCAGCTCTGGGGAAATCATCCTCATCTCTCCTTTGGTTTGCTCTGACGTTTTTATGGGGCTCTTCTTTTAGTACATCGTTGACTGAAGTGGAAACAAACTCATCAGATCCCTGGGAACAGCCAGGGAGAGACTCCAGGCAGCTTCTGCTGATGGTTGTGGCTGAGTCCTCACCACTGTGCCACAGTTACCAGAGGGCACCATGGATGTGAAGCTCTGAACCTCCACTGCCCAGGCAGCCCAAGATTCAGAAACCTTCCATAGCAGTTACTAATTGCACCTCCTTCATTAACGAGGTTGTTTTCCTCCTGAAGAGAGCTAGCCATTAGCATTAATTAACACTACTTCATCAAGGCTCCACCTTCCCTCTGATTTTGTTTGGAGACATTTGCACTGAATACCTTCACACCAAACATTAAATATCTGCTGTACTTTATTCCCTGCCATTTTCCTTCAGTGTTCCTTTGTGTTGCTTTCTCTCCTCATGCACTGCTTCACTTTTTGCTGAGCTTGGTTCTTCGTGGGGGCAAGGAAGAGAGCTCTGCTTGGGGTTAAATGCCTTTGCCTCTCTTGGTTATTTACTGATGTTCAAATTCTAGGGGCGGTTACTGACATCCTTGAGCAGGTTTTTATTTTGAAGTTGTGCCCTATTTTATGGAGAAACTTTCTTGGCAGTATCAAATTGGAATTTGGAGGGGTTTGATCCCCGAGCTTTATTGTCAATGAGTGCTGCCAGCAGGGCTCCAGTTCGGTGGGGCTGCTGTAAGCCCTGCAGCTGGACATGAGAGGTGGATTGTGCAGACCCAAGGCTTCACTGCTTCAGAGGAAGGGCTTATTGCCAGTGAGCATGTGAGGGATACAGACAGCCTGGCTTGAACACAGTGGAAGTCACCTGCTGCACCACTCCATGTTTCTTAAGCCACTCTCTCCACTGCAATGTCAGTTCTCAACATTTTAGAGTGGTCAAACAGGCAGAGCCAGTGAGAGCTGCCTCTGTGGGTCCTCTTCCCCTTTAAGTGAGTGTGCAGTGAGCCTGTGGAACTCTGGGGGTTGTTCTGTGTGGCAGTCATACCTGGGCTTTGGATGCATTTGGGTTTTGAGCAGCTTTTCAAAGTAGCTTGGTTCCCAGTTAAGAAATCTGGGAGCCATTGCTCATTTTGAACCCTCGGTAGCTTCTGCTGTCCTCAGTTTGAGTTCCTGGGTTCAGAGCACTGCTGCAGATGCCAAAGGACAGGTGACATCCACTTACTGCAGGGGACCTCAGCTGGGACCTGCCGTGCTGGCAGCTGAGCAGATATGCAGATGACAGGGCAAAGGGACAGCTTCTGCTGCTGAACTCTATCACCTGCAGGACTCCAAGCAGAACATCTCCTATTGGAACGTGTCCAGAGAAAGGCAACAAAGCTGGCGAGGGGCCTGGAGCACAGCCCTGTGAGGAGAGGCTGGGGGTGTTGGGGTTGTTTAGCCTGGAGAAGAGGAAGCTCAGTGGTGACCTCATTGCTGTCTACAACTACCTAAAAGAAGGTTGTAGCCAGGTGGGGTTGGGCTCTTCTCCCAGGCGACCAGCAATAAAACAAGGGACACAGTCTCAAGCTGGGCCAGGGGAGGTTCAGGCTGGATGTTAGGAGGAAGTTCTTGACAGAGAGAGTGATTGGCATTGGAATGGGCTGCTCAGGGAGGTGATGGAGTCCCCATCCCTGGAGGTGTTCAAGCAAAGCCTGGATGGGACACTTAGTGCCATTGGATAGGGCTGGGGGATAGGTTGGACTAGATGAGCTTGGAAGTTTCTTCCAACCTGGCTTATTCTATTCTATTCTATTCTATTCTATTCTATTCTATTCTATTCTATTCTATTCTATTCTATTCTATTCTATTCTGTTCTACTCTACTCTACTCTATTCTATTCTGTTCTCTTCCTATTCTATTCTATTCTGTTCTATACTACTTCTATTCTACTCCTATTCCACTCTATTCTACTTCTGTTCTGTTCTGTTCTATTCTATTCTATTCTATTCTATTCTATTCTATTCTATTCTATTCTATTCTATTCTATTCTATTCTATTCTATTCTATTCTATTCTATTCTGTTCCGTTCCATTCTCCTGACTTACTCCAGAGCTGCAGGCTGCTCTGGTTGCAGTAAATAAGTGCAGGCAGGAGCTGCCCCTGTCTGTCAGCTGCGTGAGCAGGAGGATGTCTGGGTCTGAGCTCGCTGGGAAGCAGATGGAGCCCAGCAGGAGGGCAGACGCAAACCACCTTCAGTGAGCACCTGACAGAGAAAGGTCAGAGCCGAGACTGAGGAGATGTCAGGGTGGCAGGGAGCGTGTGCCTGAGCCACAGAGACGCTGCCTCCACACAGTGATTTAGCTATCAGCCCCGCTCCGGCTACAGACTCCTTTAATGCTGACTGACGTTTGCTCTCTCTCGTGGCTCGTGCAGCTGAATGATAACCTTTAATTTTCTTCCTCCCTTAGACTTTTAATGGGAAGCACCAAAGGTAGCCAGACCTAAATTGCAGACATTAGAGCTCCCTTTTATCAGAGGAATGCCAGATGTACGTCCATGCACAGCAGCGTGTGGGGCTGTCAGCGTTTGGGGCTCTTTGGCACTGCTCTGTGTGTGATTGAAAGGAGAGGATTCTCCCCACGTCTGCCTTGCCAGCACCACCCTATCTCTGCACCCAAACCTGCCTGATTTTGTGCAGTCAAATCGTGCCCCAGCTTTCTCAAGTGTGACTGGCTGGAGAAATGTTGGTTAGGGTAGAATAGAATAGAATGGAATGGAGTAGAATAAAATAGAATAGAAATAGAAATGGAATAGAATAGAATAGAATAGAATAGAATAGAATAGAATAGAATAGAATAGAACAGAATAGAATAGAATAGAATAGAATAGAATAGAATAGAATAGAATAGAATAGAATAGAATAGAATAGAATAGAATAGAATAGAATAGAATAGAATAGAATAGAATAGAATAGAACAGAACAGAATAGAAGTAGAGTAGAGTAGACTAGACTAGCCCTATCCAATGGCACTATGTGCTCCATCCAGTCCTTTCTTGAACACCTCCAGGGATGAGGACTCCACCACCTCCCTGGGCAGCCCATTCCAATGCCAATCACTCTCTCTGGCAAGAACTTCCTCCTAACATCCAGCCTATACCTCCCCCAGCACAACTTGAGACTGTGTCCCCTCGTTCTGTCGCTGGTTGCCTGGGAGAAGAGATCAACCCCTAACTGGCTACAACCTCCATCCAGTCCAATCTATCACTCAGCCCTATCCAATGGCACTAAGTGTTCCATCCAGTCCTTTCTTGAACACCTCCAGGGATGGAGACTCCACCCTGGGCAGCCCATTGGTCAGGAAGCAGCAGAAGGCATTTTTGCAGCTGGCAGTGGAAAGGCTCGGGTCCCTCTGGGTGAGTGAAATTCCACTGAGCAGGATTTAGTGCAAGGACACAGGAGGGCACAGAAGTGCACAGCTTTCTGATTTGCTTCCCCCTCCCAAAGAAAGCTGCAGCCTTTCCTTGCTTCTGTTAGCGTTACACAGGCTGCAAGGCAGCCCAGGCTGAAACCTGAGCCACTCTGCTCACAGCCTCCTCCCAGCTGAGGCTGGCTGCAGAGCTCTGCTCTTTGCTGGGAGTGCAGTGGTGCTGACCTCCAGGTTTAGGCCAGTTGATGTCCACCTGATGCTGCTGAAAGTCACAGCAGAGCAATCTCACATGTACAGCTCTGTCCTGTCAGCTCCATCAGAGCTAGCAACAGAGCTGGGCTGGGCTCACAGCATCAATTCCTTCATGGCAGTGCTGCTTTTCTTCCCCACTGCCCATGGCCATGCTGGAGTGTGGCACAAGTGCATTTTGGGGTGACCCAGAGCACAGGAAAGCAGCCAGGGGTGTAAAGATACTTCCTGCAAGTTATCTGCAGTTCTTCTCCTTTATCAAGAACTTTAGTGCCATCTGAACACCTACATGGCCATGTACCACAGTCTGCAGGGTGCAGGTATGGAGGAGCCCAACATACTCAGCAGGTTCTGCCCTCTCCTGACCCACTCCTGCCAACTGCTGGGCCCTCAGCTCCCTGCCTGGCTCTCAGGGTGTGCAGGAGGACTGTGCTTCAGGAAGATCCTCCTCTGGGTGCCCTCTCTGAATGCCTCACTGAAAAAAGAGGCAGCCTAATGGGCCAGGGGGAGCTGGCAGCAGCACTGGAGCCTCTCTGCTCATTCATCTGCCTCATTCAACCTGAAACAAAGGCAGCAGGACCTGCCCCAGCCTCCCTGCACCCCCCAGGTGCTCCCCCTCCTCCACCTCACCCTCTATCACGTTGTGCAGCCTCACCAGCACCTTTCCAGCCTGCTCTAACCTTGCTCCTTATCTCCGTGTGCGCGTGAGCCTAATTAACAGCCATCACTCCATTTATTCTTGATTTGAACATAATTAACAACATGCTTAAGTAATCATTTTGCTCATGTCTACTAAGCGAAGCCAAACTTGTCAAACTGTTGCTCCATTAATTTAATTCTTCCTCTAGGTTTAGGGAGATTCAATTACTCCAATGCAGTTAGTGGCAGAGGGAATGTCTGTGAGTTCTCTTCTGTGGCTTAAGACACTTCCAGAGCATTTTTCTGGATCGTTATGATTTGCTGCTCAGGGAGTGCCCAAGCAAGGACTGATGGCTCTATAGGTTGCCAGAGACAACCTGAGTGCTGTGTGCCAGCTCTGGCATATGAGAGGCTCTGGCTCCCCTTCCCTTGGAGACCAGCCAGCAAAAGGCTTTTCCCCCACAATGTCACTGTGCAATCAGGGAGGAAAGGGATCAGCCTGGAGAAGAGAAGGCTTCCAGGAGACCTTATAGTAGCCTTCCAATATCTGGGGAGGGACTGTTCACAAGATCTTGTTATGACAAGATGAGGGGCAATGGCTTTAAACAGGCAGAGGGGAAATGTAAACTGGATGTTAGGAGGAAGTTCTTCACAGTGAGGGTGGTGAGACACTGGCACAGGTTGCCCAGGGAGGTTGTGGCTGCTCCCTCCCTGGAGGTGTTCAAGGCCAGACTGGATGATCTTTGAGGTCTCTTCCAACCTAAACCATTCTATGATTCTATGATACAAGTAGTTGTTATGATTGATGCTCTGATCTGTCCTGTCAGCCCAGCACACATCTGCAGCATATTCTGGAGATGGGCAGGAAGGAAGGAACCATAGAGAGGAGGAGTCACCTTCCAGCTCCCCCTTGGGTGGGCTGGGGCTGGACTGCACCCGCTGAGGCACATGTTCATTTATGAACCTTACCAAAACATGGCACTGCAGCTGCTGCCTTCACTGTGAGCCCTTCCCCCTCCCCAGCATGAGGAAGGGAGGTTTCAGATGTGCACTATGTCACCTTACCTTGCTAGCTGGCTGCTGGCATCACAGGAGTGTTGAGGAGCAGGGAGAGCTCACATCGGGTCCCCCAGACGCAGCCCATGTTCCACTGCCTGGCTCATGCCATCCACTTGCTAGTAGAATTCTGACTCTTTGGCTGCTTTTTGGCTATGTTCTTCTATTCAGCTGCCTGGAACAAGGCAAGACAGAGAAGCTGTTGTGATGTCTCCCAGGACTTGAAAAGAGAGCCCAGCAGCACTCCCTATTGATGCAGGGATCACTGCCTTGTGAATGCTGCTGGCATTTAAGTCCCCGGCAGTTCAAATATACCCTGAATTAGAGAAGGGGTAGGAAAGGACCCCTTGGGAATGCAAACAGGAATGTTCTGCCTTAGAGAGCAGTGTCTTGTTAGCTGCCAGCTTGTGAAAGCTTTGTGCTCATCCGGGGGGAGTCTTCAGACACCTCAGCTGCGCCGTTCCGGTTGAGCAAAGGCTCCTCCAGCTGAGGACAGCTGAGGACAGGGCCTGCACTGTCTGAGTGATCAGGCCTCTTAAAATCTCCCTTGATGAATAAAATAAGTGATATGTGCCTCTGCTGTCATCATTGGAGTGAGCCAGACCTGGCTTGAAACTTCCCCAGCTGGTGCTGGCATTGCTGCCAAGTTCTGGGTCCTGTCTGCAGTGCAGCAGCTTTGGTACCTGGGCACAGCCTTCTTTGGCCACCAGCTGCCTGGGTTTGGTGGCCCTGGGGGCTGAAAATGAACCCACAGAAACTCTGACACAGCTTCAGACAAAGACTGGGAGCAATCCAATGAAACTGATCCCAGAGTAACCAAATCTTCTCTGCGCACACATCAGTGTCTGTCTGGGGGGAGCCTGCAGGAGCTGAAACAGAAGCATTTTGAAGAGCTCTGGGTTCAGCAGAGGAGCATTAGGCAAAGGGACATTGAGCTGTGAGCAGGATTTACTGTGCCTGGAGCTCTGGTGAAGTGATGCCTGCCCACGCTGCGTGCCACAAGTGCCTTACCCCAGCTGCAGCACCTGCCCACCTGCTGCTGGTGCCTCCTGCGTGAGGCCAACTCACCCCAGTGCTGTTCCACCAGGTGGGGATCACAGTCACACACCCAAGCTGTGGCCACAGCTGGCCCTGCACCTACAGCTGTTTGTGTGTGCAGTGCTGCAGGAAATGCTGAATGCACAGCTCCAGCACTGCAGCGTGGGGCACATCAAGACCCCATCAACTAGGCGAGAGATCAGATCCTGTCACCTCCCTCAGCACTCCCAAAGGCACGTGCAGGGCACTGAGTTCTGCATTTCTCATGTCCTACAAGGAGCCTCTGCTGGTAGTTGTGGTACCCACGCACAGGATGGCTCCAGAAGAGCCACTCTGGTTGCTGTCTGTGGCCTTTTGTTACCCAGGTGACACGATGGCATCTCTGTCTGACTCCAGAGGCCTCCCTGCCCAAACCAAAGAGCATTTGTAGCTTTGCTTAGAGAGAAAAATCCAACCACGAGCTGGGGTAGGGTGGTGCCTGCTCACCCAGCTAAAAAAAAAAAAAACCTCAATGCAGGATCTTGTCATGCTTTTGACCCCAAAGCCTGGAATTTTTATTCCACAGGGTGACCTGCACTCGGTGCTTAACCACTGCAGATCTGCAACGCTCTGCATCTGCCAGCACCTCTGCAAGCTCCTGTGCTGCCAGGAGCCTGCATCACCTCACTGCCAAAAATAAACATCACCAAGGACCTTTGAGTCTTACAGAAAAACAAAGTACTTGCTTGAGCCTCTCCTCCCCTGTGTGCACAGCACCAAGATGGGGTGAGGAGCCCCTTGGGCAATGCAGGCAGCTCCCATCTGCAGCCACCTTGGGCAGGGAAGTCCAACACTTACTCTAAACTTGATCTCTCTCTCTCGCTGACTGAGCATTCAAAGCAGAAGCCAAATTAACTGCACTTAGAGAGTGAGCAACCCTCACAGGCCTCCTCTCTGCATCCTGAGGCTTCATCTTGCTGGCAGCCCCTTACAGACCCTCAGCTACGAACTCCAGATCTGATTCTCCCCTCTCACACCAGTGTAAATCAGCATCAGCTCTACTGGAGGCACTGGATTTATATCACAGTAAATCCAGCGTGAGAGAGGAATCACTCAGCTTCCCATCCACAGCCATAAAGCAGCAGGTTCACAGAAACAAATGGCAGGAAGCTTCTTTGGGTCCATTCCAGCTGGTAAAAGTTATTGATAAATGCATTTTAATGAGGCCCTTTTACGCCGTGCTGTATTTCACCTGATGTTTGTATGGTAATGCTCAGGAACTGCTCTACTGCAGGAGCTGCAAAGATGCTTGGCTGCAGCCACCTCCATGCACATGTGAGAGCAGCAGGCTGGTGTGCCACATACAGAATCATAGAATCATAGAATGGTTTAGGTTGGAAGAGACCTCAAAGATCATCCAGTTCCAACACCCCTGTGCCATAGGCAGGGACACCTCCCACTAGATCAGGATGCTCAAGACCTCATCCAGCCTGGCCTTGAACACATCCAGGGAGGGAGCAGCCACAACCTCCCTGGGCAACCTGTTCCAGTGCCTCACCACCCTCACTGTAAAGAATTTCTTCCTAACATCCTGTTCAAATCTCCCCTCTGCCAGTTTGAACCCATTCCTCCTCATCCTGTCATTACAAGACCTTGTGAACAGTCCCTCCCCAGCCCTCCTGTAGCCCCCTTCAGATACTGGAAGGTTGCTATAAGGTCTTCTCGAAGCCTTCTCTTCTCCAGGCTGAAAAGCCCCAACTCTCTCAGCCTGTCCTCAGAGCAGAGCTCCTGCAGCCCTCTGATCATCTTTGTGTCCCTCCTCTGGACTCTCTCCAGCAGTTCCATGTCCTTCCTGTGCTGGGGGCTCCAGAACTGCACAGAGTACTCCAGGTGGGGTCTGATGAGAGCAGAGTAAAGGGGGAGAATCATCTCCCTTGTCCTGCATATGGAGGAGATGCACAATTTAGGGTTCCCAAATGGCATCTTTACATAATTGGTAGAAGCTGAATAGCTGCAGCGGTTAAAAAAAAAAAAAAAAAAGAAAGGGAATCATAAAGCTAATGATAAATAAATATTTGCACACACATGCCAGGCAACTAACTGCTGCCTTAATGTGTCAGAAGACAAAGAGGAGCAGCTGCCAGCTCTATTTTCTGTCATGACAAAGTTCTTGGGAAGCTAAATGTGGAAGCCGCCGCGGATTTGAATCCCTGCCCTTGTTTGCCAGGTACTGTTAAACCTTCCCTAGGCCACCTCTGCCCCTGTAGCTCCAGCTGCAGGCAGAACTGCTTCTCTCAGCGGCCTGTGCTCTCTGTGCAATGGCAGGGCTGCTGTAAACAGCATTTTGGTTTAGAAGAGCAGGGGAGATTGACCAGATACCAAGCCAGCAGCCTGCACAGGCTGTAAGCAGTTCATCTGCTGGGCTCCTTCTCTGCCTAATTTACCAGTGTCACAGGCTGGGAATTATGGAAGAGAAGAGAAAGAAGAGAAGAAGAGAAGAGAAGAGAAGAGAAGAGAAGAGAAGAGAAGAGAAGAGAAGAGAAGAGAAGAGAAGAGAAGAGAAGAGAAGAGAAGAGAAGAGAAGAGAAGAGAAGAGAAGAGAAGAGAAGAGAAGAGAAGAGAAGAGAAGAGAAGAGAAGAGAAGAGAAGAGAAGAGAAGAGAAGAGAAGAGAAGAGAAGAGAAGAGAAGAGAAGAGAAGAGAAGAGAAGAGAAGAGAAGAGAAGAGAAGAGAAGAGAAGAGAAGAGAAGAGAAGAGAAGAGAAGAGAAGAGAAGAGAAGAGAAGAGAAGAGAAGAGAAGAGAAGAGAAGAGAAGAGAAGAGAAGAGAAGAGAAGAGGCGAGGCCAGGCTGGAAGAGACCTGCAAGGTCATCCAGTCCAACCTATCACCCAGCTCAAACCAATGGCACTAAGTGCTCCATCCAGTCCTTTCTTGAACATCTCCAGGGATGGGGATTCCACCACCTCCCTGGGCAGCCCATTCCAATGCCAATCACTCTCTCTGGGAAGAACTTCCCCCTAATATCCAGCCTATACCTCCCCCAGCACAACTTGAGGCTGTGTTATTGCTCAGAGTCAGGACTTTAGAATCATAGAATCAGTCAGGGTTGGAAGGGACCACAAGGATCAGCCAGTTCCAACCCCCTGCCATGCCCAGGGACACCCTACCCTAGAGCAGGCTGCCCACAGCCTCTGCCAGCCTGGCCAAAAACACCTCCAGGGATGGGGCCCCAAACACCTCCCTGCAGGGGCAACCCATTCCAGGGCCTCACCACTCTCATGCTCAACGACTTCCTCCTCACATCCAAAGTCAGATAAAGTTTCCCATCAGGTAAAAAGAAGGACAGGATGAAATTAGAAGCCTTGATTCCCTGCAGCTGAGCATGACACTTGTGCCACCTCCCTGGGCAGCCCATTCCGACGGCAAATCACTCTGTGAAGAACCTCTTCCTAAAGGAGGGCTTGCAGGGGCTGTCGTTTCTCTGTGCTGGGGTACACACAACCACCACCAATCCTAGCCCTGCTCATTTCTAGAGCTTCCATTTGAGCCCAGAACCTTTTGCTGCTCTTCCCTCACCACTGGCATCTGTAACCACCAACAGCGCCCATGATGCCCTCCCTGCTCAGCCCCTGCTCGCAGCTGGGTGCTCACCAAGGGGCTGAAGCACATCTGATTTTTCACTGAAACAAGCCCCAGGGCCCTGTTTGTGGAATCCTCAACGGTGTTGGCTCCACTGGTGTGGAGTTAAGCTGTGAGCTCCAAACAAAATAAGAACAGTTCTGCCTCCCCGCAGCTGAGCTGGGGTTTAGAGTGTAATCAAGTTCCAGAAATGGGAAACACCTCCCGTTGTAAATGAGAAACTGTCTGCAGAGCAAACACATCATTCATTTAAAGTGTATTAATATGAACTGGAATTAATTAATACCAGTCAGGATTAATTACTCTCTGCTGCATACCCCTGGCCTCCTAAGTGGAGCACATACGGCTTGACACTTTCAGTCATCACCCTGCAAAGCCTGAAGGACACTGCCTGAGAATCTGTGTTCATCAAGTTAGTGTCTGATTCCTTGTGTGCCCGTGCCCAGGGCTGCCCAGACACCCCAGGGCTGCCATGCTCCCACAGCTGGCCCCAGGAGTGGTTTGCTGAGCTTTCGCAGATGGAGGAGACAGATCAGGGAGAAGCTGGCATCTCCTCACTGGCAGGTGGTCAGTTCGTGTTTCTGACCCCTTCCCTTGCCCCCAGCTGGGGCTCTTTAAGAGCTCTGCTGCTACCTCTGCAAGGTGCTTGAGCACCTCTTCAATACAGTCCTGCAGCCTGCCCACCACCAAAGGGCTCCTTGCTCACAGCACTGTGAGCCCTGAAAGGTGAGCTCCTGGTCTACAGCAATCCCACCCATCCCTGCAACAGATCCCAAAGTATGGAGGCAAGAAACAAGCCCCAAGGTTCCAGGCTGCAGCCTGGCCTGGAACACCCTGCTAATCCCTTGAGCACCTCCTTGATGCAGTTCTGCAGCCTGCCCACCACCAAAGGGCTCCTTGCTCACAGCACTGTGAGCCCTGAAAGGTGAGCTCCTGGTCTACAGCAATCCCACCCATCCCTGCAACAGATCCCAAAGTATGGAGGCAAGAAACAAGCCCCAAGGTTCCAGGCTGCAGCCTGGCTTGGAACACACTGCTAATCCCTTTGTGGTGTCTGTGGGCTGAGCTCTCACTAACAACTGCATCAGTAGCAGAGATCCTGAAGATAGGCTGGTCACAGATCAGAAGGATATCAGGAAACACGAGGAAGCTCCTTAATTAATTTCTAATCCTTTTTCAGCCTTAATCCTTTCCATAGTAAGATCTGGCATTACACATTTTCTGCACACATGCTTTCTAGATGATATAGATTAAGCCTAAGGTCTCTGATTTGCTAGGAGCAGCGTGCTAGTGGGTGAGTTACTCCCCACAGCCTCAGGCTGGAATAGCCCAGGATTATTCCCTCTAGGCTGATGAATTCAGCTGAAATATTCACCAGAAGTATGGAGAGTTGGGCCAGTCGTCCAGCCTTTAATCCCTGCTTTGTTCTGTGCTTCACCAGGGCTTCTTCAATCTCTCTGCCATGGCTGCTGCCTGCTTCGTGCCTTTATCCCAGAACTGGGCATTGCAGAGGGCAGGAGGGGCAGGGGCAGGAGGGCTCTGGAGCAGAGCCACAACACCCAGAGGGTTGGTGGTTTGAGGACCTGCTGGCTACCCCATTAGGATCAGAGGCTGAGGGGTTCCTTGCTCCTTCATGGCATCAGATCTTCTCATTTCTGCTGTGAAATGGATGAGTCTCCTCACTGGCCAGAGCAGATGTGGGTGCAATAAAGCCAGCCAGCAGTGCAAGCTGCAGGGTGAGAAAGCCTGGTACTGATCATTGCTACTGAGCCTTCTAACAGCTTCCCCCCACAGACAGCCTGCAGCAGAATCTGAACTCTCCCACTTCCAGAATTCTGTCCCTATGAAATTCTGTAGCAAACCAGCTCCAGGACCCCACAGAAGGACCAGGAGGGGCTTTAGTTCAGTGGTTTCTAGAGAAGCTTCCGTCTTTTCCCCACAGTTAAACAGTTTTCCATAAAGCCAGGCAGGGTTTTCCTAAGGGTTAATCAAATTTACAACAATCTGGACAACTGTCCCCTGCTCTTGCCTCAGCTGACTCTACCAGGGGAAGCTCAGGCTGTGGCTACAACAGGGACACAGAAGGGACCACTCAGCCTTGCAGACTCAGAGAGGAAGGTAGGTCAGTGCTGACAGCATGGTTTGTGTTGTTCCTCTCTCTCTTGCTCTCACAGCACTACCAGATCCACATTTAGATGAGGGATCTGGTTCACAGCCTTGATCAGGACAAAAGCTGATCATGTGTTCCCAAGCTTGGATGCAGCAGAGCCCCATGGAAATGGAAGGGAACATCTCCTGAGCATCACTGGGTGTGCAGAACGCTCCCATTGCTGCCTGCTTTTGTCAGGGTTTGGGTATCTTGCAGGCAGCAAACTGCAGACAGCATTCAGGAGTTCTTCTGCAAACACCACCCAAAAGAGAGGCCCAGAACAGGTGATGGTTTTACCCCAAGAGCAGAAGACCCTAGAGACCTTTCCTCATGTATTTCAGATGCTGCAGAGGTGCCCAGGAGCACTGCTACAGCAAGAGCAGGGTTACAGCTGTGGCTGCCAGCTGCCCACATCTGCAGGGCAGGAAAAAGGAGCCCAAACTAAGCAAGTCCCTGACAGGTGAAGGGAAGGAATCCCTGTGCACAGTTACAGATGAAAGCATCAGGACTGGCATTTTCCCTGTAGCCTAAGGGACAGGTTGAGGTGTTCCCTAGGGTGGTTAAAGCCACCTCCCCACGGAAATCTTGTGGGACTCTGCTTGCTCAGCACTCTGAGAACAAGGCCATGTCTGCCACAGTGCTGAGCCGTGGGAAGTGCTGACCTAGATCAGTGCCTCAGCCTCTGAGCATGTGTGCACCACTTCTGGTTCCTCACCCTTCGTGTGCCTGCAGGTCTCCACAGTGGACTCTCTGACTACATCTCAGTGTGGTGGCAGCAGAGCCAGCACCTGACTGGCACTGCTTGGCCTAGAGTGAAGAATTCTTCTCCTAGAAGATGCTGGTTTGCTCTTGGTTTGCTTTTGTGTGCCAGGACACAGCAGGGAGGAAGGGCAAGGATTTGGGAGCATTACATTGGTATTTGCTTATGCATAAATGAAAAGGGCAAGAAAAGGAGCAGTGCTTGCAGCAGGGACCTGACAGCCCTTAAAGGTGATTTGGCCATAACATTTTTATTCAGGTTTTCAGTCAGTGCCCTGTCAGCTGTCAGCCTGTGTGTCACTTGGTGTTCAGCAATCCCTTGGTGCTTCTCTCATGTTTTATCTTCTCTACATTTATGACTTTTGTTTGTGTGTGTGTGTGTGCTAGGAATGCACAAGCTGGTAGGGAAAAAGAGCTGAAATTACTCCTGAAGGTATCCCTGATGAGATGGGCAAATGGCCACCTCTGTGTCTGGCTAACTATGGATCTGCTAATTGGTCTGTATGGGTGCAAAGCCACAGTTTCAGTGCATGAGCAACACCTCCAGAGGTAAAAGAGGAACAAAAAATGTTTTCCTCTTCCAACGTGAAACAGTTCAGGCTGTTTGCCCTGTTCCTTACAGTGCAGTGCACAGCAGAGCTGTGCATGGTGTCATAGAATCATAGAATGGTTTAGGTTGGAAGAGACCTCAAAGATCATCCAGTTCCAACACCCCTGTGCCATAGGCAGGGACACCTCCCACTAGAACAGGTTGCTCAAGACCTCATCCAATCTGGCCTTGAACACCTCTAGGGAGGGAGCAGCCACAACCTCCCTGGGCAACCTGTGCCGGTGTCTCACCACCCTCACTGTGAAGAACTTCCTCCTAACATCCTGTTTAAATCTCCCCTCTGCCAGTTTGCACCCATTCCCCCTCATCCTATCATTACAAGACCTGGTGTCCATTTTCTCTGCTTGCTTTGGTGCCAGATGTGCTGTCCTCAGCTAACCAAAGGTGAACTGAAAGCTCTCCCCAGCCCCTCAGCCTTTGCCAGTTTGGGCTTACAGACCCCACACTGCTCTTCAGCCTGTGTGAAGCTTTCACACCTCCAGACAACAGCAAGAGACATTCAGCAGCATCACAAATTAATATCCTTGCCATTGGCACCAGTTGGCCTGGCCCCAGGTCTTGCATCACCTTTGCTCTCTGATGGGCTTATCCATCCTGTTAGCCTGGAGTGTTGTGTGTCCCAGAGCCCTGCCAGGTGGGGCAGGTGTCAACAGCAAAGGGATAATGGATTGGCATCCTAGCAAAAAACTCCCCTCATAAATTCAGCTGTTTGCAGAGTCAGTTGATGCCCTACTTTCCAGACTGTCAGAGCAAGCAATTCTGCACAGTCTCTGTTTATTAAAAATGGGGTCCTAAAATCAATACAGCAATATCTTCCAGGAGAGAATTCAATTTATCCACAGGTTTGTTATTTTAAAGATGATTAAAGGACTTGTTTATTAGGCATCATCTCGGCTTTAGAAATAGTTGGCATGAGAATAATGAGACATAAGCCACAATAGACTCACAAATCTTTCAATTACTTCTGGAGTGGGTCTCTTCCTGCAAGTGAAGCCTGGGAGAAGCTCCTGTCTTTAGTCTCTATCAGTCACCCATTACATATTAAAAACTGGCACTGCTCACAGATTCCAGTAGCTCAGGGGCAGGCTCATTATTCAGAACCAGGGCATTTAAAATTGTTAAAAATACCAAGAGTGCTGAAATTTTCATTAATGCTTTGTAAGAAATACTTGCTGTGATCTGCCAGAGTTAAGTTGTGAAAGCTGCAGCTCAGCTTCTGCCTGAGTCCTCTCTGGTTAGGAAGAACATTTGGGAGTCTTTCTCTCTTCTGCAGGCAAGAACAGCAAACCTAGGAGGGAATGAATTCTGCAACTCATCCTCATCCCAGCCAGAGGGAGCAGGGCTGGCTCTGCACTCGGCAGGTGTTCACAGATTCATAGAGTCACAGAATGGTTTAGATTGGAAGAGACCTTAAAGCTCATCCAGCTCTAAGCCCCTGCCACAGGCAGGAACACCTCCCACCAGTTCATCCAGCTCCAAGCCCTTGCCATGGGTAAGGACACCTCCCACCAGTTCATCCAGCTCCAAGCCCTTGCCATGGGCAGGGACACCTCCCACCAGTTCATCCAGCTCCAAGCCCTTGCCATGGGCAGGGACACCTCCCACCAGTTCATCCAGCTCCAAGCCCTTGCCATGGGCAAGGACACCTCCCACCAGCTCATCCAGCTCCAAGCCCCTGCCATGGGCAGGGACACCTCTCATGAGCCCAGGCTGCTCAGGGTCTCATCCAGCCTGGCTTTCAACACCTCCAGGGAGCCTCCCTGGGCAACCTGTGCCAGTGTCTCCCCACCCTCACTGGCAAGAATTTCTTCCTCCAGTCTCAATCTGCCCTCTCCCAGCTCAAAGCCATTGTCCCTCATCCTGTCACTCCCAGCCCTTTGGAAAACCAGGAATGTGCACACACAAGTGCACATGCAGACCACAGAGATGGGCAAGAAACCACTCCACAGGCTTTGGGGAACATTCATTCAGCCTCTGCTTTGCTACAGAGAAGGAAAGCAGTGTAAAAACAGGAGAAAAGCAAGTGCCAGTAGGTGGGAATGCTCCACAGGAACTGCTGGCTTGAAGGAGCCTTCCTGGGGAGGGAACAAGGATGAACTTCCAGCACTTTTGTTTCAGCAGATTACACATTCTTGAAACTCTGTAGAATACAAATGATGAAAGGCCTCTTGAACATGAACTTGTCTTTCTATGCCTGGAAAGCTCAAGATCCTGTCTAGCCTGAATTGTATCCCCAGTGGAAAAGCATTTAGTCCCATGCTGATTTCTAGGTCACTTTTATCCCTTCCTCCTTTCCTCACTTGCCCCACTGCAAAGCCAGATCAGTCTGGTTTGGTAAGCACAGTGACTAGGAAAAGCAGAGGGGAGCTGATGGCAAACTGGCATGACACAAATTGGTTCTCTAATGGCCATTTTCAGAAGAGCTTCCCCCTGTACCTGTCAGATTTGAGCCAGCAGAAGAGTGCCTTTCACTCTGCGTGGAGTAAAAGATGCTTGGGAGTGGGGCAGGAGGAAAGATTGGTGCTTGGCGTTCGGAGCTTTGTGTCCTTTTGATTCCTTGTAAAAACACTAATTTACAGGAGTGCAGAGCCCGGGGAGCTGTTCAGCAGAGGAGCACACTGAACAAAAGAGCTCTTCCCCAGGGCTGTGCAGTCTGGAAACAGCAGGGAACGTGCAGTGGGCAAGAAATCAGCCAACCAACAAAAAAACAGGCAGATAAACACGAAGTCTCTTGGCTGGGGGCTAGCAGAAGCATGCTCAAAAGTGGAATCCTGGGAAGGTCTCTTACTCAGGCCTTTGTGTGCACATCCACCAGCAGGAGAAGGGACACACCAGCTGAGGTCTGGAGCCATCAGGGGAGGTAAAGTCTGCCCCTGGGCTGACACTCACCCTGCAGCTCTAGCTCATACTGTAGACCAAAGTCCCCAGCATCTTCCAGCCAACTTGTGCACTGACTCTCAGACAGGTTGGAACTGGAGCTGCACTGGAACACAGAGCAGACTCCCCTGGTTGGGCTGGAACTGTTTTAGTCAGGAAAAGCACCAGCAGCTAAAAGCAGAACTGCAAGCAGTCAGCTGGTTGCGTGTCACCTGTTCAGCAGGGACACATCTGTACCATTTACAGCCTTCTGAAACGTATGGAAGCCTTCAGCTCTTCTGACATTCTTTGTCAGAGAGCAGAATTGTCCTTATCACTGCTCTAATGCAGATCCTTCAAACTAAAACCTCGTTACCGGCTGCTGAACTGAATTAGGGTAATGAGCTCTCCAAGCCCCAGTTACTCTCTCAATTACTTATTGACTTAGCCTAATTCTAAACTAAGGTTAATGCACTAAAAGGAGCACACCACAAAGGCAATTCTTCTCTCCTTCATACCACGCTTGTGCTGTAGCACAGCACAGGATGAGACTCGCTACAGAGGTGGCTGCAGACACGCAGGGGTGCGAGTTGCAAGTCACACACAGTGCAAATCCAGCCCCGGAGCAGCCTTCTCAAGCAGAGGCACACAACAGCCTGCAAGGAGCCTGAGTTCTCTGCTGATGAACCAGAGAGCCTGCCAAATACAGGCCCAGCCCTGGCTGCCCTTGAAGCACGAATCGAGAAGCCTGGCAGTGGCCTCAGCGTGGAGTCTGTGCCCTGTCCGCCTGTGCTCACAGCACAGACTCGGAAGGTGGCATCAGCCCCTCAGCAGCATCCCCTGGTTGCAGACACCTGCGGTGATGTCTCCTCTGCTAGGTAGCTGCGTGTGTCAGGGTCCTCGCTGTGTGCAGTCTCTCCAGCTCACCCTGCAAGATCATTTGTTTTCACACGTTCCTCTTCCACGCCCTCAGCTTGTCTGCAAGCCTTCAGGCTGCAGGTTTCCAGACAAGGCAGAGCAGAGGACAGCGAACGGCGAGACTCACTCTGCTTTTCTACAGCAAAAATAAACCCTCCTCAGCATTCCCTTTTTCACCCCAAACAGCATATAATGGATGTGTCCTCGCAGAAGAAGCTCTCAGCATCACATCACACACTTGAAACCCTTACTGGTCCCTCAAGCCTGCACCCAGCACTGGTGGAAGCAGGTCCCATGCCATTTTTTTTTTGCTTGTCTGTTTCACTAAGTTGATTGCTGTTTTTAACATCCAGTGAAAGCTGCAGGATGACATTAACCTTCCAGTATCTGAAGGGGGCTACAGGAGGGCTGGGGAGAGACTATTCACAAGGTCTTGTAATGACAGGATGAGGAGGAATGGGTTCAAACTGGCAGAGGGGAGATTGAAATGGGATGTTAGGAAGAAATTCTTTACAGTGAGGGTGGTGAGACACTGGCACAGATTGCCCAGGGAGGTTGTGGCTGCTCCCTGTCTGGAGGTGTTCAAGGCCAGGCTGGATGAGGTCTTGAGCGACCTGATCTAGTGGGAGGTGTCCCTGCCTATGGCACAGGGGGGTTGGAACTGGATGATCTTTGAGGTCTCTTCCAACCTAAACCATTCTATGATTCTATGACATTCCCCCACTGCTCGTGGCTTGAGTGTGCCTGGTGTTCTAGGTCAAGAAGAGGATGATCTCCCTGTACAGCCAGAGTCAGCACACAGCAGGTACCATAAAACTTGGCTGCAGCTGCCTTAGGCTTCCTACTTCCGACCAAGCAAAAATCGTTGCATTAATGGAGCAGTGGAAATGCAGTAAAGCACTTCATTAGCCTAAAAGGCATCATGTGGCACACAGACTCTGCAAGGTGACACCAGTGCCCCAGGAGCAGCCTCATTCACCCTGTCCTGGGGTGTTTAATTGTCTCAGACTAGCCCTGACCCCGCAGACCCCCATTACGCTCCTGTGTTTGTTACATTAACGAAGCCCATTGCTGGGGTCCCCGGGAAGTGCCACCTTGTGCTGATTAACCAGGCAGCCTGAGCAGCTCCTTGGTGAGGCTGGCTCCAGGTTTCCTACAGATGGGCCACCGAAGGGATGCAGAGAGGTAGAACTGCAGAGGAGTGAGCAGGGAAGGCTCTTACGAAAGGGCTGCTTTAAAAAGCCCCAAGTGTGTGGTGCCATATGCTGGTACACCACACGTCTGCATCAGGCAGGTAAAACGGGTTAATTGGACTCATTAACATCACTGCCTTTGCAAAACTTTTCAGCTCAGGAGATGAAAAGCTGATGTGAATCTTTGCACTCCTGCATTTTGCGTGCCCGGCAGGGGCCGTTTTTAATCAAGTGTTGGTGCTGGTGCTTGTTGTGCTTCAAAAGCTGCACAACGACGCCGCAGCTCGCTGGCAGTCGGTGGCACCGTGTCACAGCTCTGCCTTTATAAAGGCTCCTTTGCCTCGATTTCCCTCCCTTCCACTTTTTTTCTTCATGAACGCCACAAGGGATCCGTTGGATTCTTGCCAGGAAAAGCACCCTGGATGCTTCCCTTCCCTGCTGGCCTCCGAGCAGCCTGCAACCCCCACACGCCTGCTTGTGACCAGAAACCTGCTCGGCTGCTGCAGCAGACCCCGTGGCTGTGTGCACGGCTGTAGACAGCACTTGCAGGACCATAGCCGCAGCCGAGAGCCGTGTCACAGAGAGGAGTCCTCCGTGTCACAGAGAGAGATGGAATCCTCCGTGTCAAACAGAGAGAGAGGAGTCCTGCGTGTCACACAGAGAGAGAGGAGTCCTGCGTGTCACACAGAGAGAGAGGAGACCTGCGTGGCACAG
>VWZI01023260.1:92221-132658 GCA_013396835.1 Psilopogon haemacephalus | reverse complement strand
TTTGTTCCCCCTTCTTCCCCCCTTTTGTAAAAAAAAAAAAAAAAAAAAAAAAAACACCAAAAAACCAAACACCTTTCCCCTCCTATTTATCATTAAATTTTTATACATTTTTTTAACTTCCAAATCGGATTGAGGGTTTTTTTATTGGGCTTTTGGGTTCAGGGGCAGCTGGCATAAACCCAATATAGCAAGTTCTTCAGGAAGAAAGGATAAGCAACAATGACTTGGTACAAGACTTCTGTGACCGTTTAGCCTCCCAGGGCATGCCAGACACAACTTCACTGAGGATTTCCCAACAGTCAAAGTTCTTCTCAGGGACTTCTGAGTTTCAGCCAAACTTAGAGAGTGGTGGAAGACTCAGCTGTAATGATAGACCTACAAGCTTCAGGAAAGTAATTACCTGGGTAAAGGAGAAGTAACAAGCAAATGCTTTGACTGTGGAAAGAAAAATTGAGGAAAAGAAAGTGAGCTTTACTAGAGATTTCCTCTGGACAAGTCACCAAGCAGGTGCTTCTGTCATATGAAAATATTTAATTGGAGGTTACAATCAAGTGTAAAGCACAGAGATCACAGAATATATCTGATTGGAAAAGACCTTGAAGGTCTCCAGACCAACCCTTAACCCAGAACTGAAGGGTCAGCACTAAACCATGTCCCTAAGTGCCAGGTCCACACACCACCTGAACACCCCCAGGGATGGTCACTGCACAATCACCCTGGGCAGACTGTTCCAGTGTTTGATAACCCTCTCAGTGACGAAATATTTGTTAATATCCAGCCTAAACCTTCCCTGGCACAGCTTGTAACCATTTCCTCTTGTCCTGTCACTTGTCATCAAGGAGATGTTTCAGAATTTGAAAGAACTTGTTTTTCAGGACATGGAAATGATAACAGAAGTTAACTGGGAGGCAGAAGGAGTCAGTTTCTATCATATGCTCATATGTCAGTAAGGTAACTTACTGACAGTGGTGACTGCAATAATGGCTTCCAATTGCAGCAGTTGTTTTTGCAGAGGATCAAAAGATGGTTCTCTGCTTTAATTGTTCAGTAATAATTCTTCAAAATACTTATTTCCTCCATTTTAGAACTGGTCTCAAGTTGCAGACCTTTCAAGTTTTTTTCAAATTTCCTTTGAAATTCAAAGGACAAGCTGTTTCAAAATACTTTGAAAATATTCTGGGCATGTTAGTGTTTTTCAGTTCTACACTTTCAAAACCCAAACGCTTGGATGCCATCAGCCTTTCAGATACCACAGGTGTATTGGCAATTAAAATGTATTAACAGAGATCATAACCTCAAATGATAAAGATAATCCTGAAATTTAATAAAAATGTGTTAATTTATATATAGGCATTAACCATTATATTGAAACAGTCCACAATTTGATTTTACACTTGTCAGATCATATGCTTCAAAAGACAATCAAACTAAAAAAAAACCCAACAAAATAACAAGGTTTAAAGGAGACTCGCAGCCATGCCTTACTATGCATCTTAGCCCATCCTTAGCCCCAAACAGGCTAATATAGACTTCTACTTCAGCACAAGATACAAGCCTAACTGAGAGAGCAAGACAGAGAATTCCAGATTCAATTAAGCTTCAGAGCAAACTATGCTTGGAACCTAAGGATCAGGAAGAAGAAAAGGTTATTTGCAAAGTCTGAAATGGGTCAGAGTGAGAGGCTACTCCACCACTCCCGCAGGCACTGAAAACAGGAAGGCAGTACAAGGTCATTTTGTAGACATGTTGCCACTTTGAATCATGCTGGTTTATGGCTGTAACAGAAAGAACAAGCAACACACTGAGCATGATTATGTATGTAAACTAAATTCTACCCTTATGATAGCTCTTGCTGGTTTCAAGATGCATTGTTATAAACAATGAGCAATGTGTCCTTTTATTTCCAGCTCATACGCTGCGAAAGAAATGAGTAGGGAAGATGCAGTCACATCCAGAATTACAGTGCCAGAACCCAACATACTTTTTTCCTCATATCCTTTACAAATATTTTTTTCCTGAAAGTGACTAATGATGATGGACAGCTGTGTTATTAGCTGAAGCAAAGTCAGAGCAGTTTCATCCTGAATTAATATGTATCATAAAAGACTTTGACAAACAAGTATTACTCTCCAAATATACAACATTCTTTCCTCCATATTCTTCCTATGTTAGTTGGCAACTGCTTGCTAACTGCTAGTAATAGAATATCTGCTTTAAAAACAACACTGGTTGGGAGGAGGGCATCACAGTACTTGTTAGGAGCTTCAGTTTGTTCTTTTATACAAGGTAAAAATACAGTATTGGTTCACATCTTCCAAAGAGATGTGCCTGGTGCCTTGCAGATATAACACATGAGGATTTATAGATTTGTAACCACCCTTTGCAGGAATTTATGTGCAGAAATGTAACTACGCATACATACTTGCCCAGCCCTGAGCAAACTCACAGTACTGTTGCACTAGACATATCATCCTGGAAGATCCTGCAGCACCATAATCTGGAATTCCACACACTGGTCACAAAATGAGGGTCCATGTCTGGTACCTTAAGTCATACGAAGAGAAAGAGATGCAGAGGAAGGCTGCAGGTAGCAACCGATCTTCTAGACAAGTTTTTTTTATTACTTTTTTTTTCCCCCCTTCGTTTTCTATGCAATGCACGACCTCCTGTGCTCTCTCCCACTCACTCTATGAGTGCAGGCATCAGCTGCACTCACTTGCCAGATCATGTTTAAGACTGACCATTCACAATCTGCCATATCCAGAAAGTGGGGTCTTGAAGTGGGAGAGAAAATGTGCAGAAGCTCAGTGAAAAGTATGAGGGTGAGAAGAAGGTAGGAGCCAATTAAATGAGTCACACACTCAATATGAGATGCCTTGCAGAATCTCCTCAATCTCCTACCAGTGCTGCATATCCACAGAATGGGTTTGCACTATACCTCCTGAGCAGCATAGCCATTCTAGTGCTGTATCTGTGAACAATTACCGTGAATAGGGTGAGATCACCCATCTTCCTTTTCCTTAAGCCTCATATTGAAAACCTATTCACAAATCCTTCATATATTGCCACAGGGAAGTATTTGAGTTTTAATAGAAAATTCACTTGCATATTCTCTCTTTAGGAGCTATTTTGGAGCTACTGCAGTAGCTCACTATAGCCCATTATACTGCAAAATTAATCTGGTATTCTGAAAAGGCTTTTCTGCTTTTATTTTAGCTATATGAAAGTCACATGGTGTCTCAAGAAATAAGCAATGCCTGATTGCATTCAAAATCACCTTTTAAAGTCCATCAGCAAGATTTATTTGCATGAAGAACTGCATTTTAAAGGTTAGGTTACCTACCTGTTATCATAGAAAAGCTATCATACTACTTTAAAAGCGACTGCTCCAGGCCATGATAAATTACTTTCCCAAATATTCTTATTATTAAAGGCTAAATTCACTGAACCAATAACTTTCTGTTAATTTGTAACATTTTCTCAAGTACTGCCTTTGGAATAGAAAATTAAAATAAATTATCCTCCCATGCTTAACAACACCTTCTTTGCATATAAATGTGCTCCAAAGACTTGAAATCTGCTTAATAATGTCTCTGGGTGTATTTGAGATCTGTAAACTCTAACACTTAAGAGCCCTAAATTTCACAAGGACACACAAGCCACTAACACTGTCCTCCACTGTTTCCAAACTTTTTTTATTTCAAAGGCCAATCTATAGGTGCTCAATGTAAGCACATATCTAAGAATGTTCATTTACTTTTCACAGCACCTATGAAACTTATCTGTGGATGGTGAATACCTTGGTTCAAAGTATCTTGGTGTTTAAGAAATAATCCAGTACACAATCTATGTGCCTTTTAAGTTATACACAAACTTAATGGCAACAGCAGGTAACAGCAAGGAGATCCTTAAAGTAAATCAATTTGAACAGAGACACTTAAGATTCATCTGCTGGTCTTTTTCTCATCTTTGATCTTATGAAATCCTTGAGGTAGCAAAGACACCAGAGAGGACTGCAAGTGACAGCAAATCAGCCAAGCTGAGGAACAGACATTTTTGATACTAAAGAGGCACTTGAAGTGAGAAAAGGCAAGAGGTCAGGGCTAAATCAATACAAGTAAGTAACAAAAAGCTTTTATCCTGAGGTATACTCAAGCCTAATGAGAACCTCAGCTTAACTTCAACCACTCTGGCTCCCGTATTCAATAGTACATACCAGCTAGTGGCAGTTTGGAAGACAGAACGGGGAAAGATGGCACTGGTAGACAGGTGATACCCCATGTCTCTTTGAACATCCCCTCTACATTTGCATACATAGAAAACGGAAAATAAGGAACAGTAGACTATATCTGAGTGAGAGGAAGAAAAGGCAGTTCTGAATGTCTAAAATGGGGAGTGAGGAACTGCTTGCCCAGGTAGGGAGTACAATCCTCCCACACATCAGGCTAAAGAAGCACTGTCTAATTTTCTTCATCCTGAGTCTAATGACTAGTAGTCATTCCTATGTGGGAGCAAAAAAGTAGTTTTTCAACTTAAAAGGAGGGAAAAAAAAAAGTCAGTGCCCTTGGAGACTAAGCAGCCTGTTATGCAGTGTCCTAATGGAATAGAAGAGCTGTTCTCAGGGCCCAGCTTCAAACTGATTGGAAAATAGAACTGGAAAAGCAGTTGCAACTCTCAGATGGCAGTCTTGCTCTTCATCTGATATACACCAAGAGCTTTAAAATGCATGTCTTCCAATGCCTTTCCTGCCCGATCTACCTTTTCCCCTCTTCATCTTCTGAAGAATAAAGATTTGACCCTTGAGTTCCCCCCACAGAGCAGCAGCCATTTTCTGCTTCTGGACACAACAAAGGCATTAGAGCCTTGGTTGAACCAAGTATTTGTGTTTGTGTCTCATAATGAAGCCCAGACAGGATCCACAGACGCCAATGTTCCTTGCCAAGGGGCTTGGTCCACTAGATATTGTCAAGATGTTTGCAGTCTCAGCTAGCAAATTCCTTTAAAACATGGCTGAGGGAAGCGGAGATAAGTCTTCCCCTGGGTACTCACAAATCAGTGTTTAAGCCCTTGTGCAACTTGCTCCTCTGACTTGCTCTGGAGGTTCCCAGTTCATGCAGCTGCAACCACCATGTCTCTCAACTCACTGAAGTACTCTGTCAGACTGGACATGCACTAGAAACAGAACTAATTCTGTTCTGATTCAGGAGCAGAATCACAAAAAAAGGAAGATGACCCTCTTTGCTGTGCGCTTCATAATGAATATAGAGTACATAAATAGGCCTCGAACTGGAGACTAGAAATCCTTCTTCCTGCATAAGCACTGTGCCTTTGCCAGAAGCAGTATGTAAGAGGAGAGGTGGAGGGTATTCATTTTTTTTTGGCATCTCTTTGTTAGCCCAATAGTTACATTGCTTGCTCATGAAAGGACTATAAACTCTCAGAAGCCAAAGTGCATTAACGATTCTGCTTTTAGAAAAAAATCCTTTAATGATCAATTGAACAATATAACAGTAATAAAATTGCAGTGTTACTAATAAGACTTCTTTTTTAGATACTAAAGGTATTTCTGTGTTTATGGGGTTTTTCAAGAGCACAGGGGAAATATTATTACTGAATGTGTTCTCTACCTCCATTAATCTTTCTGGTGTTACACAGGACATGAAAACAAGAACTGAAGAGCTTTCTCTCTAATATGTAGTTTGGTACAGGGGTAGAGAAACATGAACTGATTCCTGATGATTTTGGAGGAAGGAAACAGCTATCAGCGATTTTCTGCAATAAAAAACTCTACTGGTGATTCCAGAAACCTTACATTTTTACTGACTATCAAGAGAAAGGTTTCGCGTCCTAATTAATGTACTGTCAGCTTCACACAGCTTATGCCTCTGTATGATCAACAAGGATTTTGGATAGGCACTGTTTTCACATCAGCACTATCTGCTGGAATATAGTTAATCACCAAATGTTCCCATCCGAATTATTTTTTTAAAAAAGCAGTATTCCTTGTAATTTAGTATGTAACAAGTAACAAATACACCTTGATGTTGTGAAAGAGCGTAACGAGTTATACTGCAATGGCCAAACATGTCAGCATTTGGTGGGAACAAAAAATTGCTGGGCTTACTACAGACTGTTTCCAGACTTACAAGAATCCTGTGGTTTTGAACTCTTTTCTGACTGTTCAATGCATTCCCCTGATCACCATTTCTCTGCAATGCCTGGTTATTGGCAGATGGCCTATATATGTAAACTGAAGAGCTCAAATAAGGATCATCACAACTCCCATCAATTTCTCAAGCATCTGGGCACTGAGAAGACGTCCAACATAAAACACAAATCCCAGTCAGTATTAACAAGAAAAATAAAACTAGAAAACAAAATTCTTATTGCCTTAAGTATTGGAGATTTCACTATGATTTGCACCCTGCCTTCCCCGAAGTAATTATCACTATGTCCAGATTTCATGGCTGGAATCTAAATAACTTGGCTACAAGTGGTGCTATCACTTTGCACCTATCACTGCCCCACAGTTACCCAAGTCTGAACAAGCTGCAATTAAATTTGTTAGCATTTTTAAGCCAGATTAGTTCGAAGAAAATACAAAAAATGCAAATGGTCAGCTACTCCATATGCTACCACAGACTAAAATTTCATTTCATAAGCACGTCTTTAAGAATAATTCAGGCTCAACATTTCAGCTTTAATAGCAGGGAAAGGAGACTAAAAATGTTATTATTGTCTTTCTTAGACTGCATTGGCAATGCAATCAATTTAAATTTCATCCAGTATTTTGATGCATCAAGACAACTATAAAAGTTTAACAGTTTAGTCCAAAGGAAGACATGTTTTTTCAGACAAATTAATATTCCAATGAAAGGTTTCAAATTAATCAAGGTAGAATCAATAACACGGAGATTAAAATTGTTTCACTACCGTACCATCCAGCTGCATAGAAATGCAGAAATTCAACACCAAACAAGAATGATTAATAAAAATATCAAAATGTGCTCAAAATGCCTTCGAAATCAATAGCAGTATCACCCACAGCTCACTGAGCTTCAATCTGTATCAAGTCACATCTTTAGCAGATACTTTGCACCATACTAAAGAATTTTGATTTGCCTGTAGCATGAATTTTAGGATAAGAATAAACCCTTGAGCATTGTATGTAGCCATGAACCCTCATATTAGAAAGCGCTCTACCATGTGCCTTGGGAAGAAAAATGTGATTTACAGTAGCTTTAATACACAAGCCCATTTACAGAGAATTGTTCCATAAACTGTATGTCTGGATGACAATAAATCCACCATTACGATATTTGCTAAACTAGCCCCTGTTCAGTTTTGATCTCTGACTGTAGAGTACTCTAAATTATGGTAGATATGTAATGAGAAACCTCGCCCGGGGAGGTTAAAAGCAGCGTGCAGCTTAGGGAAACTCTTAGGCTTTCACCACTAGCTTTGACTCTTCTTGGTGGTGCTTCCCCACTTGCAGCACCTCTCCCACGGATCCCGTGCTCAAGACAAGCCAGGTGCACGTTAATTAATTTTGGAAAATCCCTTGTACCATTTGATCGACTCTTCTATTCTTGTCAAAGCCCACTTTTCTAGGGAGACTCCGTGGGGTTTGACCATTTAATTAACTGGAGCATTGTTTCCAAAGCTAACGCAATGTCCTTTATCGGCCCCTTATGAACACCCTGTGGTTCCATCTCCGTGCATAGAGTTCTGATGCATTTAACGGGCCCCCAGCCCGGGCGCTGAGGAGGTGCTGGGCGGACTCGGGGTGAATTTGCGCCGGAGGGTCTCAGCCCACCCCGGCGGGCGAGCTTTGCCTCCTTATGACTGGGGCAGCAGCGTGGTGGCCGGAGACGAGTGAGGCGGAGCAGCGAGGATTCACCGCGGCGCTGTGCGGCGGGCTCCCGGGGAGGCGAAGGGCGGGCTCGAGGGCAGGCGGTGCTCTCCTTCCCTGGAGCACCGATGGCTCCGTCCCGCTGCCGCGGAAGCCAGCAGGAGCGAGTCAAGAGAAAGTGGGATTTGGTCCGGCGCTGCGCTGGGGGGGTGGCCAGGAGGGCGGAGGCAGGAGGCGATAAAAACCCGACGCTGTTGTGACCGGGAGTCTGCTGCCTCCCTTCGTTACCCGCATCCGGTAAAGGGGCTCCAAACCTCCTCTCCATCCCCGGTGGGCGCGGGCTAGCACTGCCTGCGCCCGCAGGGGAGCGCAGCGGAGCCACTGCCGTGCTCTCGGCGGCCCTCAACTTCCCCCGGCGGCGGAGCGGAGCGGAGCATGCGGGGCCGCGGTTTGCATCGCCGGCGGGGCAGGCATCGCGCTCCCCGGACATGAAGCGATCACCGGGAGCTCCAGGTAACGCTGCCCGGCGGTGTGGCGGAGCAGACGTGCCTCTGGTAACCGGGGTATCGCGGGCGGGCAGAGCCTGGAGGGGTGGGAGCTGGGTCTGAGAGGGGCCGTCAGAGCCAGAGGCGAACGCAGTCCGGCAGCGGGTGGGGAATACCCGGTCCCTGCCTGCGGCTGTGGCCGAGCTTGCCCGGGAAGGGTGGGAGAGGCGAGGGGACGGCGCCGTGCCAGTGGTTGTCCCCGATCCGATGCCGGCTTAACCCACCGGGCTGTTAGGCTTGCCGAAACTTTGCCTATCGTCGACTTCTGGTAAGGGATCAAGAGGCTTATCGTGAGAATGGCGGGAGCCCCGCCGTCGTAGGCAAGAGGGTTTCTCTGAAGTTTCGCCCGTCAGAGGAGCCTTTGGAGGCGGTGAGGATCCTACGCTGGGCAACTAAACTTTCACAAGATCTGGCATTGCTTAGAGCTGGTTACTGATACCGTGGCAGGCACTGCCGCTTATCATTGCATTTTTGTTTTTATTATTTGCTGATCTCCTTAGCAACTGAAGTAATTTGCAAGGTTTAAGCTAGAGTGCAGCTTGATTCACGATGTAACATGACAAAAAGGATGCATTGGTTTTTTGTTGGTTTTTTCATTGATGCGTATTTCCCTTCTGCTCCCACAAGTGTGGTAAAAGCTTCATGTAGCTGGTACTGATAGACCAGTCCATGCTCTGGTATGTCACCAAATTGCTTGTCTGTGTCTCAGAGTTTTTTAAGCTAAATGAGTAATCAGGGTAAAAAAAAAAAAAAAAAAAAAATTCAGTCTTTAGAGAAATTAAGTCTTTAGTAGATAAGTGGGAGAAGATAGTTTTAGCTGACAAAAGATACTAGGACAAATTAATCTCTAATTCAGCACTGTTGAGGTCCATCCAGGTGCTGGCCAGAGAAACCATTCAATTTGTGAGACTGAACTGAGGATCAGCTTGTGAAAAGGTGATGTAGAGCCATTTTTTTCATCACTGTTCGGTCCTGCATCAAGCACAGCTTAGCCCAGTTCAGAGGTTTAGTTCAGTGTATCAAGGCATCACCCAGATGTAGCTCACCAAGTCTCTGGTGTTTGATCCATCATGTCACTAAATCTCATGGATTACAATGATTGGGTAATCCAGATCTGCTCAGTCAGAAATGCTGGGAACAGTTGTCAGGCGGATTTGATGCAGAGTGCCTTTCCCACTCAGGACTGCTAAAAGCAGACTACAGCCTAGAGACTGGATTGAGGTGGCCACTACAACAACATCCCACGTACATGCACACACAAAAGAAATGGAAATTTATTAAGACCTTGCCTATAAATCTAAAATTTTAAAAGATTATGTAAAATGCCACTAGTCTGTCTGTAATTAATGGTTGACAATGTCCTTAAATAAAATTCATGAATTTAGGATTAAAAACATGAATAATTGTATTTGTATAATGTTATTATAAAAGAATAAAATCCCATTCTAACAGATACTTTGTCAAGTATCATGGGGGAAAAAAAAAAAAAAAGATAAACAAAATCCCAGCCAAAAACCCCCAAACTGCTGTGAGGAAACATTGTTAAAACTTGAAACATCACTGTTTCGTTTAATGTAGTTACATTTAACTGATATAGTCCTGATTCATTTGATATGTAGATTGGTAAGAGTGGGACAGTAAATGTGGGGGCACTAGAAATTAACAGGCAGAAGCAAAGGTTCATGAGTGACTTGTGGACTGGTGATCCTTAGGGACAGAGAAGCCAAAGGAGGCAGTCATAGGAGAGATGACACAAGGGAAAGCCAGAGAGTGGATTCAGATCTTTAATATTGTAGTGTTTGAGCTGTCTGGAGGTTCTACAGTATTCGTGTATAGTGCAGTGGGGTTGTGTGCAAATATTTGCATTTTCATGGTGCAGAAATTGCCGGCCTGATGTGGGACCACTTGCATCACCAACATACAGGAAGATGTTATTCCTACTGTAAACCAGATAACAATCTGCTTTGTTTAATGTTCAAAAGGCTTGTGGTTATGTTTTCAAAAGCATTTAGGTGACTTGTGATTTCATTTCAAACCATGGCTTAAGTTAAAAATGTGCCAGTTAACAATTTTAAGCAAAGTATCAAATGAACTGGGGGAGATAGTTTGATATGCAGGTTTCTCTGGAAGAAACAACAATAAGCCTGAAGGTACTTAGATGTGAAGAGAAAGCTGATGTGGAAATTATTGATATAGCGTTAATGGGAGAGAGACTCCAAATAAAGTAGAAATGAGTGTTTAGGACTTGAGTTGATCTTGCAGTGAAGTGAGTATGATAATGGTTGCCTGGCGTTCCCCTTTTGCCATAAGCAGCTCGAAGGGCTTAGTATATCAACAAACACACATTGAAAAGCTAAAAACGAAGACCCAAATCATCAGCTTCTCTGGAAGCTGATTTGTTGTATTCAACTGAGGTGTTCCTGACAACAGAGGGTATTTCCTGTGATAAGAGGATATGTTCTGTGTTTCCTCTCAAACAGTTAAGAAGAATGTGCAGCATTATTACACAGATGATTCATCTCAGGGAGTACTGTGCTTTTGGCAGCGAACTTAAAATATTGCAGTTTAACAACACAAATAAATTATTTCTTTGAAAAGAATTCAAATACGAAACTCCCAACCATGCCCTTCACTTTACTATAAATCAAAAATCTATTTATGCAACTCATTCAGAAATAATAGTGAAGTACTTGGCCAGTCTGTCAGCATATGTTTGCTGATAGTATTTAATAGCAGTATCTTTCCTGGGAATATATGTAATGTTGAAGTTTGTAAAACAGTATTTTCCTAGGGCCTGAAGTAATGCTACCAGGATGAAACAAAATGTCACTTTTAAATGTAAGTCTGGTTACAGGCTTTGTTCTTCCTTGCCATTTAACACATGGACATTACTAACTCAGAAATGTTTATGCAGTTATTTTGGATAAATTCAAATTATCATAAAGGTTAGGAATATGTGTATTGAACATACTTGACTTTGCAGACCATCCTGTGTAATTTATGCATACTTTTTGGGGAATACAGGTTGAGGAGCAAGTTGCAACTGGGCAGACTTACTCTCCAAAAGGGTCTGCTGGGAATGTAGGCACTGTACTGTGAGTTGAGCATGGCAAGGGAAGTTTTTGTTTGTCAGGGTACTCTCTAAATAGTCTTGTTTGTCCCATAGCATGTTTGTGCTGTTTAAAATTTGGATTGGCCTTCCCAGGAAAGCAAGTTACTTGAAACAGTTTTCATTTGGCAATTTAAATGATCTTTGGAAATGGACAACTCAGTTTTGACTCTTGCAAACTGTTTTTGCTCCTTATAACTCAAAAGGAATAGACTGATTTACATCAGCTCCTGATCTGCCCTTGGGATTTGGTTGCAGGCTAGCAACTGTCTCTTGTGAGACAGTCATAGGTGCGGACAGAGACAAGCATGGAGGCTATGTAGTGTATTACAATTGGTAAACTTTCCAAAACTGAGAATTGACCTATTTCCTGTCTGAAGTATCTGAAGGACCACAGTTACATTCAACATAGAAGCTGATTTTAGAAAGTGCCATTCTACTTTTTGTAAGTGCAGTTACATTAAAAATTAGGTTGTATAGGTTTCAGAATCAAACATTCAAATATTAGCAGGAAAGGCAACCTATCAGTTTGCCTCCTATTTTCTGCTTTATAATTCAGTATTCACACACAGGTTTATAGTATACAGATTTCAGATACCCCATTTCATGTAACATACTAACTGAATGAGCAGTTCTTTTTTCATCTGTTAGTGTATTTCCATTGTGCCTTAGGTACCTCATGCCGTACAAATTCACAATGAGGTACAGATTTTTTTTTCCTGTCTGTTTCTATATTGCTTCATAGGTCTCGCCCTCTAAAAGGTATCTCTGTATCCATCAGTTGTTCCCAGAGATTAGCCAGCTAGCAAAACCAACTAAGTTAGGTGCTTAGGACTTGTAAGAAAAAAAAAAACAAAAAAACAACAAACCAAAAAAACCTATAATCCTCTGGGTTTCTAACTTCCCACTGAAAAGCCTGTCAGGTAAATAATTCAGTAGAATCTATAAGCTTTGAAGACTTTTTGAATCCTGATATTAAGCTTTCATTCAAAGCAATACTTTTATTTTTACAACGTTTCTATAGTTAAGATCATGTTGCTATACTCTTTCATAAAAAGGGAAGCAAAGAGAAATGCTTACAGTCAGAAGTACCAGCTAGAATCACAGTATTTTGGCTCTCACCTCAGCGCTTCTTCAGATCAGTCTTTTCCAAAATTAATACAGAAATTCCATATTTTCTAAGTGTCAAGCTGGTGACTCTAATATGTTTGTTATTTTCTGACAGTCAACCATTCACAAAATTTGTCTGATCTCACAGGAATTCTGTGTCAGAGGTTAGGATATGCTCAAATTCTCATCTGAACTCTTGCTATAACCAGACTTTTCCCTGTTCTGCCTCAGAACTTGTATACAGTGTAATGGATGGTTTAGGGGGAGAAGTAAAAATTATTAAGCAATTGTGTAACTAAGGACTGTATGTAAATGGCACAGAAAACCTTAATTCTGACATCTTCATTTTTGAGTGCCCAACTTGGCAGTTTGCCATTCTCTTAATACAATTTTTGGGAATGTAAACCTTTAAAGCCAATGTATATAAATAAATTATTTTGAAAGGTGATGTATCCCATTCTGCTGCAATCACTTCTTCTTTTAATGGGTCATTAGAAGGTTCAGCTCTTTAGATTCATAGCATATCCTCTACCACTTGACTTAAGGGTAGATTTGTCAGCAGAAGACAGCAGCCTGCCAGATTGGCAGAGGGTGAGAGGAGGGGAATTAGGACTGAGGGGGAGTGGAAATTAGTGCATTTCACATATATTAATTACTTGCATAGATAATCTTAGATTCATCAGTAGCAGATGCAAAATCTCCAGAGAAGTGTGTTCTAAGGTTCACCTCCTGAAGCTCTTGCCTGTCTTCTGTTTAACCCTCTTCTTGCCCTTTATACCATCCCCATCTGCTTTTCCAGTGTTGTATGCATCCTCAAACTATCTTCTCCTGAGCTGCTTTGTCAGTAATGACATTGATACACCATTAGCATTCTGCTCCTCTGATTTTGCTCTTCCTTCCCTATGCATCTCTTGTCTTCCTTTTGCCTTTCTCCCATTTTTGCCTGCTTCTCTGCCCTGCTGTCCTCCATTGTTTACTCTTGATTTTATGGTTTTATGCTCAAAAGCCACACTTTAATCATCTATCTTGCCTCATTAGTGAAAACAACTTCTCCTTTTATTTGACTTCTTTCTATCCGAGATTGCTTTTTTATTTCCTTCTCCCCTCTGCCTCCAGGCAGTTGCCCAGCTTCTGGCTGTAGCTGCTATCAGCAATGCAGAGCAGACATTGTGGAGTTTACCCTGTTCATACACTGTACCAATGGGTGGGTGAGATTAGAGAAGGAGTATGAGGTTAGTATGTGGGAGCTGAATACCATGTTTGAGCAGGTAAGGGGTGGGGATAATCAATGCATATGGATTGAACTAGGAATTTACTGACAAACTCTTAACAGGTATCCAGGGAAAGCAAGAGTCAACAGAAATGTTAATTACCCGGATAAGTATGTGTACACTTTGTCAGAAGATGTCAACAAGTGTATCCCTTGGCACAAATCACTACCCTGCCAAATGTTATGTCCCTGCTTCAGATACTAAAGTATTGTCACAAAATAATATGATTTGTTTATTCTTACTGAGGCTGATTCATTCTTACTGAAAGTTACTTAATGTTGTACCTAAGGTAGATGCCAAGCATAGAAGATTTCCTCCTCAAGAGTTACTTTGGCAAAGGTAGAAGTAGGAGAAAACAAAAATCTTTCCAATTAGACCTACTGAATAACTTTAAAAATAGGCTGTTGCTACCTGAACTATGGTTACTGAATTTAAAAAAAAGGGAGTGGGGGGAAATGTTTTTATGACATTTAAATCTAAGTAGTTTGGGAAAATTCTTTGCTTGAAAATGTGTGACATTTTTTGATGCAGAAGAAACACATGTTGCAGCTACTCCCCACTAGAAAAGAAAATAGTATTTTTGGATGAGCCTTTTTCTTTCATACACCGGGCATTTTTTATCTGAGTTGGTTTGGAAGGAGGTAGAGGATGTCATTAATCAGTTATTCTCCACAGAGCTTTACTTATTTTTTAAATGAATTGTCAGAAATTACATTCCTTGGCCCAAGACTGAAGAGTAGTTGAATTTTTTTAAGAGAAAATATATCATATCTGTAGTGAGAAAAGAAGAATTTTGTGTTTATGTAAGACCAGTATTTGTCTTACATGACCTAAGAACAACTAGGTTTTATAATTAACCATATGAAACCTTAAGGATTAATTCCCTGTATTTTTCAAAAGTCATGCATAAGATGTGAGGCAGGGTATGAATCGTGAATGTTAACATGCTTGTACCTCTGTATCCCTCTTTTGACAGAGATTAGTGCAAAGCTAGCTGCACATACAATCTGTGGCAAGGAGCACTGGAAGACATCTAAGAGACAGTGACCATGTCTTTTAACTGGTGGACAATTCCTGCTCAACTTGGAGTTTTTAATGTGAACTGCAAAGGGCTGGCGTGCCTCTTGGTCTTCACAGTGAGTGTTTGCGGCAGTACCCCAGGGATGTGTCCAACAGCCTGTATCTGTGCCAGTGATATCATAAGCTGTACCAATAAGAATCTCTCTCGAGTACCAGGAAATCTTTATAAATGTATGAAAAGGCTGGATCTGAGTTACAACCGAATTGGGTTTTTGGAGCCTGAATGGGTACCAGTGCTGTTTGAGAAACTGAACACTTTGATAATCAATCATAACAGCATTAGCAGCATTATCACTGGAAGCTTTTCCACAATCCCAAATCTGAAGTATCTAGACTTGTCATCCAACAGCCTGAAGACGCTGGGCAGCCCTGTTTTTCAGGAACTAAGGGCACTGGAGATTCTTCTGCTGTACAACAATCAGATAGCACAGATAGACTCTTCAGCCTTTGGAGGATTGTACAAATTACAGAAACTGTACTTAAGCTATAACTTGCTTTCGCATTTCCCACTGGACTTGTACACTGGAAAATATAAACTGACAGACCTTATGTTGCTGGACATTTCCTTTAATCACATTCAGTTGATGCCTATTCAGCGCCTGAGTTCAGTGCCAGCCAGACATCTTAGTGGAATTTATCTTCACGGTAACCCATTTTATTGTGACTGTATGCTGTATTCCATGCTAATCTTCTGGTATCAAAGGCACTTCAGCTCAGTGGTGGACTTCAAAAATGAGTACACTTGTTTGTTGCGATCAGACCCAAAAGGTTATAATAAACTGCCTTTACTGCTTGACAACTTTCTGAATTGCTCTGAAAGCATGGTCAACAGCTCCTTCCAAGCCTTTGGGTTTATTCATGATGCGCAGGTTGGTGACAGGCTGATTGTTCATTGTGACAGCAGAATCAGTGATGCAGGCACACACTTTGTTTGGGTTAGCCCAGACAATAGATTGCTGGAGCCAGATAGGGAGACTGATAACTTTAAGGTGTTTCATAATGGCAGCCTGGAGATAACAGATGCCCAGCTAGAGGACTCAGGTCTGTACTCCTGCATCGCAATAAACAAGAAAAGACTATTAAATGAAACCATAGAAGTTCGAATAAATGTTAGCAATTTCACAGTGAACAGGTCCCATGCTCAAGAAGCATTTAATACGGCTTTTACCACCCTTGCTGCCTGTGTAGCTAGTATTATTTTAGTACTTCTGTATCTTTATCTGACCCCTTGTCCATGCCAATGTAAGGCAAAAAGGAGAAAGAGGAAGCAGAACCAAAGTAGTGCCCACTCATCAATACTGAATTCCACACCACCACAAGAGCTGCCAGCCGATGAGAAGAAGGCTAGCACTGTTAAACGGGTGGTTTTTCTAGAACCTGTGCAAGAACCAAAACATGGTCAGAATGGGAAAGTAAAACTGCTCCCTAATGACCATATCATTGCTGAGAGTATCTTAAAAACTACTCGAACAAAATCCGACTCTGATTCTGTCAACTCCGTGTTCTCAGATACACCTTTTATGCCATCAGCTTAGTTTGCTGCCTGTGTTTGTATCGTGCAGTTATATTTCTGAATACCTCCTTTGCTTGTAGCAATCATCAGGAAAAATAAAGAGATAAAATGTTTTAAAAAAAAAAAAGTATCTACTGTCAGTCCTTGAACTGTGTTTCCTCTCTGAAAGTGCAGGGCCATCTTGTTTGGGAAAAGCACAGAGGCATTAATGTGAATATTTTCAGTTAGATTTTACTCTTTGGTCCATACAGAAATATTTCTTATGCAAATTTGGAGGTGTTTTCAGTGCGTGCAGCTGACTCTTCAGAGGCAGAGGCTCATCCCTACACTCAGTTCTGCTGAGAACTCAGCTCCTCTGCAGTGAGCATAGAACCAAATGCATATGACTACTGAGAAAAATGTCCAGGCTTCTGGCAATTCCTTTCACAGGCTCATAAAATCTTTACTGTAAAATCACCAGGGGGAAAAAAGTAATGAGTTTTCTTGGACTGATAAGAACAAAAATATTAGCTTTGCCTCCAAGATGCCTAACAGCACTGAATAAATGTTTATGGCCTTAGACTGATAGTGTCTTCATCAAAAATCACTTTGAAAACTTTAAACAGAGAGCACTGTATTCATTTTATTCAAAATGGAGTCATGAGATTACTGATTCATGGGAAATAAAATTATTACACTTGTTTATAAATATTGACATGTAATGAAACCAAATGAAAGTTAACACATTACCTTTGCAATTGCTTTAGTCAAGGAATGAAAGTTGTCCATCATAAAGACTCAAGCTAATCAGCAGTAACTCATTAAGCTGTGATAAGTAGATTGATTGTAATATGTTGTTTTAACTCCACTACTCACTCTACACTTGGCATCACATATGGTAAAGTAGTCTGCCATCATCACCAGGGCTCCTGCTTCATCTTAACAGTGGATGGTTTCTCTTTAGAGGTCACTTAATGAAAAAAGAGGAATATTTCAATCAATCCTATCAGTGGCATGTGATTCCAGTAGTCTTACAAAAGTTGTTTCATAAAGATTTTTCTTAAATGAGAAATTACAGTATCTGGGCAAACTCATGAAAAATCCATACGACTTTATGCATTGCAAATTCAGGAAGACTCTAGACCTGGCCTTTGTCTTGTATGTACTACTTCCTTCCTTCCTTGGCCAGAAGTATCACTATCAATGTTTACTAACCTGGTAAGACTGGTCTGGACTTGTGTTATCGTAATGACATACTGTTCTATTTGCTATTTTGTTTTCTAGTTGCCTCTTTTCTCCCTCTTTTTTAAGCTAATTTACATTGGCACTGCACTGGACTTTGCTGGTCTTCCTCCCATTTATTATGACCTACTTCAGAGAAGTTTTGCAAGGAATTAGAACTCACCAAAGAAGAGTAATTGAAGAATGTCTGTCTCTTTCTATCTTTGGGAAATAAACCGAGAGGGTAAAGGATTAAAAAATCGGAATCAAAAGGCTACTTGGTATGGCAACTGCAGTTTGTTTTTGAGAGGCTTACTGTAACAGCCACTTGCCATTTTTTGTGATTTCTTTCAAAAGGTATTTCATTGTGCTGAAGCTTTTATCTGGCTGAGCCAAAGCTGTCAACAATTAATTTGCTACAGAGAAATCCTGATTTAGCTAATTGTCTGAAAGCAAGATAGCTGAAAAACAGATTAGATCAGGAAACAGTGTTGTTGTGATGCGCACAAAGTATGTGAAATTAGAAAATTGCTTGAGATTTTAATTGATATATTCAGAGAAATGGAAGATGGGAATTCTTTTTCTAGGCAGAGGATATTAAGTGTTTAGGAGAGAAAAATGGCCAGTCTTCTGTTTCTTCATGTATCTTTGTGTGGCTTCTGCTAACAAAGAAGTTCACGTCCTTCCATAAAGCTCTTTCCCTCTTTTGTATGTACACATGCACTAAACCAAATCCACATTTACATACAAGGTATGATGGAAAAACTGGTTTTGCTAAAATTGGTGTTGAGTTATCTGTTAATGAGGCTGTACCACATATGTCGTGGGCAGGTGTCCTCCATGTTGTACAGCGATCAGTGACCCAGAGCAAAACGGTTCAAATAGTGGTGACTCAGAGTGGGAAATGGAGAGGCAAATACTCCTGTGGAAAGTTGTACAGATCAGTTACAAATGTGGCCAGATATTAGACTCTGTTGTCATATGTGAGGCTAATTAACTGAGGTTGTGTTGTTTACACAAGATGGTCAGGGCTGAAAACCAGAATGAACTGTTGTCACTGCAGCTAGGAGACAGATGTACACATCTCCTTAGCAGCTAAGGCTGAGCAGGTGCACCCCACTGCTGTTCACAGAGTGCAAGGCTGTGACTTACTATGCATTTTAAATCTGTGTAGTGGTCCTAAATAAAAAAGGCAGAGATCCAGGCTGCTGTCCTGTAGCAAGAGCAGGATCAGAATAGTCCTGCCAGGTGACTGAAGAAGCTGAGATTTATCTAAACAGCAGGTATTTGCTATGACTATAAACTTGCTGTATTTTGCTGACTGGTTCAAAGTGCTGCTGTAACTGTGAATACGAACAAGGTGCTAAAACCATAGCTTTTGCAAGAGCCCCTGTCTGACTTTCTGCTTCTTTATGTTATGATAGCATTGTCAGTTCAGTAAGTGCAGCTTTAATAAAGTTTTTTCCAAGTCTTTATTGAAAAGTTATCATATATCATCAACACCATAAATCTACAAGCCCAGTCCTCTTCTTGGAATGCTGTGGAAAACGAATGCAGCTCAGCTGTTGCTCCCTTCCCATGCAATGCATGCTCCCCTGGGGCCTGTGAAAAGGGAACCATCAGTGGTGTCCAGCTCCGCAGCCACACAGAACCCTGGGTGTTCACATGGGCAAGAGTGGCTATGCAGATGCCACATTAGTTGCTCCAGTGTGGTGTGCTCTCCTAGCAAATCTTCATTGGCAGACTTGTTCTACTGCTGTGTGGTCCTGGATTTCCCATTGCTGTTTCCAGCAACTAATAAAGAGCTAAATGATGTTTTTAATAGAGAGCCTCCTCAGTTCTGCAAGATGTTGACTATTCTGGCACCAGTCAAGCCACACTCCTAAAATGGGTTTGCAGTAAGTCAAGGGTACCAACTCACTGGCAAGGAATCTGTCATGGACGTGGATTCACTTGCTGCCTCTGCAAGATATCCAGAATGAGATATAATCACAGGTGAATTTTGCTTTCCCTTGTCTTCTTTCCAGTGCCTGAGGCCATGCCACACCAGGTCATAGGCAGGGCTGAATGCTGTATCTTTTTGTGGGGTTCCTTTGAACCTGAATCCTCCACCACTTTAACTGTGATGAGCAGCATTTCTCTTACTCAAGTGCTTATTGCATCAGTTGTAGATGCCTCACAAATGAAGAATAAGGAGGTCATGTCCTTGCCTCTCTGTGTTTCCAGTACTGCACATGCCTGCAAGGCATAAGCTTTTGTCAAGTCCATTGGAAAACAGTGATGCAAGGCCAGCATGAAACCTCTCAGGCCAGGTGTAGGAGCACCAACTGCACAACCACATGGTTCCCCTGTTACTTGCAATGCCAAGTGAGAGGGAAGGCTGCTAGTGATCTCTCTGCAATATTTGACTACAACTACCTCACGATGAAGACATACAATGTCTTACTGTCCCTCAAACACAATAAGCAGCTGCCAACCAAGCTAGAAAGTAAGGGTGAACTGAAGCACTTTCCTGATACCAGCCCTTAATCTGGTTATGACAGCCCAGAACCATGTCCTTTTAGCCCAGATGTTCACCTCCCACTTGTTAGACAAATAGTGCTATGTATTAGTAACATGTCTCCTTAGCACTGCTTCTTCAAAAAGTCAGATTAGTGAGGACTGCTAATGACTGTATCAGACTAGTGGATTATATAGCCCTTTTTTTGGAACAAGAGAGACCCTAGGTTCAGGTTGTGATTAAACCATAAACTTCCATTCATGATAGCACTGCTGCTATTTCAGAGTGCTTTTATATCTTGACTGCAGCATATTTCTAATAGCCTTTCATGTCTCTGAACTGAGCGAGAGCAAGCCAGCCTTTATGGGCCAAAGCATGCTATTGTGGTCATCACTAAAGTAATGCAGAAGTGACAGTCCCCTGAGGACCACAGCATCTGAGCATCCCACACAGCACACACTTCTCTTCATCTGCACTAAGCCATCAGCATTAGGCCATAGCAGACACAGGAACCATCTCTAGCTTCTTCCTTCACAGTTGTCCCTATAAAGACCAGTTTCCTGAAGATGGTTGCTGGATGAATAGCAGAGTTGCTCAAGGATCATTTTAACTGCTTGATTAGAACAGATACTTCCAATAGCTTTAGTAAATAGCAGGGGGTTTTTTAGAAGATAGGATACATGTTTTGTTTAGAGTTAGAGCTATTTATATTTTACTGGCTTTCTTTTTTCTCTTTCTGGTAAGCAATATTTGAGTCACTATATAGAGAGAGGAGGAATGTGTGTAGTTAAGGTGTTTTGCCTGTGTTTCTCTTATTGTAGGACTCAGATGTGGCTAACAGTAGAAATCTGAGATTGATAAGAATAAAGGCAAGAAATAATTTTGGCCAAAATTCACTTGATATTTTAGAAGAAGGTTGATATCTGAGCTCTACAGTAGGTACACAATAAAAAAAATTAAAATTCAACACTTATTATCTAAATACAGAGTTCATGTGTATTTTGGAGGGCCTGGGTATTAAGAGTTCTGACAGTAATAGGTGCATGAAAATGATCCGTATGAAATCAAAGGATAAGAGTTTTTAGCATTTGGTTTTGAATAACAGGTACCCAAAATTTGCTGAAGAGGTCACATCATAGGTAAAAGGACCATATCTCCCTTACTTAACAGAAAGCTCTAATTTTAATATTGAAGAACTGAGGAAATGTGGAAAAAATATTTTTCTTGTGAATTACTGGTTTATGCTCTGATTATGTTACATAGATTTTTTCCCTTGCACAAATCTATTTTAATTTCCTTTACAGAATAACTCAATTAACAGGAATAAGATCTTCTTATTTAGTTTTCCTAGTGAAGTTTACTTCCAATAGGGGAAGACAAGAGAGTCAAGAATGATACAACCAGTTTAATGAGACCTAGATATCAGGAAAAGTTAGTTGTGGATTCAGATTTTTTCATTGATCAAGGATGAGATTATCCAGGCATAGACCTATAGGCTGATTGAACTTAAATNCCAACCTTTTTTTTTTTTTTTTTTTTTTTTTTTTTTTTTTATGAGAAAGACTACAGACACCAGAAGTTGCATCAACAACTAAATTAATTAGGAAACCATCAGTAGTGTGAAATGACTCTGTTAGCATAAACTGATAGCACCTCTCTGTGGTGTACAGAGAGGCTATCCAGTTTATATGAATATTTCTGATGACAGTCCAGGGTCAACTAATTATTCCCTTGGCAAACTAGAGCCAAATTGCATGACACAGAGCTTTCCTAGACAAGCAGGATAATGTTTTCTTCCATCACATCATACAATCATAGAATGGTTTGGGTAGGAAGTAACCTCAAAGATCATCTAGTTCTAAACCCCCTGCCATAAGCAGGGACACCTTCCACTAGACCAGGTTGTTCAAGACTTCATTCAACCTTGCCTATAACAGTTCCAGAGATGGGCTATCCATGACCTCCCTGGGCAGCCTATTCCAGTGTCTCACCACCCTCACTGTAAAGAATTTCTTCTAAATATCCGATCTAAATTTACCTTTTTCCAGCTTAAAGCTATTATTACGCTCATCACTACAAGCCCTTGTAAAAAGTTCCTTTCCAGCTCTCTTAGAGGCCCCTTTCAGATACTGGAAAACCACTCTAAGGTTTTCCCAGAGCCTTTGCTTCTCCAGACTAAACAGCCCCAACTCTTGCATCCTGTTCCCCAGAGGGGAGGTGTTCCAGCCTTCTGATCATCTTCATGGCCCTCCTCTTGATCTGCTCCCACAGTTCTGTGTACCTGTGTCGAGCACCCTAGAACTCCGTGTGGGCTTTCATGAGAGCAGAGTAGAGGGGGAGAACCACCTCTTTCATCCTACTAGTCACACTTTTTTTGAGGCAGCCCAGGGTACAATTGGCCTTCTGGGTTGTAGGCATACATTTCTGGCTCGTGTTTTTTGTCAACCAACACCCCCAAGTACTTCTCCTCAGGACTGCTCTCAAGTCTTTCTCCACCCAGCCTATACTTGTTCTTGGCATTGCCCTGCCCAGGTGCAGGACCTTGCTCTTAGCCTTGTTAAACTTCATGAGGGTGGCAAGAGCCCACATCTCAAACCTGTCCAGGTTCCTCTGGGTAGCATCCCTTCCATTCTGCCATGTCAGTCAGACCACACAGCTTCATGTCATCTTCAAACTTGCTGAAGATGCATTCAATTGCACTGCCAACAAAGACGTTAAACAACACTGGTCCCAGTATTGATCCCTGAGGGACAACACTCACCACTGGTCTCCATTTGGACATTTAGCCATTGACCACAACAATCTGATTATTACTATCCATACAGTTTCTTATCCAGCATGTGGTCCATCTCTCAAGTCTGTGCTTTTCCAATTTAGTGACCAAGATATCACACAGGACAATGCCAAACACTTTACAAGTCCAGGCAGATGACATCAGTTACTCTTCCCAAATCCACTGATGCTTCAACTCATTCACAAAAGGTCACCAAGTTCATCAGGCATGAATCTGCTCCACGATCTCACCAGAGGTGAGACTGACCAGCCTATAGTTTCTGCGATCTTCTTTTTTTTCCTTTTTTTAAGTTGAGGGTTATATTGCCCCTTTTCCAGTCACCAGGAACTTAATCAGACTGCCATGATCTTTTAAAATATGGTGGAAGTGGTTTCATTTGTCAGCTCCCTCTGGACCCATGGGTGTATTTCATTTGGCCGCAAGTAATGCACCTTCAATTTCTTTAGATGATCTTGAACCTGATCTTCACTTATAGTGTGCAGATCATGCTTTCCTCAACCCCTGCCTTTTCATCCTGGAGCCTGGGCAGTGTGGCTAGAGCCCTTGCTGAGGCAAAGTAGTGACTATCTCAGCCTTCTTCATATCCCTCATTAATAGGTCTCCATTTTCCTTCTGGAGAGGCTCCACATCTTCCTTAGCCTTCCTTTTGTCGCTGGTGTAGTTGAATAAATACTTCTTGTTCCCTTCATGTCCCTAGTCAAATTTAATTATATCTGTGCTTTTGTTTTCCTAACCTGATCCCTGGATGATCAGGCAACTTCTTTGTAATCCTTCCACATATCCCGTTCTTGCTTACACTCTCTATAGACTCTGTTCTTGTGCCCAAGTAAATCCAGAAGCACCATTTTCATTCATGCTGGCACTCTTGTCTGCTGCCTTCTTTCTTGGAATGTGCTGCTCTGGACTTGGTGGATGTAGTCCTTGAATATTGACAAGCTTTCCTGGGCCCTTCTTCCTCCCTGGGTTTTATCCCATGAAACTGCCAAACAGATCCCTGAAGAGGATGAAGTCTGCCATCTTGAGAAACCTCTTTGATGCCCTGAGGATCTTAAACTCTACTATTTCATGGCCACCTGATAAACAAACTGAAGTCTTTATTTAGCCCTTACCACAGATCACCTTTTGAATTCATTGTCTATATTTGCACTTTTGAGCATCATAGGCTTCTATGACATATATCCCTGATAGGGATGTCAGGAGAGGGCAAGAGCAGGGGAAGCAAATGTTTCATTGACAGCTACCTAATATTGTATACTGTCAATTTCTCTCCTCAAGGGTTAATGGCCCTAAGAACAACTTTAAACACCCTTTCCAGAGGTGGCAGAGACTCTGATTTCTGCTCCTCCCAAAAAGCAGAGAGCGTCAAGTGCAATTGCTCTGCTTTGCATAAGACAAAATATTCTTTCACAGGAATTAAAATATATCTCACACTTTATCTAGTAGCTGAGGTGCTGTCAGCAATGATATACTACAGAATAAATGAGCTCTGATAAGCACTGCTGTTGCCTGAAGCAGTTCAATTAGCCTTTTGCACTTGGAGCAGAGGATTTTATAGCACTAGATAGAGCCTTGGACTAGGCTACATCTGACTTTGGTCCTCTTTGCTCTTTTTACCTGGTACCAGAGTCACTGAAAACCACTGGGTTTGCTATATTTTTTTAGCTCAGTATTTTAAAGAAACAAAATCCTGAGCTAGCTTTTCACCAGGTGGTTCACTGTTGCCTAAATGTTGGTGGAAAGGAAACAAAGCTTTTCTCCGCAGTTCAGTGTCAGAAATTACATTCTTTCTGATTTGAGTCATAGAGGAAGCAATGCTGGTATGGTGCTACTACTGCTACTAACAAACTCAGGTATGTTATCCAAGGCTGGATCCTGCTGAAGGAGATGTTTTGCAAAAGAGCAGAGGGTATACTTGCTTCTCTGACCTTGTTATTTAAAGCAGAAATTAATATACTAGAGCTATTACCTGAAATAATTTCAAACACTATTTTTAAAACTACCATTCATGAGGACAAGTGAATGCATCTGTAATTGCAATACAATCAGTAATTTTGTAACTTGGGGATGACAGAATTGTCCCTTAATTTTATCTCCTCTCCTTATTTTCCACATACTAAAAAGAGAGCTGAGCTGTTTTTTTCAGTGTGTCACCCCTTCCCTGTTTATTTTCAAGCATGGATAAGCACTGCATGCAATTTAAGCAAAATGATCATATTGGCCTGAATGGTCTGTGATCCATATGTTCCGTAAAGATAAGCTGATTTGTTAATATGCTGTATTCCATTTCACATTTAAAAAGTAAAAAAAAAAAAGAAATTAGACATGCTGCTATTATTATTGCTGCATTTATGATATATAGTTTTGTTCAAACACCCTTTCCATTACAGAAAAAATAAATAAATAAAAGAAGGAGTAAAATGTAGGAAATCATCACATTTACTAAAAACAGTCTTCTGGTGCTGTAATGTTTTTGTCTTTTAGCAGTCCCACCTCTTAATTCACACCTAGGATAGAATCAGTCTGTTTTTCAACAGCACCTACTTCCTATCAGTTGTGAAAACAGGTTTCTTCCCTTCACCTAGAAAGGAAACCACTTAACCACTTTTTTTTTTTTTTTTTAAATTAATAGCAATACTCTACCACACATCCACAAAAACTGTCATAAAATTTGATCCTAGGTGGAGTCTGTGTCTGTTTGAGAAATCTTACAGGTGTGTCAAAGCTACATTCTTGTTGTTTATTCCCCAGTAATTTTATTATAAGGTTATCACTATAGCTGTTGGAATTATCATTTTGTGTTAAAGAAAATTAATTCTTCTTTGTGCTTCACCTGCAAAATCACAGTTGCAAAGTGCTGTTTGCTATATTCAGCCTGCTCTGTGATGAATTCCCAACTCAATCATGTGCCTACAATCTTGTGTAAGTGCCTGAGAGCGATAAAGATACACATGTCCAGTGCTCCAGCAAGCCAGATCCTGCTGCTTTTATATTCAGCAAGGAGAAATTGTTGGAAGGCACATCAGAAGAACCAACACATTCTGTACTTGACACATTCCTGATGACTTATAATTGCTTTGTAATAAAGAAATGCAATAGAAGGAAGTTTCAAAATTCTCATAATCACAATGCACACAAAGGTTATAAAGCTACCCTGTCATTACTGTTCCATTTTCATATTCTTCTTAAGAATGTGTAAATCTCTCCCTAGCCAGTATGTGCAATAGTATCAAATTAGTCCAACATTCTCTGGGAATAACTCAAGAGTTATGTCTGTAGCTCTGTGACAGGTCTTCCTTAGTAATACATACCTTGTGAAATTTGTCTTCATCTACTACAAAGAACAATAGACCATGCTAGATTTTACTACTGGTGCATGTATGGCCCCTGCAGCATGCATTTCATAGTGATGACATGTGTGAGGGGGGTTCTTTTTCTTATGAAAATTACATAAGGTATAAGGTCTGGAGTTCCGAGGTGAAGAACTTCTCTTGTGGGGAGCACAGGCTGCAACTTGATAAAAATAGAAATGTCACAGAGGGAAACTTTTACTGGGAGAAAAATTCTACCCTTTGATTTAAAGGTGAGGAAATAACATACAGGAGTCAAATGTCAACAATGAAAACCAAAAGCAGAAGCCAAACCTTGGTAGGGACTCAAGAATTTGAAAATATACTAGACATTCATACTGTCTTGATGATTTCCTCCATGATAAAGAACTGTTGTCTCAATGATGAACATCATCTATCCCAGAAATGAGAATATCTTGCTACAGCCGCAAAGAAGGTACTTTCTGGTTATCTTTAATTGTCATCATGTTGTAAGTTTAGGTTGCTTTGCTCACAGTAGTTAAACATTAGTAATATTAATTCATGACCTGTAAGGGTAGCACAGGACTAGTGACCTGGGTATTTCCTGAAGATTTTGTGTTTTGAAGTAGATTTTTTATATCTTCAAATCATCACTTGTATAAATAAATAAATTTCAGGAGAGATGCTGAACTCTTCTCATTGAAGTAGGAGCATTTAAGTTTTTTTTTTTTCCCCTCTACAGAAAATCAAGTAACTGACTTGACTGTGCCCTAAAGAAGGAATGCAATATATTCTTTAAAAATGTAGTCACTTAAAGGTGTGTATTGCAAAAGAGTATCTGTGTTGCTGTCAGCTTTGCCAATTAAAATTGCATCCTTGTAGTGGGAAAACTGACACAGATACAGGGGAAATGCATGTACATCTCTGGAGACTAAATGTAAAAGATGAAGATTGCTCTATACTGATGCCTAAACACCGTAGGAACTCATGTTCTTCTGGCTGCTAACTACTCCTAAACAGACCAAATGCAGTTGTCACTAGAATGGATGTATGACACAAATTTGTATTCTGATACAGTGATGCAGAGCAAGGTAGGATTAGCCTTCTCTTTCTGATAAGGAATGTTTCTCTTTCCCAAGGCTTGTGAAAGGAATTTGACCTGTCTTCTGGAACTTGAAAAAGAAGCCTCATGTATGTGTAGGAAGCTGTAAGCTGCAAGTTGCAGTTTATGATTACTGATAAGCACTGCAGAAATACTGTGTAATGGTACTTTGGTAATGCCTACTTTAAAATCTGACTCTGAGCGTAATTGTTGAGCTTTAGTCATCGGTAGCTGCAAAATATTTTGATTTCTTGTGACAGGAAGCATTACAGTAGCCCATATTATATTAGGATCTTTCCACATCATGAATGCCTTTTGAACGTCTTTCTGTAGCACAGTAAGGGTGCATTATACTTCAAGGACTAAATACTTTCACAGATAGGTACCTATCAATATACAATGTCTGTGTTTTCAAATGTATGATGACATTTCTTGCTATGGCTGTAACATTTTCACACAAGTAGTCACAGACTGGTTGAAGAAGAATATTTTTCTCCAGAGGATCATTTAGAGCATCAGAAAGTCTTTCTCTCTGCACTGACCACACAGGAAAATTAGGGAGACTAATGTCATTGAACATACATGTGAGAATAGCATCATAGAATACTTTTAGTTGGGAAAGACCTTTAAGATAATTGAGTCCAACCATTATCTAACTTTACCATTTCTGATGTTCCTTAGCACCACATCTATGCCTCTTTCAAACACCTCCAGGGATTGTGATTCAATCACCTCCCTTGGGATCCTTCTCCAGTTTGTGATAACCCTTTCTGTGAAGAGGCTTCTTCTAATATCCAATCTAAAGTTGCATCTCTCCTGGTGCAACTTGAGGCCATTTTCTCTTGTCCTATCATTTGTTACTAGGGAGAAGAGAGTGAGAAGATCTCCCCTCAGCCTCCTCTTCTCCAGACTAAACAGCTGCAGCGCCCTCAGATTCTCCTTGTAAGACCTGTTCCTCAGACTCTTCACCACCTTTGTTGCCCTTCTCTGGACATATTTCAGCACCTTGATGTCCTTCTTGTAGTGAGAGCCCCAAAACTGATCACCAGCCCTGGGTACAGAGATACAGTCATTTCTCTGGTCCTGCTCGTCGCAATGTTTCTAACGTAGGCTAGGATGCAGTTGGCCTTCTTGGCCACCTCAGCAGACTGATGGCTTATGTTTAGCTGACTGATCAATGCTTCTGGGTCTTTCTCTGTTGGGCAGCTTTCCAGACACTCTTCCTCAAGCCTGCAACATTGCAGCCATAATGCTACCATAATAGACCATTTGAGCCTAACTCTCTGAATCCTTTAAAAAGACCATACTCTCACCAGTGCCAAGTGCTCCTCTGTAGCATCCATGAACAAAAATTCAAAAAACCCCAGAGCCAATCCTTGAAGTTCAACTCTGTGCTGTAGTAGCCAGAAAGGAGCCTTACTGATCAGCAAAGACTGGATGCCAGCTGACCTTTCTGGGCTGCCAGAAACACTGATTTTGGCTGTGAGGATTTAAAGCCTCTTGTTGCTGAGAAAGAGCTGTCATCGCTGACTGCTCGATGGAGTGGCATTGGCATATTAGTGACATTAATCTGCTGACACAACTTGAGTTCAGGCTTTGCTCTCTGCCACCTCTACTTCCTTCTGTGAATAATATCAGAATCTGAAAGTTTTGTGGGCTTTGGGTTGGTTCATTTGTTTGTTTTTCACCTTGTTTTTATTTAGATTCTACACAAATCTATGCCATAAGGCAAATTTTACTGCACTGCCCCTGGGCAACTTCTTTTTCCTTTATCTGCTTTTCTCTGTATCTTTTGGGCATTGCTTGTGGTCAGGCTGAGGTTGTGATGTGCACCCAATAAGAGGTCCAGGGAAGGTCCAAGAAGACCTTTTTACCCTGAGGATTCCTTGCAAAAGTTGATTAACTTGGAAATACCCAGATAAAGTCTCAAAGCATAGGGCACAACACTCTGGATCTAGTCCAAAATCTAAACTTGCATTGATATTCAAAGCTGAGATTTCTGAGACTGTCAGCAATCTTTCCATGAACAATATAAATAATTATACTGTCTATGAGCATTTTTACTTTTGACAGAGCCACCACAGTGTTCTATTGTTTCCAATTTAAGAATATCAGTAACAAACCCCTCCAATTTAGCAACCCACGAAGCAGCAATCATACCATCATCGAGACCATTAAAGCAAAGAGAGAATTTTAGAAAGGGCAATGAGAGAAGCCTTGAAATCAGTAAAAGGAAGCATGACTTGCGTCTCTGAAATAGGTAATCTAAGGGACAAACACATCAGGAAACGTTGAGATTGGTGACAGGAGTTACATAAAATGCACAATGATAAACTCACAAGAGATAGCTTAAAAAATTAGGAGCAAAGCAGTGCATTGCAACTGCACCAATATCTTCCTGCAAACCTAAAATCAAGAGAGGTCATACCAAAAGTAGAAATAAGGAACGTAATTAGTTATGAGTTTTAAATTAATTGAGGGAGTTCATGTGGTTGTTAACACAAAGACAGCAAAAATATGCATTTACAGTAACCATTTGAGAAGCAAAAGGGCAAAGTAGAGGTCTGTTGCTTAGTAGTCAATTCACAGTGTACCGAATTTTCAATGTCTTCACACCAAAAGATTAATTTCTGATCAGATACTTAACCACATGTCCCAGTCTGGGGCCACGAACCTACCTGAGACTAGAGGACAGAAATGACTCTGACAGAAATGAGGATACTGTACACTGATTGGAAGTTTAAAGAGAAATTCTATTTACAAGAGCATATATACAAAAGACAATCAGGTAGAGTAAGTACAAAAACCACTAGGACCAAACTGGCCTTCTAGAATCCTCCACCCCTTTCACCCTCGGTTGGCCTGAGGGTAGGCCAAAAGCACCCTCCCCATCTGGGGCCTACAAGGCCTCAGTGGCAGCAGTGATGCAACTCAACTGCCTGCCAGCCAACTCCCCCACGAACCATGAGGTAAGAATGTGCACTGTGTGGCAGAGCAGGGCACTGCCCCACCAGAGGTTTGAATGAGGTGTGAACTTCGGCAGGGCACGTCCAGTCCACTGCCCCACCAGAGGTGTGAATGGGGCAGGAAACGGTCTTCCTCCCTCCCCACCTCTGTCACCGGAGGCTTAGTACAATAGGTGTGAAGTGCCTTCTCCCACCCTACATGGGCTTGAACAGGGAGGCAACAAATCACCTCAGTATATATATATGGCAGCTGGAAAGATTGGAGCAGGACTTGCACGGACCTTCACTGGGACCTTCACTCAGACCTGCACTCAGACCTGAACCGGGACCTGCACTGGGACCTTCACCAGGACCTGAACACGAACCTGGAGACACGAACCTCTCCTGGACTTTGAGCCGGACCTTGAGGAGCATCCTGGCTTCTTGCTGCAGGACCTGCCTCTAACGGTAAACTGCAGCCATTCGTGGGAATACTGTGGAGCACCCCTGCAAGGCTTTCCCCTGCCTTGCTTCACGATTGTGGCTTTGTGAAAGCTGTGCCTACAGTCATCTTGGACTCTGGCAGGCACTGGACTCCAGACACTGCCATGAAAGAGACAGTCTCCCATCTGTAAATAGGGCAAAGCTGTTTCATGCCCAAACCTTTCCATTTTTCTGATTTTTCCTGAATTACAAGAAAAGGCATCCTCATGAAGACTTTTTCCCAACCGAATTAGAACCCAACTTAAACTAATCTACACAAAGATTGTGGGTGGGGCTTTTGGAAATTGTAAAAGCTACATAACTTATAATTTCAGCCTCTTCAATCACCCCCAGTCAATACACACTGTTCCCGGAGAGGAGAAGTGGAAGCAAGAAAGGCAGGGAAGCCAAGGCGGAGAGATTAGCCAGGCACTGTCTTTTAAGCTGTGATACCGGAAAACAGAATAGAGTAACAAAATTACAATATCCTGGGATGAGCAGGTCCATTCCCCTGGGATGGGCTTCTGTCCCTGTGGTTTTGTTAAGTGGCACCTAGGATCCCTCAAACTACCACACCACGTTACATTTAACGTGAAAATAGGAACACAGCCAGAATAGGAAGAAATTTTAAAATTTCTGGATAAGCTAAGCATAATTGAAGCCATCAGGGCCCGATGACATTCACCATTGCTTGTTTATAAGAACAGAAAGAGACCTCTGTAATATTCACTGTTCTGTTTGAAAATTCACAGAACATGGGCAGATACCAGATAATGGCAGAAAAGCAAATGCAACATCCACCTTTAAAAAAATAAACAAAGGATTATAGATTATTCTGTGCTGCACCAATTCCTGGAATTATTCTGGAACAAGTGGTTAGATAAACAATTTATAAGTGCTTGGAGCAAACTATGATGGTATAACCAACTGACAGATTTGGCAAGAACAAATCGTATTGACTCCATTTACTGGTGGCAGGTTAGCTGGTTTAGGTGTCCCTAGCCTTGCCTTATGACTTTACTTAATGTTACGCATTTCCTGTCCTGGATGCAGGTTACAAAAAAGATTGTCTAGGATTACATGCAAAGTTTTTTTGAACAGTGTCCTGAAACTGCAATGGATCACGTGAGCTTCACTTTCCTTTGCGAATTGTAGTGGAAAACAAGCTGCCCTTTTTCCCCCAGGAGTTTGCTTTGATTTGCTCCTTGGGTTCCTATAAACAGTACTTCTGATATCTGCCTTATGCCAGATGTATCTCTGAAATACGTCATACATGAGATAATGAGTTAATTAATTGAGGGACAAACTGTGGTCACTGCACTGTAGAAATGAACAAAATTTTGTCCTGAAACCACCTCACACTGAAAACTAGCATGTTGGGGAAATCTTGGCCCATACTACTATTTGTAAATCATCTCCATAAATGGTGTCATTTGGGTTCATTTTTCAACTATTTCCAAGTCACTGGACCAAGATACTGCCCTAACTGTGAATGTTGATCATTTGAGATGAATATTCCTCTGTTTCATAGTTTCTGTTGGTGAAGGTAGGTTGAACTTGTCCTTGGGGTACAGATACAGAAAAGCTTATCATACACTCTCGGGACCCCTAGTAAGGCCTAATTTTCTTTTGCAGTGAAGGCAGCCCAGCATGGGAGTGTGAGACTTAGTCAGTGTGGTTGCTGGCAGGAGGAAATTGTATGATCTGAGATGAACTTAGGAAAATGAGAGACATCTATTTCCCCACTGAAAATGTGAGTCTGTCACCATAGTGTGTCCCCAAATGGTACTGAATTATTCTTTGTCCTTCTCTACCAAATTTATGTAATTGGAACAAGTTGTCAAAGATGATGTTGTCCTAGAAAGGCAGGGTTGCCTTCACTGTGTATAACACATCTCATTTGACTGTCTACTATTTAGCACTGAAACTAGAAGGTATTTTTTCAGGTTATGAAATACTTCATCCCCAAATGGTAGGCAATCCTTTCACATTTTGGAGAGCACTTCTACAAAAGGTGACATTAATTTACTGGATGAACAAGGTAGGGCAACTTCACTACAGTTATCTCCTTACCACTTTCCCTGCCTGGCCTGCCTGTGGTCCAATATCTTCAAGAAAAAAAATGGAAGGTGCTTCATAAATGGCACATATAAACACTCAGACCTAAAAAACTGGTCTTGCTAGTTATCATTTAACAAAACCAGAATTAAAGTCTCAACAAGCTTGTGGTGGTAAACATGACTTAAAACTCAATCTGTTTATAGTCTTTTATAAAAATAATGAGACCTTATTGAAAGCTAATTGCTACATTTCATTTTAATGTTTGAAGAACACAAGATACATAATAGCCTCATATAAGATTTAGGGTTTGATTTTTCTCTTTCAGACAGCTTCATCAAAAGAAAGTATTAAACATATTAAGATTAAAATAAACTAGTCTGAGAACAGAAGTAGGGCCCACAGTGCAATCAGTAACTTTCTGACATCTGGACAGCAAAGAGACAATGAGATGGAGCTCTGTATCTTGAATTTATCTGTGTGTCTTCAGGCAAAATTACCAAGTTCATCTGTGGCTTGATTTCCCAGAGATAAAATAAGGAGAATGTAAATGAGCTAATTCACGTTGGCATTGTGGGTACAAAAAGTCACTCAGGACAGTCAGAAGCCTAGGAACTGTGGCTGGTCTGGGAACACCAGCTTTGAAAATGTACACATGCCCTTGGCTTGATCAGTCATGACTCATCCAGGGCCAAAGTGGTACCCAGCCTCAGTATTTTCTACCTTCAGAAGCATGTAGCCCCTGCTACTTCACTTACTAGTATAAGTACAAAAAACAGAGATCCAGAAAAGCTGCTTTATAGCATCAGGTAGATGGCTGGGAATTTTTTCTATGGACATGTTTTTTGTTGGTTTTTTTTCCCCTGTACTTTTTGTACAGAAACAAAATTATTTTTAAAACATTCAATTTCACCAATTTCTCTTAAGTATATAACAGTATTGCAGAAATGGGCAACAGTTTCCTCAGGTTAAATAAGATTCGAGACTTAGATTCTGTGCATCAGTAAAGACAAACTAATTTCAGGGAACCCAGTCTAATGGATCAGGCTGCAGCCTTCGTAATTAATCTGTGTTCTTGTGTGCACACTGGATGCATCTTTCAGGCAGAGAAGTCGTTCTGTGAGAGGTGTTTTGGTTCACTGAGCAGAATTTCACAAAATATTACAACTGCATCTTGCATTTTGCACATGCAATTTCCATTCTATTATCTTTTCTCCTACATATTTTTCTGAAAGAGTTACAAGAAGAGAAGAAATCTCATCAGCAGCCTGCCACGATGAAAAACTATTTACTATCAATGTAACGTGTGCTTGGCTTAAGTTCCCTACAGAGTCCTCAACTCCATGTCATCTTTCTGAACACAAGGTTTTACCTTTATATCTCTGATGTAGCCAATATGTGTAAAAAATTACTGTAAGCTGACAAATTCTTCTTAGTTACGCACCTCAAGAGACTCAAGTGGATAAGCAGTCCCTCCCTAAGTTAGTTGTGAGTTACACTTGCTAATTGACTCAGTTATACTTGCTAATTGACTCAAACGTGGCTGGTTAGGTACTGAAAACAGACAGCAAATGTGACTAGAGCTAGGGCTTTTGGGTCATATTGTGACAAAACAAAATCCACTTGCTATTATTTTATTTCCTCAAGATGGAATCCTTATAATAAGAAAATGTGTTTCAGAGCCAGTCACAGTTAAGACTCTGAGTACATCCCTGAAATGGAGAAACTTTTCAGTGTTCCCTTTATATTCTTTTCTCTGTTTGTAAACAAACTTCCAGTAAACAATGCACTCTGTTCATGTGATGCAGACTGACTGAGATTTCAGGATGGGTAGAGTTACAAATGTGTCAATCTAGAGTAACAGCCTCACAGTCAGTGATATTGCTCTAGATTCAGACCAGTTCAGCTGAGATCAGATTCTATCCAAATTGATGCCTATGTGCACAGAAAATGTAGGTCTTCCAAAGAGCAGCCATTACACATGTAAGAAATTTGTGAACACGAGGCTAATTCTGTAAGATTCTTCCGTGGCACAGTGTCAGGCACTCAAACAGTTAATTTATGACTATTTGCTGTAGCTGCACTGTAAATCTTGAGGGGGGAAAAGAAATCAATTGTTTTCTTTGAAAATCTGGAGGGGAAAAAAAATGTGAGAGATGAGAGATTATATGGTTTGTAAAATACTGTCTCTGAGCATATTCCTGTGATTTCAGCTGAGGTCAAATTTTACAGATGAAGTATTAGCCTTCTGAAAACTGTCTGCCTTATGCGTCTTGAGAGCTGGAATTTAAAAATAAATCAGCTTAGCTTAGTCACTCAAAAGATTTATCTTTTCAAAGAATGTAGGCTATGTGCACAGGATGGACAACCGTGCACAGGGATGTGGTTATTTGGAAAGGATTTGATGGTCAGGGGAGAAAATTGCTCATGCTAAGGTCCAAAGCAATGTGCTAACCTGTTCCTTGCATTTCCAAATAGGAATCTGAAGTAGGAACAAAAGAAGAGTATGTTAGTTTATGGGAAGAGTGTCCACTTTGGTGTCACCCTTTGAGGAGCTGTTAAAAAACTCAGGGGAGTTCAATAAAGAATAACATAACAGACTTGGAAAGAGCAGTAAGAAAGGGAAAATTGTCTTTAAACACTGATTCCAGCAGCTTAGTGTGCTTAATTTAATGAATCAAAGGTCAGAAATATTGTGAGCATATATCAGAGAAGAATTTATTCCAGCTGATCTAATGTTATCTAGTGTAAGCCACCTGTTCCAGGCCAGCTCTGTAACTGATAGAAAGCAAAAGTATTATCAATCCAGGATGCTTTCGCTTCAGAAAAAAAAGTAAATGTCCCCAAAAGCTTGGATAAATCTTTATCTGTCTCTGTGGGCTCATGGGTGAAATGCAATGATTTGTTTGGACTAGGTACCCAATTCTGAGACAAGTGAATTAAGAAGAAATTAATCCTTGCATGCACTACATGAGAACAAAACTACAATAGCTCACTAAAGCAGGCAGGGTTTAATGAGATCTATCAACTAAAAGTTGAAGCTAGACTAATTCAGGCTATACATAAAACAAGGAGCTTTAAAAATTATATGAACATAATTAACAGCTGGATCAATTTACTAGCAAATCCTTCATGATTGATCATTTTAAAACAAAGCCTTACTGATCTTTTCCGTAAAATGCTTTTGCTCCAGAGATTCATTTTGGAGAAGTCCTGCATCTCACACTTGTTTGGTAGTGAGATTAATCTGTCATAAATTAAGGATCTAGAAATATATCATTTACATCTAAACTCAGAACCTCAGACTGAGGTGTCTTCCTTACTAACAGAAAAATGTGCACCTCCAGAGGGTGATAATGTTTAATCTAAAAACAAAGTAGAGAAGTTGTTTAGCAGAGGTACTTGTTTCTCTCCATTGCTACTAAAGGGGACACTGAGCAATTTGCATTGACATAGGACATTTGCCTTCTTGCTGTCCTGAGTGAGATGAATCTCATGCTAGATGGTTTCTCTTAGCCTGACAACTCATAAAACTCTGACCAGTGCTTTCACATTGAGCCCGAGTTTGTACATGTTTTATCTCACTAATGCAGACCTTGATATAAAACACCAAATTGCTGTCTTCTAGTGTTTTTATGTTTATAAGATAACTATTAAAATACAGTTTGTTCAGCTACATGATCATGCAGGAACAGCAATGTTTTATTCATTGGCTTGATTCCAATGCCCATTCTAGGCAATATTAACTTATTTTCACCTACTTTTATGGGAAATAGAAAAATGAAGATATTCCCAGTTTTTTACTCTAGAAAGTCCAGCAAATCAGGATAAGCACAACATTTTATTAATGGACTCTCATCTAATCATTAAGCCTTGGTCATAATAGAATGAGAAGAAAATAATGGTCACATATTTCCAGCTCACCATTAGAAAATAATTTGTTCCACTTCAATCATGAACAATTTGAGAAGAGATATGTTTAAGGAAAATGTTGTCCCTATCTTGGGCTTCGTACTCTATTTTTCAGACCTTTTCTCAGAGGGAATCTGAAATGCCATTGCTCACTTACAACTCACGTTAACATAGTGAGGCAAAATGTCTCTCTCCGTGCATTTAAAGGTATGTTTCACAGACATATTCTTAGAGACATGAAAAAAAAATCAAAATTCTGTCTTACACAAAAAGGCACTGACAGCAGATGTTTCTTCTACCTCTTGACTAACAACAATATGGTCTTTTTTTCCTGAAGTCTCCAAATAGCACTTCATCTTCATTAAATGAAAAAGTGGTTTCAGAGATCTTGCAACCTTCAAGCTTGTGTAGTGAATCAGTCCCAAAGTTGAATGTGAAAAGCTGCAAATTCCTCACCACCATCAGCACCATTCTATTTATCCTGTACAGATCCTCAGAGAGAGGAATTTTGTTTTGCAGAGAGAAGGAGAATAGTCTGCAGTGGAACCACACTTATCCCTCTGCCAAAGTGCTTTATAGATCTGAGTTCTGGGGCCAGATTTGCCTCTGCATGCTAGTTTTTCAAAAGAATAGCCTCAGCTTTCCAGATTACTGGTGGAATATATGTCATCAAATCGGCCAGACAAGCAGATCAGATACACTTCCATCTGTACTGGGCCTGGACATAAACCTTAAAAAAAAAACACTTCACAAAAACATTTGTGACAACTGGTAACATCTATCCACCATGAGACAAGAAACTCTAAATATGGGGAAAACTGTACAAGAGCTACTCCATTATGAGCTCTGTCAGAGTGCTACTGACACAACCACCTCTTTAGAATGAAACTTTCACCAGAAGTACATAGTCAAACATACCCTGAACAAAGGAGTGAAGCCAATCTTTGAGCAAATCAACATAAGAGCTGAGGATATCATGTCTTCAGGGCCAGGGATTGTTTGTGCTTTATAGGACAATTGACAGCAACAAGCCCACAGAAAGTGGTCCTACTAGCCCCAATCCTTGATGGGAGTGTGTAGCAGGTTCCCAGTTGCAGAAGCCAAACAACAGAGAAGCACAGAACTGTATCCACAGCAAATTTCATTAGATAATCTTGGTCCTCTCTTTGGCTGTTGTCCACATCTGAGCTGGCTATCTACAGTTTCTTTATAGCTACCAAAGTACTTGTCTAATATAGGTCATATGTTATGTTTCCTACTGTGGTGCATTGAAATTACCCCCAAAATAAAATCACCAGACTAGCTCAGAAGGTTTGGAAGCAAAATGAAGCTATATTTTAAAAGCAAGCTAAAATCTAAGAACATGAAACACAATGTATATGTACAGGATACATTTACATATATTTACAATTATTTACAATTCAGAAATAACACAAGCCCCGCCTTGAATTCTTTCCCCAACTCTCTGGACAAGGGAACAGCTCTCCCCACAGAAATCAGAAAAAACCCACTGCTGCTATCTATTTAGCCATAAACAAGAGTCTCAGCCAAGGTCAGTGAAGCCATGCACAGGCACTAGCCAGCATCCAGGGTAGAGAAGAGAAAAGAAAGAAAGAAAGAAAATTTGTGCAGCAAATTACACACTAAACCAGCAAGCGAATGGAACGAAATAGACTTATATGTTATTTTTCTTTTATATTCAATACCCTATTTTATTTACCTTTTACTATTTTTTGTATTCAACGTCTCTGGAATTTTCCTATTTCTTGTTTATAATTCAGAATCAGGCTAGAGTTTTAGCCCTAAACCACCACACCTACATGCCTTTGCTGACTACAAAGTACATTCCCATAACTAGATCAAATGTAGACCTCTGTGTTACAGAGATCTAACCTTCACTGAAGCCTATCACAGAGAAAATGTCTGGCAGTACAAAGAGACTAGGGTAAGAAACTACTTATGTGAGAAGCATTTGGTGCTTCTTTTATCCTGTGTTTAGCATTACATCTAAAACAGGCTATGTGAACTCTTCACAGATGGAAGAGAGGGTTTAATCCTGCTGCAGCAGATACAGATCCTTGTTTTGAGGCTTGTCCACAGGATCAGAGTTTGGCACTGAACTTTTATGGGATACATTCACTCATAATTGTATAATACTAGAAGAAAGCATTCACACTGAAGACCACAGATGTTTTCACAAACAATGCTTCCTTAGATTGCAGAGAAACCTCAGTTTCTCAGAGCTGCTGAAAGGCAGTTCTCATGGTGATGTACCTTCCAAACTGTAGAGCCCTGGAAGCCTCAGTCATTGCCTAAACTTGACATCTCTGATACTTCTCTTTGCTTTTTTTTTTTTTTGCTCAAAGCAAGCAGCTGACAAAAATAACAGCTCCTTTCAGTTGCTGCCAGACTCTGGGGAAATACATGCTGTGTGGAAATGCTTTACTGCTGTCTAAATTGCAAAAGAAGAATTATAATTTCTTTTTTCATTAAATAACAGTTAAGAGGAAAATTTGGTTTATTCCATATCTATCAAGAGCAAGATCTGAAGGGATCAAACTTCCTACAAACAAGTAATCCCAGATTTGGGTTATCTCCAAGCCAAATATATTTGAAACAGTCCTCCAGAAAAATAGAAAAAATGAGTAAAAATAAAGAGTTACAGCTGAAAATGCCATTTCCATAAGAAATACATGAAAACACAATTTCCTTAAGAAATACATAAGTTTGTCTTAAACAAGCACTATAAAATTTGTGGTGCCTTTCTTTCAACTGTCTAAAAACTATTTCATGCTTTTCAGTGAAATTTGTGTTAGGCAGTTCTTTCCAGCTTAGTGCACAACAATCTTAATTTTAATTTGACTTTTATTATTTATCCTGTCTTCAGATAATAAAAGACTCATCAGTCTTCCACTATAAACTATAGAGATCACTTATATTTGCCTAACGTGTATTATAGCTCTGGCTTGCCTTTGTGTGAGATGGCACACATGCGTCCCCTGCCAGAACTTGATTTGGCAGAGACGCAAAACAGGCAAAGAGTAGAGTGGGCAGGTACTGGAAGTCTGCCACCCTGCCAGTACTCCTGAGTGTCTCTGCTTGGATAGATGACCCTTTTGGGTGGCAAACCATTTTTAGAAGGACATAGTTTCTAGAATCCAGCTTCTAGATATTCTGTTAATTTTTAAAAGTTCACTGAAAATAGAAAAGTTATCAAAGATGACCAGGAATTACTATAGGTGGAGATAAAAAACAGCAGAAACTGAGAATGCAATAGGTAACTTCATTATCTGTTGATCACCATCTGTAGGGGACCATAGCAAAGAACTATGAAGGACCTAGCACATCCACTGAAGAAAGACAGTGTCTCTTCCTTTAACAGGGAAGATAGTCTAGTTCCCTCTGATTTCAGGAGAAACCCTCCTACCTGCTGGAGGGAAATAGCGTTTCTTTCCTCATCCACTTCTCTGGAAGAAACAGCAGTTGCATCCCCATGAGCATCAAAGACTGGAAGAGGAGCAGCTGGGACCACAGCCCATGACACGCTGCATTTGACATTCTGTAGTGGTTTAGGCAGTTACCTGCCCCCGTCCCCCCACACCCTCCCCCCCACCTTTTATAAACCCCAGCTAGAACTCAGGACACTGGAAGTTAA
>VWZI01023260.1:56396-85838 GCA_013396835.1 Psilopogon haemacephalus | reverse complement strand
GTTGGATAGAGTCCAGAAGAGGGCCACAAAGATGCTCAGAGGGCTGGAGCACCTCTGCTGTGAGGACAGGCTGAGAGAGTTGGGGCTTTTCAGCCTGGAGAAGAGAAGGCTTCGGGGAGACCTTATAGCAGCCTACCAGTATCTGAGGGGGGCCTACAGGAGGGCTGGGGAGGGACTGTTCACAAGGTCTTGTAATGACAGGATGAGGGGGAATGGCAGAGGGAAGATTTGAATGGGATGTTTGGAAGAAATTCTTCACAGTGAGGGTGATGAGGCACTGGAACAGGTTGCCCAGGGAGGTTGTGGCTGCTCCCTCCCTGGATGTGTTCAAGGCCAGGCTGGATGAGGTCTTGAACGACCTGATCTAGTGGGAGGTGTCCCTGCCTGTGGCGGGGGGTTGGAACTGGATGATCTTTGAGGTCTCTTCCAACCTAAACCATTCTATGATTCTATGATTCTATGATTAAATATTCATGTGTGTGCCTATGAACATTTGAGTACCAATTTTATTTCTGCATTTTACCATCAGCTGTTTCAGTATTCCAGGAAGTCATGGTCAGCCCAGCCAAATGCTCCCTGTGACAGGAATTGTGAGGATTTCCAGGATAACAGCATGCTGTGTAACAACACTTTTTCCTTTATCACTTCTAAAATGTGGGCTTTTTCAATTTCACAGTAAATTGCCTTGTTCTTTTACTACAGAGTTGAATAAAAGTGTTATTCTTGTGCTGCATGTTGTGTAATTTTGCCAGATCTCTTCTTTAAACGAGATCTGTTCTACTCTTTTCTACTACTCTAATTTTCAGCTTTAATCACATCTGCCAAACAAGGTTCTAGATATAGATCAAAGATCTTGTAGAGCAGCTTCTCCTCCATAACTCAAAGGAGAAAAAAAAATCATTTCAATTTGGAAAGTGAAGTGTTTTGCATTTTAAAAAAATGTTGAAATTCACCATTATGACAAAGGAGTCTGATTAATATCTCAAACACACAAAATTAAACAAAAGCTTTTAAAATACCTCAGTATCTTTTTGTTTCACTTTCTTTTTCTTAAGCCATTTTTCTACCTCTTTCACTCAAAACAGGCCCTATAACTGTTTCTATATTCTTATCTATGAAAATGCTTTTTCTTCCCAGACCTATGTTTTGCAGATTTCTTTTAGCTACTGGCTATTGAAAGATGCAGAGAGCAGATATGGAAGTCAAATAAAAAGCATGGGCTCAATAACCTTATCTAGAAAAAATAATTAAAATTGCTTTAGAAAAGAAAAAGAAACACTCTACCCAGTGCTGTTTTTGTAAGACAGTGTTAAAAGAAACCAAAGTTAAGCAGATGTGAGTTTCTCCTGCAAGTGAGGTGGTGTTATGGGTTGTATTGGATCTTCCATTCTCAATAACTTTTTTTTGGAAATCCATCCCCCAAAGAACAATTTCACTGCACTCAGAACTTCAAATTCAAAATTAAGCTGTATTTACAAAACAAACTAAATATAAGAATGTAATAGGCAATAAAAATGTACAAGGTATATTTACATATATATGTACAGTTTAACAACATCACAGGACCCCCTGTACCCTCATTTCAGGTCTTTTATCCCCTCCTGGGGACAAAAGGCAGCAAAGGCTAATATCACTCACTCTCCCTATGCACCCCCTCTACTTATGGCATGCAAAACAGAGAGAAGCTGCAAGGTCAGAGAGAGGAAAGCACAGACTGAAGCCCAGCAGAGCAGCAAGAGAGGAGGCTGATAGCAGCTTGTTCTGCAGAATATAAACTATTTCAGAATAGATAAACTTTTTCTCCAGACCAATTGCATAAGGTGAATTTATCTTATTATAATGTGAACTCCGAAGAGTCCACCCCTCCTAACTTGTCTGAAATCTCCAGAAAATTCTGTTTACAATTAATTTTCAGTTTCAAACTGTGTAGCAGGTGGCTGTTGTTTGTAAAGCCCTTGGTGTGTGGCAGGAGTTCATGGTTTTCTCTGGTCTAGAAGAAACATTTTTCCCCAATGCCTCATTCTTCAAACTACTGAAAATTTGTATTATGTTTTGTTTTTTTGTTTTTTTTTCCCCCAGGTTGTAAATGTAGCACATAACATTCTGCCAGACAACTTTAAACTCCATGCATCTTAAATATAGCTCAATCCAGTCACCTTTCTCAAATCATTTTCACTCTGTTGGGCTATCAAGCTTCTGCTTTCCTAAGTGATCTTGTATTTGTGCTGTCAGGACTCATAACAAGGACTCTGAGCAGATACTAAGAAGTTCTACTTCAAACCTAAGACTTTCTAGCATGAAACCGGTCCTGCTGTTGTACCCACAAACATGTATAGGTGCCACCTGTTTGTTTGCTAGCCTGAAGTATTCAAACTGTCAGGGAAGCCTTTCTGAAAAAAATTGCCCAGAAACAGCATTTTCTATAGAGTATGGGAATAGTGCTCTAGACTCCACAAAGCAGGCTTGGAAGGTGATTTCAAAGTTTACAGCAAAGCACAATCAAGGACAGCTGAAAGAGGTCTGTAAAAGCAAACACCTGCATTAAAACTTTTTCTAATTCTGCACCTGGTTAACCTATTAAGATCAATGGAGTTTAGCAAAAGAATTAGCCTACAGCATTATCAATAAAATAATGCTTCCTCTACGTGTATGTGAGAGTAACTGAAAGCATTAGTACATTTCTGAACTTATAAATGTGTATTCTACTTTTGACAGACAACAATTTGCATATAAAATATTTTATCCACTTTGATATTTTAGGCCTGATTCCTCTTTTGTCTGTTTTTATTTAATGACATCACTTGAATAAAACCATAGATTCAGTGACACTGAAAGATGTTGAGAATTTCTATTCAAGTTTCAGAAATGTTATGTCAGAACATACTTCAGCTTATTTCTTTAGGTATTTTCGAAGTGAAATTACTGAGGAAAAACTCAGTAAGAGTTTAATAAGAGTACTCTCTCATTCCTTGTTATTCCCCACAGCAGCAATGATTTTGTGATTGTAAATTATTACCAGTTTTCTTGGTTTATTGTCCATAGCCCTATTATCTTTACAGAAACTACAGATTTCATTAACTCAGCATATAAGACTTATCTCTTCTTTTTTTTTTTTTAAGCTGTCTCTGTGTAAATATTACTGTCCCTTGGGAAGAATAAATTGTTTGTATTGAATTTAGTGCACCCATAACTCCTTCAGCTTTGTATTGGAAAAAAATAAGAAGGAAAATTAATCTTTCAAGGCCTTTATTGCCTGGCCAGGCTGGACATGTGGCAGTGGGGATGCTCCTTACATAAGTCTGCTTTCAGTCTTGATGTAACATTCCAAAAGCCTCTAAGTGGGTATGCCAATTAATTTGCTTCAGTGCTTTTCACACAAAATATCAGAAACTGTTTTTAAGGGTCAGTCTGTGAGAGCAAGATAGTTCATTGGGTAGCACTTAGACTAGGCAGATAACTCACATGCATGTTGCACTCTTTGGATGCAAAGTCTGTAATGATTTTTTCAGTGCCTTTAGTGAGAAAAGGCTGAAAAGGAATGTGTGTTGCTTAGCCTGGAGAAGACAAGACAGAGGAAAGAATGGCAGCAGTTGTGCAAGGTGTGCAAGACTCTTGAGAAGGAAAATTAATAAATTCTGCTTAGTGATCGTTGTGGTAGGAAGATATATTAATGGGATTCTTGGGACTACTGTTACAGAAGTTTCACTTAGCTATCATGAAACTCCTTTTAATAGTAATGATCATTAACCACTGGAAATGTTGCCAGGAATGATTTAGGCACAGTTAGCTTCACTTAGGAACAAAAACAGACTGCATGACCTCTGATCTTCTACTATAAATTAATTTGGATTAGGCATCATGGCTCTTACCATATATCCAGGTTCAGATTGGATGTCTGTTTTGTCCATTCTCATCTTTGGCTCTACTTAACTATGGAAATGAAGATATATGTTTCTCAGTCTGTAATTCAGCATTTTTTCAAAACATCATGCCTATGTATAAATTACACCATCACCAAGGCTTCTTAGGTGGAGCCTGTCCTGGCTGCCACTGAATTGAAGAAATAGGAACAGAAGCACAGAAGGGCTGAGGCTCAAAATAATCTGGTGCAGTTCCCTCCAGCCAGCTCAAGCAGGCTACTCAGGACTATGTCCAGACGTCTTTTTAATATATGCAGAAATGTAGGCTCCACAAACAATCCGGGCAATCTGCAGCAGAGTTCAACTGCCCTCCCAGTAGAAAGATTTTTCCTGTCCTTCAGAAGGAACCTTTTGTGTTTCAGTTTATGCCCATTGTCTCTAGTCCTCTCACTGGGCACCTCTGAGATTAGTTTGTCTCCCTCTTCTTTACTCTTTATTGATAAGATCCCCTGGAGCCATCCATCTTGTCATTATGCTTAACAGTCACCGCCTCTCCTCCTGGGACAGATACTCCCATCCCCTCACACCTTTTTGCTGGACTTGGCTTGAGTATGTCCTACTTGCTTTTGCAATTAGAAGCCCAGCATTGGGCCCAGCACTGTAGGTATGTCCCCCCAGTGCTGGAAATAGTGGCAACAAGAAACATGGACCAGTTCCAGAGTTCAAAGAGTGACTGATTTGTATGAGTCTGCCACAAGTGTCCTGCTTACTGCATGACAGCAATCAATAAAATTTAGCTATGATGATATCATGCTTCTAAAGATAGCTTTCACCAGCTGAATATGTTATCATTCACTAGGCAGAAGGAGGGCAAAATAAACTTATGCTGTATGAGAAACTTATGCTGTTTTCTGAAAAAGTGTGGGGGTGTTAATTGTTATTTTAATAAATGGACTTCCTATTTATTCCTCAACTTTCCAGAGGCACTTTAAAAAAAAAAAAAATTAATCAAACCTTAACAGTCACCTGTTACTTGAAAGGAAATCTTTCTTCTCATCCAATATTGAATGAACCATGCCATTACCCACTAAACTGCAGCATCTCACCCAGGCATACTTATTTTATATCGCACATAATGCCTTGCTGCAAGAACAACTTCCTCTTACCCATCCCAGTAATGCATTAGATGTCCACTGAGATTTTTTTCTAGGAGTTTGCAAACCACTTAAAATGGAAATGACAAAATTATTTCCTAAATGGTGAGAGCTGCTGTAAAATAATACACAGCAGTTCCTGAAGAACTGGAAGATGATCCCAAAACTCAAGCAAGTCCTTTAGACAATTCCTTTTTTAAATTAGATGGGATGTTTAATTTTCTTGCAAAGATAAAACATTTTTCATGCTGTCAACCCAACATATGAGCTATAGAAATAATAGATATTCTATCATCCTATCTGGCTATGCCCCAAAACACATGGGTTTAAGAAGAAAGGTACTTGGAATTAAGCCACATGTTTGGTATGAATATCCTTTGAGTCCCAAAAAATATGGTTATGAAAGAAATCCAGAAATAACTAAAATACTATAGAGTATTTTAGAATTTCATTTATCCACTCTTAAAAATAATATGTTCTGAATTGCTCCTAATTCAAACAGTCCTTAACAGGAAAGCTTTATTATTTTGAGGAAAGAACATTTACCCATAAAACAAATAAAACACCTGCAGTAGGGGCCTGGCCAAGAAAGCAGACAGTAGATTCAGCTACTCTCTGAAGAACAATAGTGCATTTTAAATTATTTACCAGAACCCTCTTTCTCCATCCTTCCATTCTCCTGTGTCACCTTCCCTGTATGCCCTCTGTCTCAGCTCAGGCAGATGGAGAGATGCTAGCAGATAGGATTGAGAAGGGCCACAAGAAGCAGCACACAGGGGTGCTCAGGGCATGGAAGAGTGTTATCCTTGACCCAAAGCGTTCTAGACAGGCTTCTCTAAGGCAGCAACTTGACTACCATCATATCTCCAGAGATCACACAGATGCAGAAGGGTAACATGCTCCTTCATCTCTAAGGAGTTCCAAGCTGGAAAAGGGATCTTATTTGGAATAACCAAACTCTGCTGAATCATTCCTGGGAGATTCAGTTTCTTTCAAGTCCCTGTTCGTATTGATAGTTCCTCGCTGTGTATGCTTTTCTCTCACTAGTGCCACAGCTACCACATAGAGAGAATAGAGACTTTGGTAATTTAACACAAACAAATGTGGCAGTTGCATGACCACATCAAGAGGGCAGGTGACATTTATCTAGCCAAAAGATAGATATAGAGATAGAGACAGTGACAGAGACAAAGATAGATATAGAGATGGTAGAGGTAGAGGTAGAGACAGAGAGAGAGATAGATGTAATATACAATCTCTGCAGTCATATAGACCTTTGATAATTAAAGGAGAGGAATGTATACTTCTCAGATATGAGCTATGTAATGTGTTTCAGTCATCTACATTAAGATGAAGTTACTAATCTTTTAGAAGTGCCTCTTTTTCCTTAATTTACCATAGGAGTAGTCCAGGTAACTAAGATGTTGAAATTTTATCTAAAATTAATCCCATCAATTTTGTCTTGCTGGAGAGTTAACAAGTCTTTGTATACATGGTGCTACTCAAGTATATACTGATATCTTCCTTGTGACTGCAAACAAGAGAACTATTTACTGAAAAAGAACAGGAGGACATTCATTCTTTAGTATTCATTTGTCCATTATCAGTAATCACAATCCCTAGTCTGACAGGCATACACTTCTCTGAAACATCGTCTCTTACACAAATTTGCAACTTATTTCTGGGGGAAAAAAAACCAAAATTAACCCTGAGGGGAAACATGTAGTTTATGCCTCATTTATATCCAGTGACAGTCCTTCAAAAGATGAGGATGCACAAGCACAGTGCTTTAAGTGGATAACAGAGGTGACTTTGAACAGCACTGTTTACTCTGGGATGAAATGGGCAATGGCATTATTCAGATCAGTTCAAGTAAATGTCAGTATAGCCAGTCTATGCTGGAGTCTTTTTCCTTATACATCACAGGAAAACTATTTTAGGAAGATTTCTGGAAATTTTAGCATTTTATTATTGGAACCCATTTTGTCCTCTTTGAATTGTGGAGTCATCTGCTCTAGCTATCATCCATCAAATTATACAAGTTTCTGCAAAAGCCATAAAACTCACAGTGATATTTTTGTATTTCAGTGCCCAGTATTTCAGATTGTTCTAGGACAGAAGTAAATGGTTGGTACCAATGACATACTCTCTCTTCATATGGTTCAGTTTTCAGTTGCAGCTCTAAAAGGTCTGGCAAAAATTTAACAGCATTTTACATCTCTCACTCTAAACATCTCAGTCGAAGCCTATGGCATGTCACATGGCAAGCCTGCTTAATAAGGAGACTAGAAAAACAAACGGGAAGGGGGAAGAAAAGAAAAAAGAATTCTGGAGTTAGTTTTAAACTTTGTGTGTTTCTGAACACACTCAAAGGTCTGGGTGTTACAATGGACTGCAAGGAGGTAGAGCACAAGGCAGGTCTCTTCTGGTAGGATGGACCAAGGTACAGACACATCTCTGCTCAGACACATCCACAAACACCAAACAGAACAGCATGCCCACCTGATGCATTCACCTCTACAAGAAGAAACATTGCTCTTAAGGGCCCTTGTCTTGTTTCTTAAAGTATTCACCTTGCACATATCTCATGCTCAACAGCAAGGGAAATGGAGCTATTTCACAAGCAAAAGACAAGTTATGGATGTGAGACATGAGGTAAGGCTTACCATAAGGCTAACATCTTCATAGGAAGTGGTATGAAATTGCACTGCTTCTTGTGTATACACACAAAAGTCCACTACATATAGGTCTGACATGTGAAATAGAATGGATGTGGGTGAAATCCAGATGCTGCTGAAAAGATACCACCGCCACCAAACTTCAGAAAGCTATATGCTTGCCTAAGAGGTGGAAGTCACTTGGTAGCACTACCTTTCAATGTATTCTCTTCCCCACATCCTTATTTTCTAGTAATTGTATTCACCCTACACATTTCATTGCTAATAGCAAACCCATTAAGTACAAGAATTCTGGAAAGCACATTTGCTTTTGTTTAGTCTTTGTAAAAATGCCAACTTGCCAAACCAATCTGTTAAGGTGGACTTCAGGGCCCTCTAGTGGTTTGAGAGAGGGGACATCATGAAAGAGGAATGGAAAGTCTTTCAAAACCAGCAATATTTCCTACTGTCTTCAAACCAAAACACAGAGCATAAGCAAAGTTCTTCCGCCACTTCCATTAGAATCAAAAGTCTTCATGTTCTTGCTTTGGTCTTCTACTCAACTTTTCTTCCGTGAATTAGAACTAAACTGGGCATTGCATGTTGCCATCATTTTGTCAGAGTCAAAGGCCTGCTGTGCTCCTGACAGATCCTGAACAACTCCTGTTAAGGTGAAAGGCATTCCCTGACTTTCACAGATATGGCAAGTCTGTAAATTTTGCAGCCTCTCAAAGCTTGTACACTGAGAGTGGGACACAAAATTGGTTTCCATCTTATCGTGCATAAGTGCAGTGACTGTTTTTTTGCAGTGTACTCATTTACAGCGCAGTGCAGTACCTGGGAAACAGATCAGTGGGCACATTGGAGTTCTTACTGTCATGCATGAAGATGTCTCAGCATGTGAATGGAGCCAAAAGGCTGCACTACAGCCAGGGAAGCAGAATTTTTTATCAGCTCAGCCCTGGAGGGGTGCTGCCAGGACTGTCTCCTCAAATGTCACATAATCTGAGGGCTGTCCTGGGTTTTGCAAAAAAAGGCTGCAGCTGAATTAAAACCTCATGTTCAGTGGTAAAGTAAGAAGTTTCTCAAGTGTTTTCTCTTAAAAATTCTGTGCTGTTTTTAAAAAATAAATATAAGGAATCCAAGTTAGAGATACCTGGAATATATTTAAATACCTGAAACTGTTATAAATATAAGAGTAGGAAGAAGACAAAAATACTGAGGTATTCCCTGCAGAGGCAGTTTTAGTATGTTGAACCTTGCAGTAAATAACTTCTGCTGCATAATCATAAGATTTCTGTTAAAATCTTGACATTATAGGAAAGGCAGTATGGGGTTCTTTTTATCTAGCTTCTAGTCTCTGACTTTCTGTATAGTATTTTCTGTAGAAAAAAGTCTTTAGACCCCTATTTTTGTGTAAGACTTTGGACTTCTACAGAACTCTTAGAGCCACAGAGAAAAGCAGCTTCTAGGCAGGACTCACAATAAAATTACATTTGGAGGAAAATCAATTTACTGCTAATGTCTTACTTGTAAATATTCACTGTAGGTATTCTCAGGTCTTTGTTATCTAAGGAAATTTTCATGCCATATTATTGTCCAGTTTCAGAAGATACTTTAGACTACACACAGGCCAAGAGATAAAAGAACAGTGATGTTTGTACTGCAGCTTTATTCATGGGCTGTACCTGATCTGCTTTCAGCAAGTATGCCAGAACCTGATAGGCAGGTAGTTAAGAAGACCCCAAAAGTCCTATTCTGGTCACTGCAGAGGGGAAGGGTTGGGTGTAAACACAGAAATATGTTCAGCTGAGCAGTGCTTTGGCACTTCAGTAATCATAATAGACTCCTGAGACCCAAAGGTTTGGTAGGCATGACCCCATTTAAAGTAGATGCTCTCTCTCTCTCTCTCTCTCTCTCTCTCTCATGAAAGCCTGATTTCCTGACTTGGCAATGCTGTAGAGAGGATGCTGACTTTAGCATGCTGTGGATGACAGCAGAGACTACAACACAATAGCACATCTAGCAAAAATACCTCTGCCCTGGGAGCAGTCTAGCTGCATGAGAACAGTGTTTTATTGTGTTAAGTAGCCAAGAGGAGGCCAGTGTTGTGGTAGGACAAGAATACTTTCTCTGATAACACTTACCTACACTGAGAACAGCATTATGCTTGTCCTCATTCCAGATCAGCAGCTCAGGTCTCCCACTGGAATAAAACAACTGTTTCTTTAAACGTATCTGCTGGTCAAAGTCTAATTTCTTTTTTCATTTGTTTTGTTTTGTTGGGTTTTGTCTGTTTGTTTGTTTTATTTTGTTTGTTCATTTGTTTTGTTTGCTTGTCTTTGCTGATTTCACACCAGTTATCACTTTACATAGAAACTAAAGAATTAGGGCTCATCCAGACTTGAAAGTCAAAGAAGATTTGAGTGTGGGTTTGCACCACCAAAACAGCTATTCTGAGTAAGTTCCTGACAGACCCACAACTATTACAAAGTACAGACAGTAATCCTCAAATCTCTCTTGGCCATCAACTTGAAACAAAGCTAAACTGATTCAGCCTACTTCTTGTGGGTGTGAGGAGAAGGAGACTCCAAGTGTCCCAGCCTTGTTTCCTGAATGAAACATGGCTGAGAAAAAAGGGCAGTGGCCAGGCCACTGAAAATGTCTAAATACCAACTGGAGGTCTTGGGGCTGCAGATTTCTCAATGCTCTTCAGCACCAATGGTCACAGCTCTTCTCCACTTTGCTGCATATTCCACTCATCTTATGAGAAAAACTTGAACAAAGCAGAAGATATAACCTTACATATCTTATATTTGGCCTGGAATCTGAATGTACTTTTCCTCCCAAATGCTGTCATAACTTACAGTTCATCTGTAGTTCCATTTTGGCTTGTACTCTGGTAAGATATTTTTTCTAAATGTCCAAGAGGGAATAAAAGGTACCACAAAGAGCTCAAAAGGAGCAAATTAGTGGAGAGCAGATTAAATGTGCAACATTTTCCTTTTGTCTGACAGTCACAGGGGAAGAACTGAATCTGTGGGACATTGGAAAACATTACACTAATTGATATTTCCACCTGCCTGTGGCATTTTCTTTCAATGTCATCCATTAAATCACAATGTTCCTGATCAGTGTATGTAGAAATCTATTTTTACTGTCACAGAGCTTCATGTATTTCATCTGTAGTATGCTGCAAGTGATGTTACTTCATCTGCTTACAATCATATTCACTGTTTGTTTCATATCTTTTTCTAAGTCTTTCGTTTTGAAAAAAAAGATGTGTTGCAGTTTGAGGGGTCCCAGGGTTCCCTAAGAAAACTACAGGGACCAAGACCCATCCTAGAGGACAGATCTGGGTGTCCCAGGATGTTGTAATATTGTTATTCCATTCCGTTTTCCAGTATCACAGCTTATTAAGGCAGTGTCTGGTTGATTTCTTTCTCTTTCCCTCCCTGGCTCTTCTCCTTCACTTCTTTCCTCCAGGAAGAGCATGTGTTCCTTCTTATCTCATGGTTTGTGTGGGGCATATGGCTACCATCTGTGTGGTGGTTTTGCCCCAGCTGGGAGGCCAAATGCCCACCAGAGCCACTCTATCACTCCCCCTCTTAAAAGGGCAGGGGAGAAGGGAAAAAAATATAACAAAGGCTGCTTATAGAATAGAAGCAATTTTAATAATTATAATAAAGCAAAGGGTAACAGACCACGCGGAAGCAAGAGCAGAGAGAGATATTAATCTCTACTTCCCATCAGATGGACGATGTTCTGGTCTTGGAAGCAGGGCTCTCTACGCTTGATGGTTACTGCTGGAGGACCAACGCCATAGACGAATCTTCCCCAAACTTCCTCCTGTTACCTCCTTCTTATATCTGAGCTGACATCATATGGTATGGAATATCCCTTTGGCCAGTCTGGATCCTCCTAGCATCTTGGGGCGGGGAGATGTTGGGAAAAAAAAAACAAAACCCCCAGCCTGGGTGCTCAGCCCAGCAGTAGTCACAACACTGCTGCTTTATCAATGCTTAGCTGCAGCACCACAAAACACAGCATTAGAGGAGAATTAATCCCAGCTCAACCCAGTTCTAACCTACTACAAGCTGGCAGGCAATTTTGAGCTCTGTTATGTGGCCTACCGAGGCCTTGTAGGCCCAAGAGGAGGGGGTTGGGGGGGGATGAGTAGTTATGGCCTGCTCTCAGGTCTGCCATGGGTGGAACGGGTGGAGGATTCTAGATGGCTTTTAGTCCAATAGACTTGGCTTAGCTGGAGGATGTATTCATTTTACCTGATTGCTTTTTGCATATATGCACTAGTAAACAGAACATGTCTTTAAACTTCCAATCGGTGTGAAGTATTTTCACTCTTCAAAAGGAGTAAGAGCCAGTCCTGTCATCCAGTCCTAGGTTGCTCATGGCCTCAAACTATGCCAGATGCTGTTCTCATTGTCCTAACTGGAGACCTACAAATGCCATGGCTTTATTTTGCACTTCTCAAAGGCAGCTGTGGCATTTAAAACTAAAACTATTCAAGTGTTAAATCAAAACAAAGAGAAAACTTGGTAAGTAGGAGAAACGCTTACAAGATAATTGGTATATTTTTTAACAATGTTTACTCCCTGTTTGGATTTCTGGTTCAGAACCCATTGATGTAAATGGAAATTGTCCCTTTTACTTTTCGTTTCTTCTCTTACCCAAAATATCTAGCAATATCTGTTATCAGAGAGAACATATCTGGTGTTCTTAAAGATTTTTTTTGTTTTTTTCTATAAGTGAAATAAATTGTATTTTGCTAAGCTGCCTACACAGCTTCTTCAGATGCGGTTTCCTAGTAGTTACCAGTCCTCAACACACCTCCAACTCTGCTGGAAATCTTAGTTCAAAGTGTAATTGCAACGGAAATACAAAATTGTTGAGTGAATAAAATGGAAAATAATTAAAAAATATCTTTACCTGCCACATTGGACTAGTATAGGTTGAAAAAGGTGAACTAGACTTTCCTGCTTGGTTTTATTTATAATACAAAGAGATGGGGAACTCCAGCAGAATGCTGCAATTTGCAATGGACAAGGGGGAAAAAACCCAATTTATTTATGCATTATTTAGTGCTAGAATTCTTTCTCGAAGGACCATATGTGCATTAGCAGACTTGGGCAGGGAGCAGGGAAAGGATTAGGTAATGGTTCTGGTAATGAAAACTGTCAAAGATATTTGTGAAAGGTTGATAATACAGAGATAGAAGGGCTTATGTCTCAGGGCATAAAGTAACTGCTAATTTGTGTGGGAAGAACATAACGGGAACCCACCGCATGAGCCAGCCCCAGAGCCAAAGTTCTGGTAGAGAAGATCACACTAGGTTCTTCTAATAGGAAATTATGACCCCTATACCTTGAGGGACTGAGGTCCTCATACAAGTGCAAGGTAATCCTGAGTGTGTATCCTGACATTGTCTCTCTAAAATGAGATGGGAAACTGAAACACAAAGACAGAGTGGCTTGTCTAAACTACCAAATACCTTCTGTGGTGTTGAAAGCCTGTCTTACTGCTCAGATCCTCAGAACTTAGCCTTCTGCACTGTGTGTTTCCACTGCACTGAGCAGAGGCAGTAGCTGCAGCCAATCTGAATGTCTATATACTCCAGGAGGCCTTACAACTTCCCTAGTCATCTAGACTGGGGACCTTTGTATCACTTCTTCATCCATACATCCATGTTTCCTTTCTGTACCACAAATTAAGTCCAGCAAACACATCTGACCCAGAAAGTGGGAAGCCCAGTCACATCCCCTAAGAAAAAGGTCCATATCGCTTGCCATGCAGAGTCAGTTGCACACGCAAAATAGAGCTGACACACTGGATTTACAATATGAGTTTGGAATACAGGGGATTACAACCTTCCGACTTCCTTAAAGCAGTCCTGGAAAAGGAATTTGGCCTGAGCTTCTCAACTGCTACATTCATATCTCTGTTGTTAAAGCACTTGTTTCCTGCTTGTCATGGAAGGCCGAAACAGGCCAAATTAGGCCTAAACATGTCCGGACTTACCCAGACATTTTTCCCTGTTCCTCCTCTCTCGTACTGTTGAGGGAAGCAAGGGTGGGAAACGAAAACAAACACCTTGGTGCCTTCCAGTTTCCTTCCAAACTTGTAAACAGTGTACCCACACATGTTTATACACTTGTTTGTGTTCTGCCCCAAAAAGGTAAAAGCAAGCCCTGACTTTACCTAATATGGTCAAGTTTGGTAAACTGCCATTCTGATTGGCTGATCTGTGGCCAAAGAGCCATTAGTCTTGGGCTACATTGATAAAAGAGATGAGTAGGTAAATACAACATGCTCTGCCTTATTGTGCTTCTGCCATTGCTTCTGCCTTAATGAGCTTCTGCTTCATTGCTCTCCACTGTTGCATCCTGCCATGCTCTGCAATATTTTGCCTGATGCATAATAACAAGCACTGATACTTTGGGATTATCTACCTGGAAACCTGCCTCTTCTCAAGTTTGCAAGGGAAGGCATTGAGTGCCTTCATGCAATAGGCTCACTTAGCCAGCACGACATCATGTCCGTCTGCACATCTGCAAGATGTCCTACCTGCACCTGTGCAAACCTCTGTGCCACGACTGCACAACTGCAAGTCTTCTCCCAAGACTGGGAGCCCTGGAAGAGACACAGATTGTCCAAAGAGGATCCAGGATCTTCTGCCTCTTTCCCAGCACCCTGTTAGAGCCTGGGAAGATCAGCAAGACACCGACAGACCTCCCTTCAAGTGTTTGGGATACTGTCTGGAAACTGTAGTTAGGCCTAGGAATCTGGAGATAACTTTTGTGAATAAATACTCAAAAGCCTCTTTGCAAAACTCTGTAAAACTGTGTAATTGAATCCAAGTCTGCCATAAGCAGAAAGGAGCTTCTCGAGTCCCTCTAGTGGGCAAGCAGTACAACTGACTGCAAGAACCTCCTTCCAGCTCTAATGGTTTAATGTTTGTTGTATTTTTCTAGATATTTCTTAAGTATTCTAGATCCTTTGCTTTCCTATGTGTAATGTTTTCATGACCATTGCAAAGAACCTATTATTTAAAAATGTGGTCATTAACAAGAGTGCTGAATATCAAAATTAATAAACTATATTAATTTTTGAGAAAAATCCTATCTTGCACACTAATACCTGCCATTACACTGCTGTTTCTGGTTGTTTTCAGCACAGCAATATATTCACCAACATGAGCACAAGGTAATGCAAACACAACTCCCTTTGGCCATCTGTCAATCGCTCTAAGACTTGTCCATCAAACCATCATGTTATGGTTTAAGGCTTAGCTTAGTTTTTGGGTCTAGCTGTAAACAAGGAATAGGAACTCTCCAGAGATATTCTAATTTGTAAATAATTGTAAATACTTGTACATGTATTTTTTTACATATGCATTGTATTATGTGCTTGTAAATTTTAGCTTGCTGTAAAATATAGCTTCCTTTACTTCTAAGCGGTTTGAGCTGGTCTGGTGAATTTATTCAAGGAGCAATCTCACCCCACCACACCTCATAAATAAGTCATGAGCATGGTAAGGTGAAAAGAAAACAATGTGGTCTGTATTTTTAAAATACTTACCAATATACCTCGCTCAGTGGTGTTTCTTTCTCTTTCTTCTCATTTCTCAATCTAACTGTGTTTTCCTGACAGTTATCTAGGAACTATATGACTCATAATTCAAGAATAGAAGCTTTTGAAGATTTAAGAGAAATAGAAAATGTCTCACTGTAGACACATGGATTTTAAGTCATTTCCTCAAAGTCACAAAAAGAATTCACAAGACCCACACAATGAACACACCGGTGTAATTTAAAATTTTGGAACAAACCTCAACTTTTATGCTTTGTGCCAGAAAAGTAGACTGGAGCAGAGAGATTACAAGCTTCAAAGTGTTACTAAAAATGTGTGTACAGATGGGAGGGCATTAGAATCCATGTTGCTTCTTTCAGAACAGATGGAGACTATGCTGCATTACAACTAATATTTTGGGAAAATGCTAAGCTGTGCAACTTCCAAATTAAAGTGTAAGTACAACAAAGCAGGCAGTAGTTTTTTGTGTGAGTAATCAGATGTTTTTAGAGGCAATATGTTTTTAAAAGAGATAGAGAGGATAAATAAAAATATGCAACTGAACTACATAAATAGTTCTGTTGCTTTCTCACAGGTGCTTAAGCTTTAGAAAAACAAGGATCTTAATCACCAACTCACTGCTTGTAATTAATAAAACAGTCTAATCTTTCAAAACCACTGTTCCTTGACTCAGAGCTTTCCTATTAGCATTACAGGGCGATTTTAGGGCACTCAGCCTGTTATGTTTATGTCCAGATGGAAAAAGATTGCAAATCATTATTTGGCCAAATGTCAGGAAAAACTTTCTGGTAATGAACTCTTTGTTGCCTATAAAATTTTTCCTCTTTGGAATAAGTGGAAACAGCATCTCTTGGGACTAATTTGTTATCAGGCTAAGAAATAAATGATGTAATATGTTGCTGCTCCCTCTAATTTGTTTGATTTTGCAGTTGCAAATTCAAATGGAGCTTGAGAGCAGAGTGCTATAGAAGTATTTGAACTCTAAAGATTTTATAGTGAGCTCAGAAAGAAACCAAACTATAGAAGAATGAAGAGCACCGATTTGTTTTGCCTTAAATCAATGTAAAAGCCTCTTTGATAAAAGGCCAAAAATTAATCTGGACAAGTTCTGGTGTTTGTCACTCAGGGGTAAAAGGGTTTTATGGTGCAATTGTAGATCAGGTTGCTTGTCTACATGTCTTCTTGAGAAGAGTAATTCAGCTTTCAAAACTACCTAAAGCAGCTGAATATAAAGAGAAAATCTGACGAAATTAGCGGAGTATTTCCAAGACTCCTCTTGAAAAATGTTTCTGTTTTCTTCTACCTTCAGCCAGATGACTCTGACCACCTGTGTGATTACATCTTTTTTTTTTTTTTTTCTCCTGAAAATAAAAGTATTTAGCTCTGAGACACTAAAAAGTTCGGAGACATAGCTCAAAGACATACCAGATCATATGAGCACTTTGCTTCCTGTCATCCTGCTTTTTCCCCTCTGGAACAGAGACAGAACTGTAGTCAATATTTTTGCTGTGATTCCAGTTTTGGTATGGCAATATAAGAAGCTGGTAGGAAATGTGCTCCGTGAAATTTGCTAATGCAAACAGCTCAGAAAGATCCATTAAACTGATGCACTCCTGCTTCAAGATGAGAAAGAAAGTAAGACAATGACAGGCACAGTTCAGGACAGACATTATGAATTTGACAGTTCATTGACCACTTTTTACTGAGATATGATAATTAATGATAACTAATTTATAAAGAAAATTCTTCTCTCCTTAACCGTTTTGGTGAGCTTATCCTAGCTTCACACCGAATACATTTCCAGTCTTGAAGTTTTGTACCATACAGATTAGAATGTTGTACAATTTTCCACCTCATAGTTTGTTCAATGTTTGTCTGTGTCTTGATAAACTGAAAAGAGTGGTAGGACTGGTTGCTGTCATAGTTAGCATGAGCTTCATTTTCTCGCTGTGGGTACTGCAGGACTGCCTTACCAAATCATCCAACAGATATTTAGTACCACAAAGGTGGCTGGCTTTAGCTCTATTTGTGTGTGTTATGTGCAAATAATAGGTAGAGTAGTTCCGGTTTCCTGGCTTTTCTTCACCAAACCATAGCTTTTAATACAATTTCTGGGGACACTAAGATCTTACTCATCCAGATGAATGCTTATACCTTGGAAGTATAAAGCAACCTGTTCTTTCATATTTTGCAGTTTCAGTGCCTGAAACAACTTCATTACCCAGGATTAGATAAAGCTTCACTCATTAATCACATACTTTGAAAAATACATGCAACGATTACTGTGCAGCACAGTAGATTTTTCATAATCAAATGAAGAATTCTTGTGGGAAAATGGAAGAACATAATGCAAAAAAGAAATATTAAAGGAAGCATCTTAAGAGCAACTAATCAATATAGCAAATAAAAGCTAATAGGCACATGATACTTTAAACATCGAAAATCCTCCATTTTGCAAATACTTTTTATTTAAAACAAATGTGACTTGGTTATGTAATACATTGCCATGACTGGCAATTGTTGGTTTGGTGTTTTTTTTTTTAAGTATGCCTGAAAATAGTGAGTATACTTAATTGATAGCTTTTTCTGTGTGACTGATTTTTATTAATATTTGTCAATATTGATAGGTCAGCTTAGTTCAACACAGGAAATCTCTTTTAACTTTAGTAAACTTCAACCTATAAAATACTCTAATAATGTACAAAAATAAATTGTATTGCTGAATGGAAATTTTAAAAAAATTATTATTACTCTAATTTGCATGCAATTGTATTTTCTCAGGTAGAATGTAACTCAATTAAAATTTACAACAGCCAGACTTTCACTTGTTATCTCTCCGTTTCCATCCTCTGTGTCTCTCTTGTGATTCATAACTCTCAGAGGCATTTTACAAGCAGTATTATTAATAGTTCTGTGAAAAATTAAACACAATTATTTGAATTTCAAAGACAACCTTTGTCATACTATCCACTGGCTTGAAACTACAATAAATCAAAGTTAACAGTCAAGCCAGACCTGGAAGAGGGCCTATTCACATGTTTTATGTATTTGACAGAGTGGGACCCTGTCCTATTTTTAAAATCTGTATGCTGCTACTTATAAACCCAGGTAAATACCTTATCAAATGGAACTTTCAGAGCAAAGCTAGGACAGATTTCCATATCCCTAATCCAAGGCTGAGAGATACCAGCCTGCACAGCTCCAAAGGAAACAAGATGGAGAACTCCATTGATCCATTCTAGTTTTAATAAGGAGCTTTATTTCGTCCTTGGATATCACTGCGTACACATTTCTACATATTTACTATATATGGAAGCTCTCATTTTTTGGGAGAGATATCTATATGACATAGAGCATCTGCAGCTGCTATTATTTGTCACTTTCAACAGCTCTTCTAGCCATGTTTTGCCATGATCTTGCCAAAGGGACCCACCCTAAATTTTAACACAGTTTACTGTCTTATTAGCAATCCCTTTTGTAATTTAAGATATTCCTAGTAGTGCTATGTCAAGGCCAGAAGCACACATTATTTTCTGTCCATAACCTTGTTCTTCTATTCCTTCCAGGAAGAAACCACATCTGTGTTGCAATATTTTTTTTTTCTTTAATATAGGATTTTGTGCAATGTACTTATCCTGGCTTTTTTCCTTGCANGCAAAAACCCCCCAGTAAAAAAAAAAAAAAAAAAAAATCATTTGGACTGAAAAATACAAAAGAGGAGTGTATCAGAGCTACACTTCTACTAATGCAAGCTCTACATGCCAGTGCCCTCACCTCTGCACTCCGCAACTATGTGTTCTACAGTATACATCAGCCAAAGTTGTATCTACTTTTCCTATGTTGTTATCAAAGGCATTTAAGCTGTCAGCAATATTTCTGAAAGGTTGTTGTCCTTCAGGACAGTTCAGGCTTTTCAGAAGTGATCTTCAGCAAGGATCCACCAAATGCCATTCTTGTCTTTCTCACCAGCATTTATTTGCCCTTTTTAAAAGCACACTAAAACTAGCAGGCAATGAGCTTCACATAAAAACCTGCAGAGTTAATGATGTGGCCATATGAACTGAGTTTGCCACAAAACTGAATTTTTCCCCATTGTGTTACACTGTCTCATTCCCAGAATGGCTCTTCCATCTTCTCTCTTTCCTATTCACCTCCTTAGCAAGTGCAAGACAGAGTATTTTCATATAGCAGATTACAGGTATTTAGCATCTTTCTATATTTACAGTCTCAGTTCTACTGTTTTTGAAGCCACTGTCCTGTTCCAGCCACTGCTGCAGTGACATGAGAAAATTACATTCTACAGCGGATGGAAAATGTTGTTTGCCCTTTTGGGTACAAAGAGATAAAACAAATTTTTCTCCACAGTTTTTATTTCCCTATGGAGTTTCACATCTGAGACTTTTCTCAAAGTCAAATTTTCCCAAAGCCAGGATTTTTTTTCTTCTTTCTGGTTATTTATCCCTTCTTTATTTAAATCAGAAATGACTGACTGATCCTAATTTCTTGAAGTCCTCAGTGGTTTATGTGGCTTAGCAGGCTGCCAGAACAGCTACTGAAACTCCAGAGATTTTAAATTAACCGATGACAAAGGCTTCAGGCAGTGACTGGCTGGCTCCACTGGGACTGTGGGCTCTGTGTAACAGTAGTTTGTCTGTTCCCGACAACCAGTAAATAGTACCTAAGTGATTGCTATCTGTAGCAATAGTCTATGTACCTGCTTTATTTAAAGGAATAAAAGGCACATGAGTTACTATAGAACAGAAATATATTCTTAGCTATACATTATGTAAAGTGTTATCCATCCTGAAATACTGTTTCACCACTTTTCAAATCCTATGCTGGTTATGGTCCTTGGACATTTAAACGTCCTTTAGACTGTTCAGTTAAGTCCTTGACTGAGATGTTGTTCCTGTCCTACAGCATCTCAACAAGGACACGATCATCTGTTCCTCAGCAGCACCACAGGACTTTGCAGGAAAGTTATATTTACCCTTTGCAATGTTACCTTCAGCAGTTTATAGATTAGTGCTTTATGGGGTGACTGTCTTGATCCTGGCAGCCCACATATGCTGCCCAGAGAGGTTTATGAAATCATGAGAACCAGAAAGTTTCGTGGAACAGACTGAACAAACATCTCCCATGAGCTCTTGTAGTTTCATTGAACCTCCATTGACATGCCTGCTCATTCAAGGTTCATTGTCATGCAGGCAATGCCTTCTGAAGTGCCATTCAGGTTCCACTTTTTGATATTTCATAATACTTGTATAAAAATAGATAGGTTTATTCTCACAAAAGACTAGGGTAACACCGAATACAAGAAGGTGAGTAGCAGCAGAATATACACAGCAGTTCTGTGGAGTCCCAAAGCTGTTCACACCCTCTGACAGCCCCTGCTGCTGGCCAACCAAGCACAAAGTCTAGAAATTAATGATTGTTGAGCAAAGGGTAATGAAGTACGTTCTGCTAATGGATTACTAAAATCAACTAACAGAAAAATTAGCTTGTGTTTGTGTTCTGAAGGCATCTTTCCAATGAAATTATAAAATGTGATGGTAACTTACTTTCTCTTTTGGCATGCCACTAGATGGCAAACTAGCAATGTGATACTCATCAGACTTCCATCGCAGAGATCTCTGATTAGGCATGGTGTAACAAACACAGGCTATCTGCAGGCAAGGAAACAGGGGCTTGGCGTGCAGGCTGAGACAGACTGAAGAATACTTCAACTTTCATGTTTCCAAATGACTTGGGATGTTTTTAAGGCTGGACAATGCAGATCTTGTTGGAATCACAAAAGATTTATAGGGCAAATGTTTCACACGGCCTTTGCTTTCCGTTTTGACTGCCCACAACCACACGCTGACATCTCCCTTGCCTGGGGCTGAGCAGAGCTGGTTGTCAGACAACACTCTGATGGCTTCGTCTGGAAATAAGAGGGGGAGTTCTAACAAGACTACCACAAGACTCTTGAAAAGGGACTGTAGCACCAGACCGGGACATGTGGATGTGCTTCAGGAAGTACAGGCAGGCAGGATCTTTACAGTTTATGCATTTTGAAGGGCTCTTATCATCAATCTATGCACCAAGATCTTCCAGGAGCTAGCGCAGCACTCAGTCAGAATAAACTTTCATCCTTCAGATAATATTATGAATGTATAAATTTCAAATTTAACAGCCCAGATAGCAGTGAAATTGTGAGAGAAAAGCCATTGTTTAACATTTAATCTCATCACCGAACACCAGTGACCAGTTGCAATCAAAGCTACTGGAGAGTCATAACCTTTTAATCCATGCAAAGATTATTTGCAATAAATCCAGAAAGATGTCTTCTCTCTCCCTCTGGCCGGGGCCATGGCATGGCACATGCCTTTGGGAGCAGGGGCAAGTATGGGGACAAGCATGGCAGGTTTTGCAGGCTGTTGCCATTGAAGATGCTGCTTCTCCCTGCAAAGGCCTGCAGGGGCACAACAATTTTTTAGAGAGAGGAGCAAGACACCAAAAATTCTCCCAATAACTTCCTGTCATTTTCCCCATTGATAAAATGAAGTCATCTAATGGTGTAATTGCTAGCAGATGGCTTTCCAGCTCAGAAAATCTCTAAATTATAGAATAAACCCTGGAAATTAAGAATGCTCTATGACTGTAACTGAAATACATAGAAAATTGGGAAGAGAGAAGGTACTCACTCATGCCAAAATGCAACCCCATAGTCACTCAAGGAACAAACAGAAGTGAATGCTAGGAGAAAAGCATGACTCATTCATAAATATTGTCTCCCTTGCTTTTGGTTTGCATCAGGAGGAGAAGATGACAATGGAAGAAGGTATTTCCTTGGGCACAAGTGAGGACCTGAAGACTATGAATGGAGGGGCTTTGCTTTCCTGTTCACCAAACCCCAGAAAGCAATACTCTTGTCACATGCCCCAAAAGCCATAGCTATGAACAAATCCTTCATGTCAGTTCATAGGCTCAACAGTTAATCCCCAGTTCTTACTCTAGTTGTGTGTTCCCACAGGAGCTCTTGTGCCCACACATCCAAGCATCTTTCTGGGCTTCTATACAATGCTAATTTTAAGGACTACTTTCCATTATTTCAGCTGTCATCAGACATGTTGAATCAAGACCTCCTTCTGCAGAACAAGGTTTCAGCAGGCTTCTTGTTCACTTTGGAGAAAAGATGCCTACCCTAGCACTTGTAAACTGCCCTGTGGCCCTTTTCATATCAGTAAAACATTAAAATATTGCATTATTGTTAAGTTATATTATTATTATTATTATTAGTCTTTGAAGTGTTTATTTCTATTTTCATTCACAACTGGAGAATTAAGGCAAAAGCAATAGATATGTACATGTTTTTGAGCATGCACTGTTTTTTTTAATGGATTGCAGTGTTTGGACTGTAATAAAACTACTTAAAAGTAAGACACAGCATTTTATTGTGATACATTTTTTATGTTTAGCCTGTATGTATCAAAATTATTTGAGACTAAGATTTACACCACAGAATATGTGAGAGTGGTGCAGGTACATAAGAAGTTGGTCTACTTCCCATTAGCAGAAGCAGTTGTTGCTTGCAGCAATCTTTGCTCTCTCCATTTTGCACCTGTTCTCAGCCCTCCAGTTCACTCCTCTTTCTTTCTTTTCAGTTACAGAAGCATGTTAGGCCCTGACAAGTTCCCATTCCTCACTTTCGAGGAAGTAAAATCCTTATTTCATGTATTTTTCAGAGGGCACTCTGGTGGACTTCAGTTGTCACACAGACACAAGTAGCGGACACTGAAAGCCATGTGATTGTAACAGCTTTAAAAAACAGGACAGAGTGCAATTACAATTTGTTTTTAATGGTAATTACAGTAACCTTTAATTGAATGTTACTCAACCCATCCCAATGTTATTTTTATGGTCCCCTAACAATGTTTGCATCTGTAGGACTGTGAACCTGTCCTGGTCTGTGGAAAATTCCACATCCACATGTGAAAACTAACAGTGCTTTGCTTTGGTGTAGTGCCACCCTGCGCTGGTAAGGGTTGGCAAACAATGGCCTCTCTAGCTGGAGGAAATCCAGCCCCTCTAGTAGCATTTTCAGTCATTCTTTCCTTGTGCAATGAATAAAGAATGAAAAATGCAGCTATTCACAGAGACGGTTTTGTCAGATAGTAATGACTCAAGTACTAATGTAATGCATTTTGTCACACGATATGTTCTGTATATAGTTATTTTCCATGGCATTTGTTTGTCCTCTTGTTTTCCACTCATGGAACTATATATAGTGGTCAAAAGAGCTTGAAACACATACAGAGAAAACAGGGACCATAACTATAGCAGAAAACAGTTACACTGGGAAAAAACACCAACATTCCTCATAAAAATCCAGATGTTAACTGAAGAAATACACAAAAGCTCACAAGATGTGGTCTCACACCATTGATACTTTCTTTGCACTTTTAACCCATTAAAGTTCATTCTATATAACTGTATTCTATGATGCAGCAAAAGTAACACTGTAACAGCTTTAGTTTAAGTACTAGTAAAAAAATAATGAGTTCAGTTACAAGTCTGACCTTAGACTTTGGAACAAACCAAGTGGACAAGGCATGAGAAAAGTTATTTTTATTTAAAATAAAATTATAATAAATATTTTTTTAACAGTTTTTTCCTAGTTTACCTTCAGAATTCTAAAAATCATGACCCTGATGCAGATCTCTGAGTAAGACAAGGAAATATCAACTGAAATAATCCTGTAGTCTGCTAAGAATGGAGGTAACCCTTGGTGACTCAGTTCACCAAGCCTTGGGGATACTCTCTGGTTTATCTTGGCTTCAGTTCCCTACAAGTTAAATGGGCATATGTCTTCCTTTCTCCTAGCCTACTTTTGTGTTCAGACCAAAGTGTTCTTGGGCCAACAAGTTAGTCTGCTGTAGACTTCTGGATTGGGCTTTTGGCAGGATTTCCAGGTGTCACCCTTCTGACAGCTATATCAAAGTGAAAAAGGAGATTCTTCATAGTGTTCATACCAATACCATTCTGTTGCTTTTCTCTCTTTCTTTTACAAATACATCTGTGAAGTCTTCCACTCTAGGTGCATGACACAGCTACGGAGGCCAGTTAAGGCACCCAGACCTGACTACACAGCTTCAAATGCTACCAGGGGAGGGAGGATGCACTGTTGCCTATGAAATTGGGGGTTCCTCTGAAAACTAAAATAGACAGACTGTGCAGAGTGATGCATTTAATCTCTTACCTGCTTTATTTCCCAGCATGGCCAAAGAACTTTTGTCACAGTCACTTCGTTCATGAACAGAAATGCCACTTTCAATGCACAGATTTCACTAGTGATTCCTTCTCTACTCATTTTAGTTTCTTTGTTGATTCACTCTTTGACACAACATCAACTCTTTCTTGAACTCAACAGACACTAATTATATTTCTCTCTTTCAGGATTATTGTCCATTGATGTTTTATCCTGTAATGTTGTGGGTTAAGAGCCTAGCATACTGTGGGACAGGAAGGAAATCTGATTTAGCATAGACTAGACTAGACTAGAATAGATTGGTTTAGGTTGGAAGGGACCTCAAAGATCATCTAGTCCCACCCCCCTGCCACAGGCAGGGACACCTCCCACTAGAACAGGTTGCTCAAGGCCTCATTCAACCTGGTCTTGAACACCTCCAGGGAGGGCTCATCTACAACCTCTCTGGGCAACCTCTTCTAGTATTTCACCACCCTCACTCTAAAGAACTTCTTCCTAACATCTAGTTTAAATCTCCCCTCTGCCAGTTTAAACACATTACTCCTTGTCCTGTCATTACAAGACCTTGTAATAGTCCCTCCCCAGCCCTCCCTGTTTGCACTGAATGAAGATCTGTGAAGCTGGCCTGCCAAAGAGCAGAAGGAGGTATGGCTAAAACTGATGAAGCAAGGCTCAAATAACATAAACATCCAGCTTCAAAACAGACTTTGAGGGCTCATCTAACTGTAATTTTAATATTAAAGTTGACACATCCTCAGTATGCTAATGAGCAAAACTGAGTGCATGCCAAACAGATATGACTATGTTAATCAATTCTCCTCCCAAATTACACTAAATATTGCCTAGAAGGCAGGGATGGCCAGGACTACACTATAAAACCCACAAAAGGAACATGTCTCAGTGTGTGCAAGGACACTGCACCAGCAGCAGCAACTGGAAGGAAGAAATGAGGACAGTCAGTGAGCTGTGCTCCTTTTCTTTCATGCAAGACAGGGACACCTTTCTTGGTGAGAACTGGACCTTCAATATGAGGTTTCACTTTTGCCACATTTATGTTTTATATTAAAGCTATTGCAAAGGAGACCTTATAGCAGCCTTCCAGTACTTGAAAGGGGCCTACAAGAAAGCAATAGAGTGAGAGGGAGTGGATTGAAGTTTGAAGAGCACAGATTTAGACTGGAGATTAGGAAGAAATTCTTTATAGTGAGGGTGGTGAGACACTGGAACAGGTTGCCCAGGAAGGTCATGGATGTCCCCTCTCTGGAGGTGTTCAAGACCAAGTTGGATGAGGACTTGAGCTACCTGCTCTAGTGCAAGGTATCCTTGTCCATTGTGGGAGAGTTGGAACTAGATGATCTTCAAGGTGGAGGGCTCTGGGGATTTCCCATGCTGTGCTACACCTGGGACATATGATGAAAGCTTCCATTGGGAGCACTTCTATCCTACATTTCTGAATTTTTTTTTTTTCTCCACCAGATTGGTAATGTACAAGGGTGTTCTCAGAGGATTATTTAGGTCCAGAGGAAACTGCTTCCAGAGCCAACGGAAGGAGATAGACTTCTACAGGCCAATTAAAAATATCTTGATTACAGCCCCTTCTGGGGATTTAAACTGGTCTTGCCCAAACCACAGAGGGTGCATTCTTCATCATTTCTCACCTCTATGGAAAGAGGTACTTGAAACAGGAGTAGTATTTGTTTTATCAGCATGCAAAGCCCTGAACTCATCTGTTGTCTTGGACATAAGAATAGCAGAGTCATCAATGGATGTCAGCAGAATCGGTATGAGAAGTAACTTCTCTCCTAAATCTACTGCTAAAGAAAAGGTATTTTCTGTGGTGAACCACAGGAGGCTGCTTGCACTTCCAGAAGACCTAACTCATTTGGAAAGGGGTTTGGTGAACATTATGTATTTCTTGCCATTGTACCTAAGCAGATTTTTTTTTAAGTTAAAAAGAGTCCAAATCAGATAACAATTAGATACAATGGCTAAATAAAGTACCCTCATTTTTTCATAAGTGCTTTATTAGAAGAACAAACTGGAAGCCAAAGCATTTAGATTAAAATCTGGAAACTTCCAAATTGGTCTGTGATGTGTACGAGCTTCTGCAGGATATATGGCTGCCTCAAATTATCTGTTCAATGTTCTTACAGAATTTGGTAGAACTCTTTATTTCCTATCTTACATAAAAATGGCAAATTTTCACCCAAGTTTACTTCACAGAAAGCCTTCAAAAGACCATGTTTACTGAATTTCTGTAAAATGCTTTAGGATACATGTTGTTTCATCAGCATTCATTGCAAGGCAAAAGACATGGTGTTGTGGTATCCTTTCTTTTCCATCTCAACAAAAACATGTAAAGAACATTGTATTTCATGTTTTATATATAATACTATGTATAAATAGCATCAAGGCTAGAAAAGGGCAACCATGAGATAAATCTGGGCTTCAGAAAGAAACAAGAATGTTCATTTTAGATAAGCCTGTCTGTTAATACTGAACCTTCACATAATGTTCATATGAGGCCTTTACTTGATTTTCTTTGCATCTTTTCCAGGGCACAAAAATATCATGTTCTAACTTTCCTGATGCTTCCTAGGGTAAATGGTATTCTAACATAAATGCCTGGCTCTTTTTCATGCTTATTTTTCTTTCCTTTTGTACCACAAAACAGTGTGTAAGAAGTCCCAGAGTACCACAGCTTCACCTAAAGATGTTTACACAAAAAAATGTTTTTAGTCAGTTTATCAGGCAGGGAATTTGCATCAGGATCAAAAAATAAATGCCATTATTCCACTTAACAACCATAAGGATACAAACTTCATGTTCTCCATTGATGTGTTTTATTTATGGCCAAGAAAGATTAAAAGCTTTTTCCTATAGGTCCAAATTGTTCAAGCCATACCAGAGAGCACTAAAATTTTACAGCCTTGTTTAACACAGCATCAGTTCTCTTTCTGATTAGTCTTCAAATTTAAATCATCATCAGAAACAACTACAAAAGACCCAGTAAAAGTAGTCTTTCAAATTTTTTCCAAACCCTCTAAGAGATCAGAATTTTGTGGTACGTTTTCTTGTGTTGCCAAAATATGGAACTTCTAAAACAGATGCTTTGAAATAGATCATGGGAATTCTTGCTGCCTGTAGAAAGACATGCTTGCTGGACTGTTAGTAGATTTTAAGCACAGTTGCTGACATTGTCTTTAACATATCACACAACCCTCATATAATTGTGGCAGCTCTCCACCACAGCTTTTAGTGCTATGTTGTCTGTGTGTAAGCACATCTGACTTTGCAGATTTCTCAAATACTTTGTGTAAAACCCAAAACTTCCATGATTTTTTTTCCAAGAAATTTCTTTTTCACCACTACCACCTTTATTGCTTATTAAAAATAGGAATTAAATTTTGATGTACCTAGTTAGATATTTAATATTAGTATTTTCTCAACAACAATTTTTTCAACAGTCAAAGCTTACCACTAAAAATGTTAGTGAAAAAAAATTAATATATTTTAAAAATATAGTCTTACAATTTTAAGAAAGAAATAAAAGTATTTTATTCAACAGAAGAAAATCATAATTGTGGTGATCTTCATTACAGGAAAAATGAAAAGCCAGAAAGCATAGCAAAAAAATGTGTAGGGATCAACTTTGAATGTCCTTCGATACCACTGAATAAGAAAATAGTTGAAACAATAATTTTCCTGTTTCATACTGAATCCTATTTACAGCCCAGCCCTTGCTTGGAAATACCAAAGTTCTCCCAGTTTTGTCCACTTTTCTGTGTGGCCATTGTTGACCTGTCATATAGCAGCTATTGCACACCTCGTGATGGACAACAGAAGTAGGAAGAAATTGTTTGTACCTCAGTTGCAGCAGAACAAGAAATGTGCCCATGGGAAAGAAGGGGTACAGAGCTTCTGTGTAGACTCCCAGTGTTGAAACGTCACCAGCACAGCTGCCAAGCTGTAGCTGCCCACAGAAGCACATGCTAAATGGATCCTTATCTCTCTATTCTACCATGAACAATTATTTGTTTTCTCTTTATCTGTATTTTTATCGCTACCCTAGGACTCATTCAGCTCTTCTAAAAAGACAATCCTTGGACTGAATTCAGATTCAAGCTTCTCTTTTTCTTTTTTTTTTTTTGTTTTCCTTCAGACAAAGCCTTTTTATAATTGTGTAGGCATTACAGAGGACTCCTTTTCTTCTAAATTTTCACTGCAGTCAAGTTTTTTGTATTGTATAATTAGGCAGCATCTACACTTCAGGCAGATTCTGAGAGTCTAAGCCGGTAGCACCCAAAACTAAGAGCAGGACCATGGTTATACCTTAGGTCTTGAACACATATGCCAGCTGAACTAGGCAAATAATCAGTGCTGACCTAGATTTACTGAGTAAGACATGCAATTCCAGGTGAAAGAAAGTAAGCAGAGATTAACTATTTCTGCTTTGGATCATTCAAAGTTTTCCCATTTTTACATCTCACCTCTGTATACTTGAGAGTCTGAGTTCAGTCTGTCATATGTCATTGCATTCCTGGTGTAGAGTGCAGTGCAGAATGTATTAGTAAGGACCCACAATGAATTGTCATAATCTAATTGCATTTCCTCTTTCAAGATGGTACCTGTCAGAAATCTGAGGGTGACAAGGAGTGAAGAAAAGGCCTAAACCACATCATCATAAGAATGATGTATCCCAGCAATAAACGATCATGTACACTACTGCATGTTATAAAGGCAGAAGCAGGAATGGAAAATAGCAGAAGAACCCAAACACTATTTCTCTGCCCCATATGATCCCCTAGCACAGGGCTGCTGTTCTGGTGCTCAGCATGCAACTCTACCCTAACAACCAATGTATCAGTGAACTGTAGCACTCAGAAAATAAAGGGTTCGAAAACATCACCTTT